>JACCIA010000264.1:0-14541 GCA_018906985.1 Apocrypta bakeri
TTGTCTCATTTCAGGAAGATAAGTAATTAATACGACAACACAAAAATTAATAATCAAGACGGGAAATAGTTGAAGCATCACCTATGAGACAGAAACATCAAACCTATCAAAGGGATCAAATAAACGCGATTTTTTTTATTTTTTTGCTCTCATTGCAAGGAAGATCATTAATTATCACAAAACAACAAAACATTAATAATCAGAAAGGGGAATAGTGAAACATAACCTATAGTCGAACATAATATTACAAACCGATCAAATAAACGCGATTTTTATTTTGATTTTTTCCTCTCATTGCAGGACAGATATTAATTAATAATATACCAACAACAAAAATCAATAAGAAAAAGGGGAATAGCGAACATAACCTATAGCGAACATAACCTACAAACCGATCAAATAAGCGCCAATTTTATTTTGCTCTCATTTCAGGAAGATAATTAATTAATACAACAACATCAAAATTAATAATCAAAGGGGAATAACGAACATAATCTATGGCGAACATAACCTACAAACCGATCAAATAAGCGCGGTTTTTTATTTTGCTCTCATCTCAGGAAGATAATTAATTAATACACAACAACAAAAATTAATAATCAAAAGGGGAATAGTAAACATAACCTATAGCGAGACATAACATACAAACCGATCAAATAAGCGCGGTTTTTTTTTGCTCTCATTTCAGGAAGATAATTAATTAATACAACAACAACAAAAATTAATAATCAAAAGGGGAAAAGTAAACATAACCTATAGCGAACATAATATACAAACCGAACAAAAAAGCGCGGTTTTTATTTTGTCCTCAATTCAGGAAAATGATTAATTAATACACCAACATCAAAAATTAAAAATCAAAAGGGGAATAACGAACATAACCTATAGCGAACATAACATACAAACCGATCAAATAAGCGCCATTTTTATTTTGCTGTCATTTCAGGAAGATAATTAATAAATACAACAACATCAAAAATTAATAATCAAAAGGGGAAAAGTGAACATAATCTATGGCGAAGATAACCTACAAACCGATCAAATAAGCGCGGTTTTTATTTTGCTCTCATCTCAGGAAGATAATTAATTAATACAACAACAAAAATTAATAATCAAAAGGGGAATAGTAAACATAACCTATAGCGAACATAACCTACAAAGGGATCAAATAAGCGCCATTTTTATTTGCTCTCATTTCAGGAAGATTATTAATTAATACAACAACAACAAAAATTAATAATCAAAAGGCGAATAACGAACATAATCTATGGCGAACATAACCTACAAACCAGCTTATTAGATTAATAAGCGCGGTTTTTATTTTGTCCTCAATTCAGGAAGATAGGTAATTAATACAACAACAACAAAAATTAATAATCAAAAGAAGAATAGCGAACATAACCTATATCGAAAGTAACATACAAACCGATCAAAAATGTGCTTTTTTTATTTCGCTCTCATTTCAGGAAGATAATTAATGAATACAACAACATCAAAAATTAATAATCAAAAGGGGAATAGTAAACATAACCTATAGCGAACATAACCTATAACGTACATAACCTACAAAGGGATCAAATAAGCGCGGTTTTTTTTATTTTTTGCTCTCATTTCAGGAAGATAATTAATTAATACAACAACAACAAAAATTAATAATCAAAAGGGGAATAGTAAACATAACCTATAGCGAACATAACATACAAACAGATCAAATAAGCGCGGTTTTTATTTTGCTCTCATCTCAGGAAGATAATTAATTAATACAACAACAACAAAAATTAATAATCAAAAGGGGAATAGTAAACATAACCTATAGCGAACATAACCTACAAAGGGATCAAATAAGCGCCATTTTTATTTGCTCTCATTTCAGGAAGATTATTAATTAATACAACAACAACAAAAATTAATAATCAAAAGGCGAATAACGAACATAATCTATGGCGAACATAACCTACAAACCAGCTTATTAGATTAATAAGCGCGGTTTTTATCTTGTCCTCAATTCAGGAAGATAATTAATTAATACAACAACAACAAAAATTAATAATCAAAAGGGGAATAGTAAACATAACCTATAGCGAACATAATATACAAACCGATCAAATAAGCGCGGTTTTTTTTTGCTCTCATTTCAGGAAGATAATTAATTAATACGACAACAACAAAAATTAATAATCAAAAGGGGAAAAGTAAACATAACCTATAGCGAACATAACATACAAACCGATCAAATAAGCGCGGTTTTTTTTTTGCTCTCATTTCAGGAAGATAATTAATTAATACAACAACAACAAAAATTAATAATCAAAAGGGGAAAAGTAAACATAACCTATAGCGAACATAATATACAAACCGAACAAAAAAGCGCGGTTTTTATTTTGTCCTCAATTCAGGAAGATGATTAATTAATACAACAACAACAAAAATTAATAATCAAAAGGGGAATACCTACAAACCGATCTAATAAGCGCGGTTTTTATTTTGTCCTCAATTCAGGAAGATGATTAATTAATACAACAACAACAAAAATTAAAAATCAAAAGGGGAATAACGAACATAACCTATAGCGAACATAACATACAAACCGATCAAATAAACGCGATTTTTTTTATTATTTTGCTCTCATTTCAGGAAGATGATTAATTAATACAACAACAACAAAAATTAATAATCAAAAGGGGAATAACGAACATAATCTATGGCGAACATAACCTACAAACCGATCTAATAAGCGCGGTTTTTATTTTGTCCTCAATTCAGGAAGATGATTAATTAATACAACAACATCAAAAATTAATAATCAAAAGGGGAATAGTGAACATAACCTATAACGAACATAACCTACAAACCGATCCAATAAACGCGATTTTTTTTATTATTTTGCTCTCATTTCAGGAAGATGATTAATTAATACAACAACAACAAAAATTAATAATCAAAAGGGGAATAACGAACATAACCTATAGCAAACATAACATACAAACCGATCAAATAAGCGCCATTTTTATTTTGTTCTCATTTCAGGAAGATAATTAATTAATACAACAACAACAAAAATTAATAATCAAAAGGGGAATACCTACAAACCGATCTAATAAGCGCGGTTTTTATTTTGTCCTCAATTCAGGAAGATGATTAATTAATACAACAACAACAAAAATTAAAAATCAAAAGGGGAATAACGAACATAACCTATAGCGAACATAACATACAAACCGATCAAATAAGCGCCATTTTTATTTTGCTGTCATTTCAGGAAGATAATTAATAAATACAACAACATCAAAAATTAATAATCAAAAGGGGAAAAGTGAACATAATCTATGGCGAAGATAACCTACAAACCGATCAAATAAGCGCGGTTTTTATTTTGCTCTCATCTCAGGAAGATAATTAATTAATACAACAACAAAAATTAATAATCAAAAGGGGAATAGTAAACATAACCTATAGCGAACATAACCTACAAAGGGATCAAATAAGCGCCATTTTTATTTGCTCTCATTTCAGGAAGATTATTAATTAATACAACAACAACAAAAATTAATAATCAAAAGGCGAATAACGAACATAATCTATGGCGAACATAACCTACAAACCAGCTTATTAGATTAATAAGCGCGGTTTTTATTTTGTCCTCAATTCAGGAAGATAGGTAATTAATACAACAACAACAAAAATTAATAATCAAAAGAAGAATAGCGAACATAACCTATATCGAAAGTAACATACAAACCGATCAAAAATGTGCTTTTTTATTTCGCTCTCATTTCAGGAAGATAATTAATGAATACAACAACATCAAAAATTAATAATCAAAAGGGGAATAGTAAACATAACCTATAGCGAACATAACCTATAACGTACATAACCTACAAAGGGATCAAATAAGCGCGGTTTTTTTATTTTTTGCTCTCATTTCAGGAAGATAATTAATTAATACAACAACAACAAAAATTAATAATCAAAAGGGGAATAGTAAACATAACCTATAGCGAACATAACATACAAACAGATCAAATAAGCGCGGTTTTTATTTTGCTCTCATCTCAGGAAGATAATTAATTAATACAACAACAACAAAAATTAATAATCAAAAGGGGAATAGTAAACATAACCTATAGCGAACATAACCTACAAAGGGATCAAATAAGCGCCATTTTTATTTGCTCTCATTTCAGGAAGATTATTAATTAATACAACAACAACAAAAATTAATAATCAAAAGGCGAATAACGAACATAATCTATGGCGAACATAACCTACAAACCAGCTTATTAGATTAATAAGCGCGGTTTTTATCTTGTCCGCAATTCAGGAAGATAATTAATTAATACAACAACAAAAATTAATAATCAAAAGGGGATTAGTGAACATAACCTATAGCGAACATAACCTACAAACAGATCAAATAAGCGCGATTTTTTTTATTTTTTGCTCTCATTTCAGGAAGATATTAATTAATAATACACCAACAACAAAAATTAATAATCAAAAGGGGAATAGTAAACATAACCTATAGCGAACATAATATACAAACCGATCAAATAAGCGTGGTTTTTTTTATTTTTTGCTCGCATTACAGGAAGATAATTAATTAATACAATGACAACAAAAATTAATAATCAAAAGGGGAATAACGAACATAATCTATGGCGAACATAACCTACAAACCAGCTTATTAGATTAATAAGCGCGGTTTTTATTTTGTCCTCAATTCAGGAAGATAATTAATTAATACAACAACATCAAAAATTAATAATCAAAAGGGGATTAGTGAACATAACCTATAACGAACATAACCTACAAACCGATCAAATAAGCGCAATTTTTTTTTATTTTTTGCTCTCATTTCAGGAAGATATTAATTAATAATACACCAACAACAAAAATCAATAATCAAAAGGGGAATAGCGAACATAACCTATAGCGAACATGACCTACAAAGGGATCAAATAAGCGTGGTTTTTATTTTGCTCTCATCTCAGGAAGATAATTAATTAATACGACAACATCAAAAATTAATAATCAAATGGGGAATAGTAAACATAACCTATAGCGAACATAACATACAAACCGATCAAATAAGCGCGGTTTTTATTTTGCTCTCATCTCAGGAAGATAATTAATTAATACAACAACAACAAAAATTAATAATCAAAAGGGGAATAGTAAACATAACCTATAGCGAACATAACCTACAAACCGATCAAATAAGCGCCATTTTTATTTGCTCTCATTTCAGGAAGATGATTAATTATTACAACAACAACAAAAATTAATAATCAAAAGGGGAATAACGAACATAATCTATGGCGAACATAACCTACAAACCAGCTTATTAGATGAATAAGCGCGGTTTTTATTTTGTCCTCAATTCAGGAAGATAGGTAATTAATACAACAACAACAAAAATTAATAATCAAAAGAAGAATAGCGAACATAACCTATAGCGAAAGTAACATACAAACCGATCAAAAATGTGCTTTTTTTATTTCGCTCTCATTTCAGGAAGATAATTAATGAATACAACAACATCAAAAATTAATAATCAAAAGGGGAATAGTAAACATAACCTATAGCGAACATAACCTATAACGTACATAACCTACAAAGGGATCAAATAAGCGCGGTTTTTTTTATTTTTTGCTCTCATTTCAGGAAGATAATTAATTAATACAACAACAACAAAAATTAATAATCAAAAGGGGAATAGTAAACATAACCTATAGCGAACATAACATACAAACAGATCAAATAAGCGCGGTTTTTATTTTGCTCTCATCTCAGGAAGATAATTAATTAATACAACAACAACAAAAATTAATAATCAAAAGGGGAATAGTAAACATAACCTATAGCGAACATAACATACAAAGGGATCAAATAAGCGCCATTTTTATTTGCTCTCATTTCAGGAAGATTATTAATTAATACAACAACAACAAAAATTAATAATCAAAAGGCGAATAACGAACATAATCTATGGCGAACATAACCTACAAACCAGCTTATTAGATTAATAAGCGCGGTTTTTATTTTGTCCTCAATTCAGGAAGATAGGTAATTAATACAACAACAACAAAAATTAATAATCAAAAGAAGAATAGCGAACATAACCTATATCGAAAGTAACATACAAACCGATCAAAAATGTGCTTTTTTTATTTCGCTCTCATTTCAGGAAGATAATTAATGAATACAACAACATCAAAAATTAATAATCAAAAGGGGAATAGTAAACATAACCTATAGCGAACATAACCTATAACGTACATAACCTACAAAGGGATCAAATAAGCGCAGTTTTTTTTATTTTTTGCTCTCATTTCAGGAAGATAATTAATTAATACAACAACAACAAAAATTAATAATCAAAAGGGGAATAGTAAACATAACCTATAGCGAACATAACATACAAACAGATCAAATAAGCGCGGTTTTTATTTTGCTCTCATCTCAGGAAGATAATTAATTAATACAACAACAACAAAAATTAATAATCAAAAGGGGAATAGTAAACATAACCTATAGCGAACATAACCTACAAAGGGATCAAATAAGCGCCATTTTTATTTGCTCTCATTTCAGGAAGATTATTAATTAATACAACAACAACAAAAATTAATAATCAAAAGGCGAATAACGAACATAATCTATGGCGAACATAACCTACAAACCAGCTTATTAGATTAATAAGCGCGGTTTCTATCTTGTCCTCAATTCAGGAAGATAATTAATTAATACAACAACAACAAAAATTAATAATCAAAAGGGGAATAGTAAACATAACCTATAGCGAACATAACATACAAACCGATCAAATAAGCGCGGTTTTTATTTTGCTCTCATCTCAGGAAGATAATTAATTAATACAACAACAACAAAAATTAATAATCAAAAGGGGAATAGTAAACATAACCTATAGCGAATATAACCTACAAACCGATCAAATAAGCGCCATTTTTATTTGCTCTCATTTCTGGAAGATGATTAATTATTACAACAACAACAAAAATTAATAATCAAAAGGGGAATAACGAACATAATCTATGGCGAACATAACCTACAAACCGTTCAAATAAACGCGATTTTTTTTATTTTTTTGCTCTCATTTCAGGAAGATATTAATTAATAATACACCAACAACAAAAATCAATAATCAAAAGGGGAATAGCGAACATAACCTATAGCGAACATAACCTATAGCGAACATAACCTACAAACCGATCAAATAAACGCGATTTTTTTTATTTTTTTGCTCTCATTTCAGGAAGATATTAATTAATAATACACCAACATCAAAAATTAATAATCAAAAGGGGAATAACGAACATAACCTATAGCGAACATAACCTACAAAGGGATCAAATAAGCGCGATTTTTATTTTGCTTTCATTTCAGGAAGATAATTAATGAATACAACAACATCAAAAATTAATAATCAAAAGGGGATTAGTGAACATAACCTATAGCGAACATAACCTACAAACAGATCAAATAAGCGCGATTTTTTTTATTTTTTGCTCTCTTTTCAGGAAGATATTAATTAATAATACACCAACAACATAAATTAATAATCAAAAGGGGAATAGCGAACATAACCTATAGCGAACATAACCTACAAACCAGCTTATTAGATTAATAAGCGCGGTTTTTATTTTGTCCTCAATTCAGGAAGCTATTTAATTAATACAACAACAACAAAAATTAATAATCAAAAGAAGAATAGCGAACATAGCCTATAGCGAATGTAACATACAAACCGATCAAAAAAGCGCTTTTTTTATTTTTTGCTCTCATTTCAGGAAGATAATTAATTAATACGACAACATCAAAAATTAATAATCAAAAGGGGAATAGTAAACATAACCTATAGCGAACATAACATACAAACCGATCAAATAAACGCGATTTTTTTTATTTTTTTGCTCTCATTTCAGGAAGATAATTAATTAATACAACAACAACAAAAATTAATAATCAAAAGGGGAATAGTAAACATAACCTATAGCGAACATAATATACAAACCGATCAAATAAACGCGATTTTTATTTTATTTTTTCCTCTCATTTCAGGAAGATATTAATTAATAATATACCAACAACAAAAATCAATAACAAAAGGGGAATAGCGAACATAACCTATAGCGAACATAACCAACAAACCGATCAAATAAGCGCCAATTTTATTTTGCTCTCATTTCAGGAAGATAATTAATTAATACAACAACATCAAAAATTAATAATAAAAAGGGGAATAACGAACATAATCTATGGCGAACATAACCTACAAACCGATCAAATAAGCGCGGTTTTTATTTTGCTCTCAATTCAGGAAGATAATTAATTAATACAACAACAAAAATTAATAATCAAAAGGGGAATAGTAAACATAACCTATAGCGAACATAACATACAAACCGATCAAATAAGCGCGGTTTTTTTTTTGCTCTCATTTCAGGAAGATAATTAATTAATACAACAACAACAAAAATTAATAATCAAAAGGGGAAAAGTAAACATAACCTATAGCGAACATAATATACAAACCGAACAAAAAAGCGCGGTTTTTATTTTGTCCTCAATTCAGGAAAATGATTAATTAATACACCAACATCAAAAATTAAAAATCAAAAGGGGAATAACGAACATAACCTATAGCGAACATAACATACAAACCGATCAAATAAGCGCCATTTTTATTTTGCTGTCATTTCAGGAAGATAATTAATAAATACAACAACATCAAAAATTAATAATCAAAAGGGGAAAAGTGAACATAATCTATGGCGAAGATAACCTACAAACCGATCAAATAAGCGCGGTTTTTATTTTGCTCTTATTTCAGGAAGATAATTAATTAATACAACAACAACAAAAATTAATAATCAAAAGGGGAATAGCGAACATAACCTATAGCGAACATAACCTACAAAGGGATCAAATAAGCGCCAATTTTATTTGCTCTCATTTCAGGAAGATAATTAATTAATACAACAACATCAGAAATTAATAATCAAAAGGGGAATAACGAACATAATCTATGGCGAACATAACCTACAAACCGATCTAATAAGCGCGGTTTTTATATTGTCCTCAATTCAGGAAGATAATTAATTAATACAACAACAACAAAAATTAATAATCAAAAGAAGAATAGCGAACATAACCTATAGCGAAAGTAACATACAAACCGATCAAAAAAGCGCTTTTTTTATTTTGCTCTCATTTCAGGAAGATAATTAATTAATACAACAACATCAAAAATTAATAATCAAAAGGGGAATAGTGAACATAACCTATAACGAACATAACCTACAAACCGATCAAATAAGCGCCATTTTTTAATTTTGCTCTCATTTCAGGAAGATAATTAATTAATACAACAACATCAAAAATTAATAATCAAAAGGGGAATAGTGAACATAACCTATAGCGAACATAACATACAAACCGATCAAATAAGCGCGGTTTTTATTTTGCTCTCATCTCAGGAAGATAATTAATTAATACAACAACAACAAAAATTAATAATCAAAAGGGGAATAGTAAACATAACCTATAGCGAACATAACCTACAAACCGATCAAATAAGCGCCATTTTATTTGCTCTCGTTTCAGGAAGATGATTAATTAATACAACAACAACAAAAATTAATAATCAAAAGGGGAATAACGAACATAATCTATGGCGAACATAACCTACAAACCGATCTAATAAGCGCGGTTTTTATTTTGTCCTCAATTCAGGAAGATAATTAATAAATACAACAACAACAAAAATTAATAATCAAAAGGGGAATAGTAAACATAACCTATAGCGAACATAATATACAAACCGAACAAAAAAGCGCGATTTTTATTTTGCTCTTATTTCAGGAAGATAATTAATTAATACAACAACAACAAAAATTAATAATCAAAAGGGGAATAACGAACATAATCTATAGCGAACATAACATACAAACCGATCAAATAAGCGCGGTTTTTTTTTTGCTCTCATTTCAGGAAGATAATTAATTAATACAACAACAACAAAAATTAATAATCAAAAGGGGGAAAAGTAACATAACCTATAGCGAACATAATATACAAACCGAACAAAAAAGCGCGGTTTTTATTTTGTCCTCAATTCAGGAAGATGATTAATTAATACAACAACAACAAAATTAATAATCAAAAGGGGAATACCTACAAACCGATCTAATAAGCGCGGTTTTTATTTTGTCCTCAATTCAGGAAGATGATTAATTAATACAACAACAACAAAAATTAAAAATCAAAAGGGGAATAACGAACATAACCTATAGCGAACATAACATACAAACCGATCAAATAAACGCGATTTTTTTTTATTATTTTGCTCTCATTCAGGAAGATGATTAATTAATACAACAAACAACAAAAATTAATAATCAAAAGGGGAATAACGAACATAATCTATGGCGAACATAACCTACAAACCGATCTAATAAGCGCGGTTTTTATTTTGTCCTCAATTCAGGAAGATGATTAATTAATACAACAACATCAAAAATTAATAATCAAAAGGGGAATAGTGAACATAACCTATAACGAACATAACATACAAACCGATCCAATAAACGCGATTTTTTTTATTATTTTGCTCTCATTTCAGGAAGATGATTAATTAATACAACAACAACAAAAATTAATAATCAAAAGGGGAATAACGAACATAACCTATAGCAAACATAACTACAAACCGATCAAATAAGCGCCATTTTTATTTTGTTCTCATTTCAGGAAGATAATTAATTAATACAACAACAACAAAAATTAATAATCAAAAGGGGAATACCTACAAACCGATCTAATAAGCGCGGTTTTTATTTTGTCCTCAATTCAGGAAGATGATTAATTAATACAACAACAACAAAAATTAAAAATCAAAAGGGGAATAACGAACATAACCTATAGCGAACATAACATACAAACCGATCAAATAAGCGCCATTTTTATTTTGCTCGTCATTTCAGGAAGATAATTAATTAATACAACAACATCAAAAATTAATAATCAAAAGGGGAATAAGTGAACATAATCTATGGCGAAGCATAACCTACAACCGATCAAATAAGCGCGGTTTTTATTTTGCTCTCATTCAGGAAGATAATTAATTAATACAACAACAAAAATTAATAATCAAAAGGGGAATAGTAAACATAACCTATAGCGAACATAACCTACAAACCGGATCAAATAAGCGCCATTTTTATTTGCTCTCATTTCAGGAAGATATTAATTAATACAACAACAATCAAAAATTAATAATCAAAAGGGAATAACGAACATAATCTATGGCGAACATAACCTACAAACCAGCTTATTAGATTAATAAGCGCGGTTTTTATTTTGTCCTCAATTCAGGAAGATAGTTAATTAATACAACAACAACAAAAATTAATAATCAAAAGAAGAATAGCGAACATAACCTATATCGAAAGTAACATACAAACCGATCAAAAATGTGCTTTTTTTATTTCGCTCTCATTTCAGGAAGATAATTAATGAATACAACAACATCAAAAATTAATAATCAAAAGGGGAATAGTAAACATAACCTATAGCGAACATAACCTATAACGTACATAACCTACAAGGGATCAAATAAGCGCGGTTTTTTTTATTTTTTGCTCTCATTTCAGGAAGATAATTAATTAATACAACAACAACAAAAATTAATAATCAAAAGGGGAATAGTAACATAACCTATAGCGAACATAACATACAAACAGATCAAATAAGCGCGGTTTTTATTTTGCTCTCATCTCAGGAAGATAATTAATTAATACAACAACAACAAAAATTAATAATCAAAAGGGGAATAGTAAACATAACCTATAGCGAACATAACCTACAAAGGGATCAAATAAGCGCCATTTTTATTTGCTCTCATTTCAGGAAGATATTAATTAATACAACAACAACAAAAATTAATAATCAAAAGGCGAATAACGAACATAATCTATGGCGAACATAACCTACAAACCAGCTTATTAGATTAATAAGCGCGGTTTTTATCTTGTCCGCAATTCAGGAAGATAATTAATTAATACAACAACAAAAATTAATAATCAAAAGGGGATTAGTGAACATAACCTATAGCGAACATAACCTACAAACAGATCAAATAAGCGCGATTTTTTTTATTTTTTGCTCTCATTTCAGGAAGATATTAATTAATAATACACCAACAACAAAAATTAATAATCAAAAGGGGAATAGTAAACATAACCTATAGCGAACATAATATACAAACCGATCAAATAAGCGTGGTTTTTTTTATTTTTTGCTCGCATTACAGGAAGATAATTAATTAATACAATGACAACAAAAATTAATAATCAAAAGGGGAATAACGAACATAATCTATGGCGAACATAACCTACAAACCAGCTTATTAGATTAATAAGCGCGGTTTTTATTTTGTCCTCAATTCAGGAAGATAATTAATTAATACAACAACATCAAAAATTAATAATCAAAAGGGGATTAGTGAACATAACCTATAACGAACATAACCTACAAACCGATCAAATAAGCGCAATTTTTTTTTATTTTTTGCTCTCATTTCAGGAAGATATTAATTAATAATACACCAACAACAAAAATCAATAATCAAAAGGGGAATAGCGAACATAACCTATAGCGAACATAACCTACAAAGGGATCAAATAAGCGCGGTTTTTATTTTGCTCTCATCTCAGGAAGATAATTAATTAATACAACAACATCAAAAATTAATAATCAAAAGGGGAATAGTAAACATAACCTATAGCGAACATAACATACAAACCGATCAAATAAGCGCGGTTTTTATTTTGCTCTCATCTCAGGAAGATAATTAATTAATACAACAACAACAAAAATTAATAATCAAAAGGGGAATAGTAAACATAACCTATAGCGAACATAACCTACAAACCGATCAAATAAGCGCGGTTTTTATTTTGCTCTCATTTCAGGAAGATAATTAATTAATACAACAACATCAAAAATTAATAATCAAAAGGGGAATAACGAACATAATCTATGGCGAACATAACCTACAAACCGATCAAATAAGCGCGGTTTTTATTTTGTCTCATTTCAGGAAGATAATTAATTATACTCAGAACAAAAAATTAATAATCCAAAAGGGGAATAGCGAACATAACCTATAGCGAAATAACATACAAACCGATCAAATAAGCGCTTTTTTTAGTTTGCTCTCATTTCAGGAAGATAATAATAATACAACAACATCAAAAATTAATAATCAAAAGGGGAATAGCGAACATAACCTATAGCGAAATAACCTACAACCGATCAAATAAGCGCCATTTTTATTTTGCTCTCATTCAGGAAGATAATTAATTAATACAACAACCACAAAATTAATAATCAAAAGGGGAATAGTGAACATAACCCTATAGCGAAATAACATACAAACCGATCAAATAAGCGCGGTTTTTATTTTGCTCTCATCTCAGGAAGATAATTAATTAATACAACAACAACAAAATTAATAATCAAAAGGGGAATAGAAACATAACCTATAGCGAACATAACATACAAACCGATCAAATAAGCGCCATTTAGTTTGCTCTCATTTCAGGAAGATAATTAATTAATACAACAACAACAAAAATTAATAATCAAAAGGGGAAACGTAACATAATCATAGGCGAACATAACCTACAAACCGATCAAATAAGCGCGGTTTTTATTTTGCTCTCATCTTCAGGAAGATATGTATTAATACAACAACAACAAAAATAATAATCAAAAGGGAAACTAGCGAACATAACCTATAGCGAACAGTAACATACAAACCGATCAAATAAGCGCTTTTTTATTTCGCTCTTCATTTCAGGAAGATAATTAATGAATACAACAACATAAAAAATTAATAATCAAAAGGGGAATAGTAAACATAACCTATAGCGAACATAACCTATAACGTACATAACCTACAAAGGGATCAAATAAGCGCAGTTTTTTTATTTTTTGCTCTCATTTCAGGAAGATAATTAATTAATACAACAACAACAAAATTAATAATCAAAAGGGGAATAGTAAACATAACCTATAGCGAACATAACATACAAACAGATCAAATAAGCGCGGTTTTTATTTTGCTCTCATCTCAGGAAGATAATTAATTAATACAACAACAACAAAATTAATAATCAAAAGGGGAATAGTAAACATAACCTATAGCGAACATAACCTACAAAGGGATCAAATAAGCGCCATTTTTATTTGCTCTCATTTCAGGAAGATTATTAATTAATACAACAACAACAAAAATTAATAATCAAAAGGCGAATAACGAACATAATCTATGGCGAACATAACCTACAAACCAGCTTATTAGATTAATAAGCGCGGTTTCTATCTTGTCCTCCAATTCAGGAAGATAATTAATTAATACAACAACAACAAAAATTAATAATCAAAAGGGGAATAGTAAACATAACCTATAGCGAACATAACATACAAACCGATCAAATAAGCGCGGTTTTTTAT
>JACCIA010000265.1:0-14534 GCA_018906985.1 Apocrypta bakeri
CCTCCTATACACCGATTCAACGACAGTAATGCTCATTTTCTATGTGTGTATATTATTCTAGGTGCAATTTCGCTTTGCATTACGTATTTCTTAACTGCCTCTATTCGATAATGCACCCGGTAACTGCCCTATACAGTTAAAATAGCCGTATATAGTGGATTTCGTTTCTCTCCTCGTTTTTAAACGTTTCAGCTCGTGAAAAGCTCAAAAACGAGGAGAAAACAAATCTCCGTTTTCGATGTTATTTTCTTATTCTAGGTGCAATTTTCGCTTTGTATTACGAAATTATCAATAAATTCTACTCGATATTGCACCCTGCAACTGCTCTATGCAGTATAGATAGTCAGATTTTACGTTTTCTCTCTCACCTCCTATACACCGATTCAACGACAGAAATGCTCATTTTCTATGTTTGTATATTATTCTAGGTGCAATTTCGCATTGCATTACGTATTTCTTAACTGTGTTACGTCGCTAAGTCGAAAATGTGACGAATAACTTTTTAATTGTGCAGATTTTCTTAAAGAAAATTGTGTGCACGTGCTCTTTTTTAGCCTGGTTTTTGATTCGCCAATAGCTAGGGTTGAGCAGTAACTTTTAATCGAGGAAAAGGAAAAGAAAAGAGTTTGATGCTAAATTGTATCTTTATAGTGTTAATATTTCAGAACAGTGTTCGATTATATTTTTTTGATCATTTATCCACTTAAATGTCCCAACAGATCTAAGCTGAAGGACATAAAAGGGAAATGATATTTTACGCGATATGAAACAAATAATTCAAAATTGATATAGCAATATAATAAGACCAACAGATCTAGGCTGAAGTCTTATCAATTGACTATATATATAATATGAAATTCAATATATTAACCAGCCGGCACCTGGTTCCTACTCACGAAAGGATAGAGTGTAGTAAGAATGAGAAAGAGAAAGAATAGAAATACCGAATAGTGAAAGAGACAACTTTGTACTTACTTTTGATTGATGATCGATTGTCAGTTTTCTTCCTCTCGTACCAATGGGTTTACAGAACAATTTAATGTAGGTAAATGAGTAATCAGACACTCGCGGTTTTAAGTTTTGTATCGTATATTAATAGAAATAAACAATAAATACAATTGTTCGAGCTCTAAGTTTTGAATTTGTAGAATTTTTGCTTTAAATTTAAAATTTATAGAGTATTCTGGAATATGTATAATTAAGGTTGATTTTGTGAATAAATGCTTGCGTATTAATAATAATGCTTAAATGAATACAAGTATGTAGCTTTGGAAAGAATACAAGAGTAAATGCTTAAGAAGAAAATGCTTGAGAAGAAATGCTTGAGAAGAAAAAAAACTTACAATGAGGAAGGGACTTTCGCTTATATAGGGTTTCTAAACCCGGCCCTCTTTTCCTCCGTTTAGATTATTTTCCAATGACAGACCTCCAAATTTTTGTAACGCCCTTCGGTTTCGCTTATCTACTCTCTCCTTCAATTTGTACTGTGATAGTTAGAACTTATTCGTAATAATTATGCTATTGTTAGTTATCTTAGGTGTAACATTGTTTTATTATTATTTAATTATAGTTAAATAATTTTTTTTGATCATTTCTCTAAAATTTATAATGTTCGATATTGTATATATATTGTGCGTACAAGATGTATTTTTCTCTTTAATGAATGTATGTTTTAGATTTTTACTATATTTTAATATTCAAGATTTAATACAGTATCTGCATAATTTAGTAATATAACTATGAGTTTAAAAGACAAAGATATTCAAAGTTTGGTTGTAAAACATTGAAATTTGAGAGAATCGGAAAATGTACACACATTTTTCAATTAGGTATTTTCTTGGTTTCAATATTATAATATAGTTATTTAATGGTACGTTATTAGTTTAAACAATGAGTATTAATTTAACCTTTGAGATGTATGTTCTTTCGTTATTTATAGATAAAAGAACTGTGCAAAATTTAATGTTTGAAATTATGTTTTAAAGAGAGAGTAGATATATAATGCTTATTTTATAGTCTGTGTTTTTTTTTTCTGATAACTTAATATTATTATTAATTTTAATTACATGTGCTGTTTCTATTGTTTCGGAATAGCTTTGTTTATAATGATTGCTTCTCAATTTGTTAGTGTTATTGTTTGTATATTTTTGTAATGCGGTCTAGTAAAGTTCAGTTTGGTGCATTTATTGCAAATTATTTTTTTATACTAAAGTCAATCGGATATGGCTTTTTGATAGAGTTTCGTTTAAAATAATAATAATTCAATATCTTTCGTGTATGCGAGTTTTCGTAGGCGTGGTTTATGTATTTGGGTTTTTACCTATTGCGCGCGGTCGTTTAATATCTATTAGATAGTGCGTTACGGCTAGTCTCGTTTCGGTCGTTACATCTGGCTTGTCATTATCTTTTGTCAATATTTGCCACTGTCTATGCGAGAAATTTCTTTTTAATATCTGTGAAGGATTAGTTTTATGGTTTTCGGATGTAGGATTGGTATATGCAGTTGTGGGAATGTTTGAGAGTGAGGAATTTTCCCATTTTCATCTCGATAAGCATCTAGTTCGGGCGTATTCTCTTGGATTCGGTTTATGAGTTTCTTGGGATTTTTGGAGAGATGTGCGTCTGTTTCTTGCTTATTTTACGTCTCGTTTGTGTTTATCAAGAGGTGCCTTGATAGGTTTATTTGTACTTAAACTATTTTTTTCTAAAATACGCCGGTCTCGATGGAGATTAGAAATAACGAAATTTTAAATTTTGTCTAAAATCTCGAAATTTTAGGGCGATATAACACCCCCACCGAAAAATGGTAGCTTGAGGAGTGAAAAGACGAAAGGAACCATAAACCTTATAGTGGTGTCAGGTTTTGAATTCTGGATCTAGTTTTGTAGTTTGAAGAATTGTGTTTCTTTAGACTGCTTTGTAGGTGTATTACTTTCTTGACTATTATGGACTGGTACTTGGTTCTATCGTGACTTCCGGCATGTCTATGTCGTCGGTGGCTGGTGCTGAGGATTTATTTTTCTTTCCTAAGTACAGGAGTAGATGTGTGAGTGAACTCCAGAAGGCTCCTAATAGATGAACTGACCATCCATAGACAGAGTGTAAGGCATAACCTTGTATAGCTATATCCAAGAGTATTTTTATGGTATGTATGATCATCAGTATGGCTATAATTCCAGCACTAACAGTACCAAAAGTGAGAAATTTGGACCAAAGTCGGTTCCAGGTGCTAGTTAATATTTTCTCGACTGCTCCTTTATTCAATAGTTTTTGTATAGTTCCTTCGTTGTCTGCTATTGGGTGTCCTCTTATTTCTCTGGCTAGATCATTGATCAAGGCTGATGTTTCAACAGGAAACATTATTCTGTCTCGAAGTTGTTCCAAGTCTTTTTCGGTGTAGATTCCACTGGTTGCTAAATCTGCAGGGTTGGTGTATTTCCAGGTTGGTCCTGTGAGTGGTTGTAGTATTTCCGGATCATGTATTTGTGTTGGTTTTGGAGAGAGTTTATACCAGGCTGTGTCAACATAGTATGATACTGGTAGTATTTCGTTGCATTGGATTCGTGTTCCTGATGATTTGAGTATATGCGTCCTCGGTGTCATGAAATAAGTATTGTTGTTATGTTCAACTGGAAGTTCGGCATAGCAGTTATCTTCTTGATGTAAACGTACTCCTACGGGAATACACTTGATAATGTGTACTACTTCTCCGGCTGCGACAGCCATATATCCTGGCCCTTTCATGAGATCGTATGCGAACTCATCTGGTGCTTGAGTTGCTATAGACAGTGAGTTTTTTAAAGTCTGTCTTTCTAGTTCACATTTCTGTTTCAGAAAATCATAATATAGTGTACTGATTTGTTTCCTGATATGTTTTTCTACATAGACAAACTTGGAGTTTACGTATGTAAATATATCTAAGTTTGCTACATTTTTGTCGGGTTTGGAAGCAAAGGATCTACCTGCCACAGTATTAAATATGAATAGCTTTGGATGTTCAGTTGATGATATTACATATCCACATATGAGTTTTTTATCTCTAACAGATAAGGCAAATGTAACGTCCTCCGATGTTACGGAATAAACTATTGTACCGGTACTAGAGTCGTGTGCCATTTCCGAATAACCTTCGTATAATATAGAATATTGGTCAAACTTACAACTATCTAATGGTAGCGTTTGCCAGTACGAATATCCATTATTAAAATCTAGACAATAAGTGTCGGAGAAAATACAACTAATTCCTGAATCTAAATGAATTTTATTGTTATTGAGAGATATCCTAGCTGTGTGTGATCTTAGTGTGATTCTAATGGTTCCTTGTACTACCACATTATCCCAAGTGCCAAATGGATCAGAGTATTGAGTACCTCTACATGTACCGTCATTGGTTAAAGAACCAGCGAGGGTTATGGGGTGTATACTAGTACTGTTAACTTTCAATCCATGTATAATGTGTCCGTTTCCTAATGAAAATGAACCATGTATGTGGAGGTCTTTGCATGTACTTATTGAAGTTTCATAAATATACTCATTTGATCCATGAGTCACGACAGAAGTGTGAGAATACATTCCGCAATGATAGATTATTCGTCTTATTTCTATTTTACATTGATATACGCTTGTCTCGTAAAAATCTTTTAGTTGCAGCAGTTGAATATAATGGTTGTGGACTTTAACAGGGTTTTTAGGTATGTTGCACTCTCCAACGTCGCGTAGAGATATTGTGGTGACACTCATTTGTCTTGATCCACAATCATATCCAATTAATCCTTGAGTTGTAGATATTGTAAGAATGAGAATTAGTAATTGCATCATGTTGACAAAAAAGGAAATGGTTTGGTCTGTAATCAGAAAATAAGTTAGTATCTTAGATTGAAAATTTAACTCCTTTCAGAGTTGATATTCTCGTTAAGCTTTTGTTTATTGTTTGTATCGCAGATATATGATGTTCTTAAACGGTTTGTATTTACTATTTTATTCTTTTTATTTGTTATTTGGATTCGTACATTGGATGAATTGATAACTTCTGTGATTTTGTATGGTCCGAAATAAGGTTTTTCAAACTTTTTAGCTTTATGCCCTCTTAATAGATATACATAGTCACCTAATTTGAAATTTCGCGGATTTATGTTTTTATCATAATATTTTTTTGATTTGTGTTTGGATTTTATTATATTGTCATAAACTAAGTTACGAATACCTGTCAATCTAGTTACTAAATCTACGATATATCCTTTGTATGTAGGTAATAGATCTCCTTCTCTTAAGGGATCATTTGATGGTAAGCGAGCTAATCTTCCAAAAACAACTTCATAAGGCGTGTGTTTCGTACTTTCTTGGACACAAGTGTTGTAATTTAGCATGGCGATTTCAAGCCAGGAAGACCATTCATTGTCTTTGTCTGTATACATTTTTAGGAATTCACTCAGTGCATGATGTGAACGTTCTAATGAACCATTTGATTGAGGGTGGAAAGCGGTAGTACGAATTTGCTTGATTTTAAATCGTTTTGCAATTCTACTCATCAATTTACTAAGGAAATTCTGTCCTTGGTCTGTTAAAACTACTCTGGGTGCGCCAAAAATGCATATAAATCTTTTAACGAATGCATCGGCAATAGTTGAAGCGAGTGTATTTGCTAACGGTACGGCCAAACAATACTTCGACAACTGATCTTGCATTGTGAGAATATACTCGTAACCTTCTTTGGTCTTTGGAAGTGGTCCAACAATATCCATGGCTATTTTGTCAAAGACATTGCCTGGTGTGTCAGTGATTATCATTGGTTGCTTTGTTTTGAACCTAACCAGTTTATTCAGTTGACATTCTAAACATTGTTGTATTCTTCGTTGAATATCATCTTTTAGGTTTTCCCAATAATAATTTTGTCTAATTCGGTTAAATGTTTTTGATACACCACGATGTCCACCAATTGGAGAGTTGTGCAACTCTTCAAAGATTTCGTCGCGTTTATCACTAGGTACATATTTTATCGTGCCTTTACAAATAATAAATTTTACTTCAATGTTTTTAAAGATCATCTTTATCAGGGACAGTATTTCAGACCAGTCCAAATTGTCGATGTGTGGACTGTAAGCTAAGTTGATTATAGGTATTTTTTCGTCTATAATGATTTTCTTTAATTTAAGTAAAGTTATCTGTAGGTTTTGTTTAATAGAGGTTATGGATTCTTGATTTCTGGCTCTAATGCATAGGGTAATGTATTGGTTATTATTTCGTTTGTATACATTGATACTATTTATCTGTAAATTTAATTTATCTTCTATTTTGTTTGAGTCTATTAATAACTTTGCACCTGTATCGCAAGGTTTTCCTGTATTATCAACAAAGCATATAATTGGTTCTTTGCGAAAGTGTAATAAGTCTTTAACTTCGACAATTTGACATCGTGGTTCTGAAGGAACTGATTTTTCGTCCTTTTTTGTTAATATCTTTGATGGTTTATCAATACTATTTTCAGAATGTGACTTATTGCTGGTAGGTATGTCTAGCTTGTAGGTCAGAGATAGAATCAGTACTTTTCATTTTTCTGGTTTTTGCTCTGGATTCAAGTAGACTTGTGGTTTTACTGATATGTTCCAGAAGACTTGAAATGTCTATTCCAGGTGGGTTTTTCCGAGGTCGACCTCTTTTCTTCTTAGGTAAAGGGTCTGTTTTTCGTCGTTTGGTTTTAAATACAGGCTGTTTCGCCTTTTCTTTACGGGGTACTGCAGGTTTTGATTCTAGTTGGGCAGCTTCTTCAGCTAAGCGGTTCTGACGTCGAGTAATTGCGTGAATTTCAACTGGTTCAATCGGATTGCGTGATAATGCATCCGCGTTTGAGTTGAGTTTACCAGGCTTGTAAATAATCTCGTAGTCGTATTCAGAAAGTTTAAAACGCCATTTCAATACTCTGGTGTTAAGATCAGCTGACTTAAACCATATCAAAGGTTGATGATCTGTTATGATTTTTATTTTCTTTCCATATATATAATCTTTAAAAGCCTTTACGCAATGAATCATGGCTAAAGCTTCTTTTTCATAAACTTCGTAAGCTAATTCAGGACCTCTAAGTACTCGAGAAGTGTATGCGATTGGTAAATCTTTACCAATTTCGCCTTGTGAAAGTACTCCTCCACAAGCTATTCCTGAACTGTCACAGGTGATGTTAAATGGTTTTGAAAAATCTGGATATTGAAGTATAGGTGGATTACAGAGAGCATCTCTTAAAGTAATAAACGTTTTTTCACATTTATCCGACCATATAAAGTCAATATCCTTTTGCAATAGTTTTGTCATAGGTTTGGCAATTTTTGAGAAGTCTTTTATGAATCTTCTATAATAACCGAATAATCCAAGTACTTGTCTGACTTGTTTGACGGTTTTTGGTCTGCCGATTTTCGCGACAGCATCGAGTTTTCGCGGATCAGGTTTTAGTCCGTCTTTGCTGATAATGTGACCTAAATAGCAAACTTCACTTTTAAGGAACTCACACTTCTTTAGGTTTAGTTTAAGGTTTCGTTGTTCTAACCGTTCCATTAACAGAGTCATTTTCTCCTCATGTTCTTCTAGGGTGTTTGCAAATATGATAATGTCATCTATGAATGAATATAATATTTTTCCTTGCAGGATCTTTGAGCGTATCGTCCATAAATCTCTGAAATGTGGACGGGGCGTTGCGTAAACCAAATGTCATACGAACAAATTCATAATGACCAAAAGGAGTTGAAAAGGCAGTTTTCGGAGCATCTTCAGGATCCATTAAAATTTGATGAAATCCTGAGGCTAAATCGACTACAGTGTAATACCGGTATCCTCCTATCGCATCTATAATTTGAGATATTGCTGGTAGTGGATAGGCATCGCTTACTGTAATTGCATTCAATTTCCGAAAGTCTGACACGAGTCTGTATGTAACTACACCATTAGCATCCGGTTTTTTCGGTACTATCCAGATGGGTGAGTTATACTCCGACTGTGATGGTCGTATTATTCCGTCGTCAAGAAGTTTTTCAACTTGTCGGTTTATTTCGTCTTTCAACGAGAAAGGAAATTTGTATTGTCTGACGTTGATAGGTACATCGGATGTTGTTATTATTCGGTGTGTGATATTCGTGGCTGAACTTAAATGTTCTCCTTCTAATAAGAATCTATTTTTATAACGATTCACTAAGGATATCACATGGTCTCTTTCGGTACCGTATAGATGATCTAATCTAAGTCTGTCTATTAAGGAATTTGAATCTATTTGTAGATTAAAAATTTTTGCAGTGGGTAGACAAAATTTGTCAGAAATTTCTCTATCGTGAATTTTCAATAAATTATATGTTTCTGTTGATTCGAATTTCAGTAGGCTTGGAGATGTTTAGTTCATTAAAGACTTCTTGTTGATGCACATGAAATGTTTGTCTTCTCGGGCAAGTTGCTTGGAGTAATTCTTGGTTTAATTTCTCTGATAATGTTATTATGTGTGTATTTGAAAAATAACCTTCTGGATCACTTGTAAGTTCGAGATCGCTTAAGTCTTCTATTTCTGATAATAAATTGTACAAAGAATCATCTGAAGGATTTGCAATAGTGCTAGGAAGCAGAACTAGTGTTTAGTCCTAGTTCAGAGGTGGTTTCTTGATGATCGATGTATTTCCTCTGGAAGGTGGATACGGTATCGGATGAATGATCTGAAACTTCAATTATTGTTGATACTGGGTCAGACATGAAACATTCATTGCCTGGTCTAATCGTTTTAGAATCGGTTTCATTGTTTGATATGTCACTATCTGGAGCAGAATTGTTTGAATATTGTCCGTCATATTTGAAAGGGGTTAAGTAATTGTTGACCGACAACTGTCGTTGTTCAAAGTCAATTAGACACCTCGATTGTGCAAAGAATGAAGCTCCTAAGACTCCATCACAAGGTATATTGAAATTATCGGGAACAAGGTGAAAATTTGCTTCGACTCCAAAGATTTTTATTTCGGCTATTCCAAGTGTTTTGGTTAATTCTTTGTCAATTCCCTTTAGATAAGTTAGGTTTGATCTAAGAATTTCGCAGTTGGTCGGTACTAGAGAAATTTTTAAGATGTTAGCTTCTGATCCTGAATCTATCATTAATCTACCCCGTAGTTTCAGTGGTGGATTTAATACGTCGATATAGGGAATACTGGATTCTTGTTCTGGTGTGTTTATGTTTATTATTTGACCCATGTTCTTTTCGAGAATATGTTTATCGTGCATGTGAAAAGTCATAGTTTTATTATTCAGTTTGAATGTTCTGGTGAAAAAATCTAATTGAGCTTGATTTGTTTTGAACAGTCGCGAACCTAACAATCCTTGAAAAGGGATTTGAAAGTCGTTAGGTACAACTATAAAAGTGGTTATCACACCAAGTATTTTCCAGGTAATGGTGCCTAATGAGTAAGTGGCTTGTTTTCCAATTCCCATTAATGCTACAATTTTTTCAATGTCTATGTCATTTTTGTTGGCTATTAGTCCTATTTTTATTAAATTTACTTCAGATCCGGTGTCAAGCATAAAATTCAAACATTCATTTGTATCGGGATCAATAAATTTTATAAAGGGAATCAATTGACTAGGATAGGTCAGTTTAATGGTACCAACTCTTTCAGTAATTGGTCGAACTGTTCTTGGTTGGTTGAACGCTGATGAGGACCTCGGGTCTCGTTCCTGGCGTTCAAAGGACGAGAACCTTGAGAGTTTCCCGACAATCCTTGATTGTTATAAGATTGTCTTTTTCTACATTGGTCAATTGTATGACCTTTATTTTTGCAATAGTTGCATTCTAGATGTATACTTCGCACTTTACAGGTCGCTGAAGTATGACCTATTCCATTGCAAGTTTGGCAGTTCAACTTACTTCTGGAACTTAATTGCATTTGGAATTTACTACGGTTGTTAAGTTGATAACAATTTTGAGCGGTGTGTCCTGGTTTACTACAGATTTGGCAAATGTATATATTGCCACTATTACTTGATTGGGATCCTCTGGATCTTAAGGTAAAGCAATTATTTGCTGTATGTCCTGGTTTTTGGCAAATTTGGCATATTATTATTGAAGTATTGACTGAAGTTTTACAATTTTTGGCAGCATGGCCTATTTTATTGCATAGTTGACACGTTTCTATCTGTTTGCAATGACTTGCTGTATGTCCTTCTGCGTTGCAGATCTGGCAAGTTAGCTTCATTTTTAGCAAACTTTTAGCATGCACAAAACAATGCTCAAGAGTGTGTCCTTTTTGGTTGCAATATTGACATTCAAGTGTAGGCTCGTCACCACACTGACATGAGTTGTCATCCGATGCTTTGCAAACTGTGCAGAAAAATATTTTTTTTCTCGTACCATTGTTGTCACTGGCTCTTCCTCTGACTGCTTTTTGGTTTGCGATTTTTCGTTCTATGGCAATAGCCTTCTTTACTATATCGGTTATTGCATCAGTAGGGGTGATATTTAAACGCTGTTCTATGTCTGATTTTAATCCTCTTTTAAAGCAATCAATTACATTGGCTTGCGTCGAGGTTATAAAAGTCTCAGGGACTTGACCATTTTCCAATGTATAGGCTTCTAGAATTAATTTACCTAATTCTTTTACTCGGTTAGCGAATGTTATTACGCTCTCATGATCATTTTGGAATTCAGTTTCCGAGATCTCCGAGTAATTGTGCTACCGTTCTGCTTGGAGAGTATATGCTTTTTAGAAAATTTAATAAGGTTTCGATTGTAGTAAAGGTTTGACCAGTAATAGATCTTCTGGCTTCACCTTGTACTTTGCATCTCACTAAACGTACTAGGTTTTGTTCCGCATTGATTTCTATCATGTCCCTGGCTTCTAAACATCCTTCCGAGAATTGACTAAACGGTATATTACTGCCGTCAAATTCGGGGATAACCCTTAGGGCATCTTTGATAGACACAACTTGGTTGAATTGCAACCCGTTGCGTATATTTTCGGAGTTATTCATCGTTGTAGTAAAGTTTAGTCCGTTAACTACAGGTGAATTTTTTTCTATTCTAGGTATAGATATTTGTTTTTCAATATTTTTTTGAATATAATTTTTTTGAGTTGAATCGATAGGTAGCGGTCTGGGTGGCGAGTCACCTCTTGCTATTAAGTCTCGGGACTTGAATGGATCAGCCCCTAACGAAGGTGTCTTTTCCGCGCTCAAATTTTCAAGCTCTAATTGTTTAGCTTGTTGACGCGTTAACGCTCCTTGCCGATTCATTAATCATAAGTAGATATATTTTTTTTCTTTCTTTTGTTTTTCACAAGACTCTAGTTAATATTATCGTGGCATATAGTTTTTAATAAAATAATATTTAAAATTGGTTTATCATTAGGTATATGGATAGGATGAAAGGTGAACAATTCAGCAGAGCCAGAATTATTCGTTGTTTTGTCTTAGTAGCAAAATTTCACTGAATCAGTGCTGAATATGAAGCAAAGCCTCAAAATCCAGGAGACCGTCCTTAATATAAAGCGTATCTACTCACTGAAGCAACGTTACTTTAGTATACTACTGACAGCGTTCGAATGAATTAAGGAAATGTAGATTATTAACTTAGCAGGGCCAAAGTTAATTGTTTATAATTTGTTTTTAGCTAGAGCGTCGCGTTGAGCTCTCGAAGCAGGGCCATCGATGCTCAGATGATTGTCCTAACTGAAAAGGTATTCATCCCGCAGGCTCTAGGTTATTATACAAATTGTTTTTAGGAAAGGAAGGTTAATTGATAAACCTTTTAAATAATTATTTGTTAAAACTAAATTTAATTCCAAAAGAAAGTCAATAAGTATTTTTGATGCAGAAGAAAGCATTTCTTGAAAAAGAGAAAAAAATTTATTTATTATTTAAAACTGTTTAACGATTTTTCACGAGCTAAAGTAAGAGTAAAAATTTGCTGTCAAAACAAGAGCAGAACTCATTTTTTTTTTTATTTATTTAAACAATAATTTATTTATTTAAACAAAAATGTTTTATTTAACAGACTCTCTAAGAACTGTTATTTATTTGTAATTGAGTAGAATGTTGAAGATAGCCGAAAAAAGAATGTTTTTTGTAATTTGGTTATTTATTACAAAAATGTATTGTTTAATTTATCGTTTTGAATCTTTAGAGAAAAAGAATTTTTATTATTTATAAAAAAAAAAATTTTTTTTATTTATTTAATTTGTTAATTAATTATTTATTTAGTTTATGTTGAATGTTTATTGATTCAAATACTTGTATTTGGTATTTATTAAATGGTTTTTAATTTTGTTTATTTATCGATTATTTATTTACTTAATAATTTTGTTTTGTTTTTAATTGAATCTTATATATAAATAGAGAAAATTCTCCTTGTATTTATTGTTAACCTTTAAGTCTTCAATGATAAGTTTGTTTATTTCGTAATAATTATTTCTTTTATTTTGTTTGGTTATATAATTTAGTAACGTTACTAGAAAAATTATTGTTAAAAGGTTTAACATACAAGTTCGTCTAAGTGAACTTTGTATTTTTCTCTAAATGTAACGTTTAAAATTTGGTAGACTAAGTACCGAGATAATAATGTTTCAATAGTGATGGACTTTGCACCTTTAGTTTCGATAGAATTTTTCTGATTTGGTAAACTAAGTACCGAAATAGTAATGTTTCAATATAATTTTTCTTGATTCGGTAGACTTTGTACCGTTTTGAAATAAAATAATTTTACTTTGGTGAACTTTGCACCTTTAGTTTCAATTTAAAAAATTTTTTTTTTTGTTTATAATTTTAGATTTTTATTTATTTAGCTTCTTATCTTATTCCTTCGACCTTTTACAAAAATCACAAAAGTTTCCTCGATTTGTTTCAGGTATGCAATTCCATGCATTTGAAAAAACAAATTACTTATTATCCCCCCGGGGCCTCCAAATTTTGTTACGTCGCTAAGTCGAAAATGTGACGAATAACTTTTTAATTGTGCAGATTTTCTTAAAGAAAATTGTGTGCACGTGCTCTTTTTTAGCCTGGTTTTTGATTCGCCAATAGCTAGGGTTGAGCAGTAACTTTTAATCGAGGAAAAGGAAAAGAAAAGAGTTTGATGCTAAATTGTATCTTTATAGTGTTAATATTTCAGAACAGTGTTCGATTATATTTTTTTGATCATTTATCCACTTAAATGTCCCAACAGATCTAAGCTGAAGGACATAAAAGGGAAATGATATTTTACGCGATATGAAACAAATAATTCAAAATTGATATAGCAATATAATAAGACCAACAGATCTAGGCTGAAGTCTTATCAATTGACTATATATATAATATGAAATTCAATATATTAACCAGCCGGCACCTGGTTCCTACTCACGAAAGGACAGAGTGTAGTAAGAATGAGAAAGAGAAAGAATAGAAATACCGAATAGTGAAAGAGACAACTTTGTACTTACTTTTGATTGATGATCGATTGTCAGTTTTCTTCCTCTCGTACCAATGGGTTTACAGAACAATTTAATGTAGGTAAATGAGTAATCAGACACTCGCGGTTTTAAGTTTTGTATCGTATATTAATAGAAATAAACAATAAATACAATTGTTCGAGCTCTAAGTTTTGAATTTGTAGAATTTTTGCTTTAAATTTAAAATTTATAGAGTATTCTGGAATATGTATAATTAAGGTTGATTTTGTGAATAAATGCTTGCGTATTAATAATAATGCTTAAATGAATACAAGTATGTAGCTTTGGAAAGAATACAAGAGTAAATGCTTAAGAAGAAAATGCTTGAGAAGAAATGCTTGAGAAGAAAAAAAAACTTACAATGAGGAAGGGACTTTCGCTTATATAGGGTTTCTAAACCCGGCCCTCTTTTCCTCCGTTTAGATTATTTTCCAATGACAGACCTCCAAATTTTTGTAACGCCCTTCGGTTTCGCTTATCTACTCTCTCCTTCAATTTGTACTGTGATAGTTAGAACTTATTCGTAATAATTATGCTATTGTTAGTTATCTTAGGTGTAACATTGTTTTATTATTATTTAATTATAGTTAAATAATTTTTTTGATCATTTCTCTAAAATTTATAATGTTCGATATTGTATATATATTGTGCGTACAAGATGTATTTTTCTCTTTAATGAATGTATGTTTTAGATTTTTACTATATTTTAATATTCAAGATTTAATACAGTATCTGCATAATTTAGTAATATAACTATGAGTTTAAAAGACAAAGATATTCAAAGTTTGGTTGTAAAACATTGAAATTTGAGAGAATCGGAAAATGTACACACATTTTTCAATTAGGTATTTTCTTGGTTTCAATATTATAATATAGTTATTTAATGGTACGTTATTAGTTTAAACAATGAGTATTAATTTAACCTTTGAGATGTATGTTCTTTCGTTATTTATAGATAAAAGAACTGTGCAAAATTTAATGTTTGAAATTATGTTTTAAAGAGAGAGTAGATATATAATGCTTATTTTATAGTCTGTGTTTTTTTTTTCTGATAACTTAATATTATTATTAATTTTAATTACATGTGCTGTTTCTATTGTT
>JACCIA010000266.1:0-14431 GCA_018906985.1 Apocrypta bakeri
AACCATTGCCTGGAATTTTTTTTCCGCGCCTTTTTTTAAATCTTATAAACAATTTTATGCAAATTTTATGAAAATCGAAGCTAAGGAACATTCTCAAAATCGAGATTGATTGGTATGGTATTACGCGCAACGCGCAATATGTACACGTGCAAAGCGCTTGACGGATTTTCCGGCATGAAAATAAAACATTGCCTGGAATTTTTTTCCGCGCATTTTCTTAAATGTTATAAACAATGTTTATGCAAATTTTTAAGAAAATCGAAGCTAAGGAACCTTTTCAAAATTCACTTTAAACTGGTCGCGCAACGCAAAATGTACACACATGCAAAGCGCTTGACGGATTTTCCGGCATGAAAATAAAACATTGCCTGGAATTTTTTTTCCGCGCATTTTCTTAAATGTTATAAACAATGTTTATGCAAATTTTTAAGAAAATCGAAGCTAAGGAACCTTTTCAAAATTAACTTTAACTAGTCTCGAAACGCTCTCGAAGCATACGAGTACAGACGTCACGGGATTTTCCGGCATGAAAAATAAAACATTGCCTGGAATTTTTTTTCCGCGCCTTTTTTAAATCTATAAACAATGTTTATGCAAATTTTTATGAAAATCGAAGCTAAGGAACATTCTCAAAATCGAGATTGATTGTATGGTATTACGCGCAACGCGCAATATGTACACGTGCAAAGCGCTTGACGGATTTTCCGGCATGAAAATAAAACATTGCCTGGAATTTTTTTTCCGCGCATTTTCTTAAATGTTATAAACAATGTTTATGCAAATTTTTAAGAAAATCGAAGCTAAGGAACCTTTTCAAAATTAACTTTAACTAGTCTCGAACGCTCTCGAAGCATACGAGTACAGACGTCACGGGATTTTCCGGCATGAAAATAAAACATTGCCTGGAATTTTTTTTCCGCGCCTTTTTTAAATCTATAAACAATGTCTTATGCAAATTTTTATGAAAATCGAAGCTAAGGAACCTTTTCAAAATTCAATTGTAATGGTAGTACGCGGAAACGCGCGCGAAGCATACGAGTACAGACGTCACGGACGGACGGGATTTTCCGGCATGAAAATAAACATTGCCTGGAATTTTTTCCGCGCATTTTCTTAAATATTATAAACAATCTTTATGCAAATTTAATCAAAATCGAAGCTAAGGAACCTTTTCAAAATTCACTTTAACTGGTCGCGCAGACGCAAAATGTACACACATGCAAAGCGCTTGACGGATTTTCCGGCATGAAAATAAACATTGCCTGGAATTTTTTTTCCGCGCCATTTTCTTAAATGTTATAAACAATGTTATATGCAAATTTTTAAGAAATCGAAGCTAAGGAACCTTTTCAAAATTACTTTAACTAGTCTCGAAACGCTCTTCGAAGCATACGAGTACAGACGTCACGGGATTTCCGGCATGAAAATAAAACATTGCCTGGAATTTTTTTTCCGCGCCTTTTTTAAATCTTATAAACAATGTTTATGCAAATTTTATGAAAATCGAAGCTAAGGAACATTCTCAAAATCGAGATTGATTATGGTATTACGCGCAACGCGCAATATGTACACGTGCAAAGCGCTTGACGGATTTTCCGGCATGAAAATAAACATTGCCTGGAATTTTTTTTCCGCGCATTTTCTTAAATGTTATAACAATGTTTATGCAAATTTTTAAGAAAATCGAAGCTAAGGAACCTTTTCAAAATTCACTTTAACTGGTCGCGCAACGCAAAATGTACACACATGCAAAGCGCTTGACGGATTTTCCGGCATGAAAATAAAACATTGCCTGGAATTTTTTTCCGCGCATTTTCTTAAATGTTATAAACAATGTTTATGCAAATTTTTAAGAAAATCGAAGCTAAGGACCTTTTCAAAATTAACTTTAACTAGTCTCGAAACGCTCTCGAAGCATACGAGTACAGACGTCACGGGATTTTCCGGCAATGAAAATAAAACATTGCCTGGAATTTTTTTCCGCGCCTTTTTTAAATCTTATAAACAATGTTTATGCAAATTTTAATCAAAATCGAAGCTAAGGAAAGCGCTTGACGGATTTTCCGGCATGAAAATAAAACATTGCCTGGAATTTTTTTTCCGCGCATTTTCTTAAATAATATAAACAATGTTTATGCAAATTTTTAAGAAAATCGAAGCTAAGGAACCTTTTCAAAATTCACTTTAACTGGTCTCGAAACGCTCTCGAAGCATACGAGTACAGACGCGCGGGGATTTTCCGGCATGAAAATAAAACATTGCCTGGAATTTTTTTTCCGCGCATTTTCTTAAATGTTATAAACAATGTTTATGCAAATTTTTAAGAAAATCGAAGCTAAGGAACCTTTTCAAAATTAACTTTAACTAGTCTCGAAACGCTCTCGAAGCATACGAGTACAGACGTCACGGGATTTTCCGGCATGAAAATAAAACATTGCCTGGAATTTTTTTTCCGCGCCTTTTCTTAAATATTTAAACAATCTTTATGCAAATTTTTATGAAAATCGAAGCTAAGGAACATTCTCAAAATCGAGATTGATTGTATGGTATTACGCGCAACGCGCAATATGTACACGTGCAAAGCGCTTGAAAATCGAAGCTAAGGAACCTTTTCAAAATTAACTTTAACTAGTCTCGAAACGCTCTCGAAGCATACGAAAGACGTCACGGGATTTTCCGGCATGAAAATAAAACATTGCCTGGAATTTTTTTTCCGCGCCTTTTTTTAAATCTTATAAACAATGTTTATGCAAATTTTTATGAAAATCGAAGCTAAGGAACCTTTTCAAAATTAACTTTAACTAGTCTCGAAACGCTCTCGAAGCATACGAGTACAGACGTCACGGGATTTTCCGGCATAAAATAAAACATTGCCTGGAATTTTTTTTCCGCGCCTTTTTTTAAATCTTATAAACAATGTTTATGCAAATTTTTATGCGAAGCTAAGGAACATTCTCAAAATCGAGATTGATTGTATGGTATTACAACGCGCAATATACATGCAACGCTGACGGATTTCCGGCATGAAAATAAACATTGCCTGGAATTTTTTTTCCGCGCATTTTCTTAAATGTTATAAACAATGTTTATGCAATTTTTATGAAAATCGAAGCTAAGGAACCTTTCAAAATTCACTTTAACTGGTCGCGCAACGCAAATGTACACACATGCAAAGCGCTTGACGATTTTCCGCTAAATAAAAATTGCTGAATTTTTTTCCGCGCATTTCTTAAAATATAAACAAACATTGCCGGAATTTTTTCAATTTGGTCCCAACTCAGCGCGCCTTTTCCGCATTAAAATAAACATTGCCCTGGAATTTTTTTCCGCGCCTTTGTTAAATATTATAAACTATCTTTATGCAAATTTTTATGAAAATCGAAGCTAAGGAACATTCTCAAAATCGAGATTAATTGTGTGATATTGCGCGCAACGCTCAATATGTACTCGTGCACGGCGCTCATCGTATTTTTCTGATCGGAAAAATAGGATTGTAAATTGTTGTAGGAGGCATTGCGCCAATTCTTTCTTATTTACTAACTAGTAGTTTCTGAGAAAGACATAGGTATGATCGAAGCATTTTAAATAACTGTGATATCTTTTGAATACGAATGATACTATAGGTATATATATATATATATGTAGAAACATCTCGGATTCAGAGCAATGCCACCCGAGTGACGTCATCTTGCATACGCCGACTCTAGACGGGCCCTACGTAGATTTTCAAATGTCAACAAAAGATATTCCTCCACATTACATGTTCACCGGTTCATATATATATATACTTATGTACAATGTATATATATATATAACTTTACATAACATCTCTCCAAACTATCCGTGATCAGCTCATAAGCTATGGAGTCGTCGTATCCCAGACAACGCGACTAATGCCAGGCCTAGTATATTGCCACGCCTTTGGTCTTCAAATGTAAACAAAAAATATTCTATCACCATCCATCTTAGTGATACGAATACTACTCATTTGCTCGAAACTCGGACTGAATCCATGAATCGCGAAATTCATACAAATGTATTTTTTTGCATGTATATGACATAAATATGTATGACTCTGTACTTTAACATTATGATAGCAGATTAGATTGCTTTACACCAATATATTAAATCAGATATAATTCATAGCCACGACAATAGTAAAAATTTTAAACGGTCATAGATTATATGTTTAATATAATAATATATAGTAGTAATAGAGGCCCATGAAAATACATACAAATTTTGCGACTTGAGTTCAGTCGCTTGTGCGGGTCTGGTGGGGAAATATGTTTTGTTGACAACTGAAAAGAACGGAAGGTCGATCTCGCACCGACGTATGCGAAGTGACGTCACACGGCTGGCATTGCTCAAATCGTCAGATGTTTATACCTATACACCGGTATACATATATATATATACATATATCTATAGTTCAGTCGCTTGCGCGTGTTTTATAGTAGCTTATAGTTCTGCTCTGGTAGGGATGTATTCCCCTACATGTATGTAGGGGAATATTTTTTGTTGACGAAAATCAACGAAGGGTCGATCTCGCGCCGTCGTATGCGAAGTCACACGGCTGGCATTGCTCAAATCGTCAGATGTTTATTTATTAATCTTTATGCAAATTTTGATCGAAATCGAAGCTACTTTGAAAAATTCACTTTAATTAGTCTCGAAATGCTCTCGAAACATAAGAGTACAGTTGTCATAGAATTTTCCGACATGAAAATAAAACATTGCCTGGAATTTTTTTACCGCGCCGTTTCTTAAATAAAATAAGCAATCTTTCTACAAATTTCGATCAAAATCGAAGCTAAGGAACCATTTAAAAATCGTTCCTAAGAAGGACATATACATGTACAAGGGATTATACGTTTCTTTGATATCTTTTAAAAGGAATGATACTATAGATATATGTATATATATATGTATACCGGTGTATAGGTATAAACATCTGACGATTTGAGCAATGCCAGCCGTGTGACGTCACTTCGCATACGTCGGTGCGAGATCGACCTTCCGTTCTTTTCAGTTGTCAACAAAACATATTTCCCCACCAGACCCGCACAAGCGACTGAACTCAAGTCGCAAAATTTGTATGTATTTTCATGGGCCTCTATTACTACTATATATTATTATATTAAACATATAATCTATGACCGTTTAAAATTTTTACTATTGTCGTGGCTATGAATTATATCTGATTTAATATATTGGTGTAAAGCAATCTAATCTGCTATCATAATGTTAAAGTACAGAGTCATACATATTTATGTCATATACATGCAAAAAAATACATTTGTATAAATTTCGCGATTCATGGATTCAGTCCGAGTTTCGAGCAAATGAGTAGTATTCGTATCACTAAGATAGATAGGTGATAGAATATTTTTTGTTTACATTTGAAGACCAAAGGCGTGGCAATATACTAGGCCTGGCATTAGTCGCGTTGTCTGGGATACGACGACTCCATAGCTTATGAGCTGATCACGGATAGTTTGGAGAGATGTTATGTAAAGTTATATATATATATACATTGTACATAAGTATATATATATATATATATATATGAACCGGTGAACATGTAATGTGGAGGAATATCTTTTGTTGACATTTGAAAATCTACGTAGGGCCCGTCTAGAGTCGGCGTATGCAAGATGACGTCACTCGGGTAGCATTGCTCTGAATCCGAGATGTTTCTACATATATATATATATATATATACCTATAGTATCATTCGTATTCAAAAGATATCACAGTTATGTAAAATGCTTCGATCATACCTATGTCTTTCTCAGAAACTACTAGTTAGTAAATAAGAAAGAATTGGCGCAATGCCTCCTACAACAATTTACAATCCTATTTTTCCGATCAGAAAAATACGATGAGCGCCGTGCACGAGTACATATTGAGCGTTGCGCGCAATATCACACAATTAATCTCGATTTTGAGAATGTTCCTTAGCTTCGATTTTCATAAAAATTTGCATAAAGATAGTTTATAATATTTAACAAAAGGCGCGGAAAAAAAATTCCAGGCAATGTTTTATTTTCATGCCGGAAAATCCGTCAAGCGCTTTGCATGTGTGTACATTTTGCGTTGCGCGACCAGTTAAAGTGAATTTTGAAAAGGTTCCTTAGCTTCGATTTTGATTAAAATTTGCATAAAGATTGTTTATTATATTTAAGAAAATGCGCGGAAAAAAAATTCCAGGCAATGTTTTATTTTCATGCCGGAAAATCCGTCAAGCGCTTTGCATGTGTGTACATTTTGCGTTGCGCGACCAGTTAAAGTGAATTTTGAAAAGGTTCCTTAGCTTCGATTTTCTTAAAAATTTGCATAAACATTGTTTATAACATTTAAGAAAATGCGCGGAAAAAAAATTCCAGGCAATGTTTTATTTTCATGCCGGAAAATCCGTCAAGCGCTTTGCACGTGTACATATTGCGCGTTGCGCGTAATACCATACAATCAATCTCGATTTTGAGAATGTTCCTTAGCTTCGATTTTCATAAAAATTTGCAGAAACATTGTTTATAAGATTTAAAAAAAGGCGCGGAAAAAAAATTCCAGGCAATGTTTTATTTTCATGCCGGAAAATCCCGTGACGTCTGTACTCGTATGCTTCGAGAGCGTTTCGAGACTAGTTAAAGTTAATTTTGAAAAGGTTCCTTAGCTTCGATTTTCTTAAAAATTTGCATAAACATTGTTTATAACATTTAAGAAAAGGCGCGGAAAAAAAATTCCAGGCAATGTTTTATTTTCATGCCGGAAAATACGTCAAGCGCTTTACATGTGTGTACATTTTGCGTTGCGCGACCAGTTAAAGTGAATTTTGAAAAGGTTCCTTAGCTTCGATTTTGATTAAAATTTGCATAAAGATTGTTTATTAATATTTAAGAAAATGCGCGGAAAAAAAATTCCAGGCAATGTTTTATTTTCATGCCGGAAAATCCGTCAAGCGCTTTGCATGTGTGTACATTTTGCGTTGCGCGACCAGTTAAAGTGAATTTTGAAAAGGTTCCTTAGCTTCGATTTTCTTAAAAATTTGCATAAACATTGTTTATTATATTTAAGAAAATGCGCGGAAAAAAAATTCCAGGCAATGTTTTATTTTCATGCCGGAAAATCCCGTGACGTCTGTACTCGTATGCTTCGAGAGCGTTTCGAGACTAGTTAAAGTTAATTTTGAAAAGGTTCCTTAGCTTCGATTTTCTTAAAAATTTGCATAAACATTGTTTATAACATTTAAGAAAATGCGCGGAAAAAAAATTCCAGGCAATGTTTTATTTTCATGCCGGAAAATCCGTCAAGCGCTTTGCACGTGTACATATTGCGCGTTGCGCGTAATACCATACAATCAATCTCGATTTTGAGAATGTTCCTTAGCTTCGATTTTCATTAAAAATTTGCATAAACATTGTTTATATTAATTTAAGAAAAGGCGCGGAAAAAAAATTCCAGGCAATGTTTTATTTTCATGCCGGAAAATCCGTCAAGCGCTTTGCATGTGTGTACATTTTGCGTTGCGCGACCAGTTAAAGTGAATTTTGAAAAGGTTCCTTAGCTTCGATTTTGATTAAAATTTGCATAAAGATTGTTTATTATATTTAAGAAAATGCGCGGAAAAAAAATTCCAGGCAATGTTTTATTTTCATGCCGGAAAATCCCGTGACGTCTGTACTCGTATGCTTCGAGAGCGTTTCGAGACTAGTTAAAGTTAATTTTGAAAAGGTTCCTTAGCTTCGATTTTCTTAAAAATTTGCATAAACATTGTTTATAACATTTAAGAAAATGCGCGGAAAAAAAATTCCAGGCAATGTTTTATTTTCATGCCGGAAAATCCGTCAAGCGCTTTGCACGTGTACCATATTGCGCGTTGCGCGTAGACCATAAAGTTAATGAATTTTGAAAAGGTTCCTTAGCTTCGATTTTCTTAAAAATTTGCATAAACATTGTTTATAACATTTAAGAAAATGCGCGGAAAAAAAATTCCAGGCAATGTTTTATTTTCATGCCGGAAAATCCGTCAAGCGCTTTGCATGTGTGTACATTTTGCGTTGCGCGACCAGTTAAAGTGAATTTTGAAAAGGTTCCTTAGCTTCGATTTTCTTAAAAATTTGCATAAACATTGTTTATAACATTTAAGAAAATGCGCGGAAAAAAAATTCCAGGCAATGTTTTATTTTCATGCCGGAAAATCCGTCAAGCGCTTTGCACGTGTACATATTGCGCGTTGCGCGTAATACCATACAATCAATCTCGATTTTGAGAATGTTCCTTAGCTTCGATTTTCATAAAAATTTGCATAAACATTGTTTATAAGATTTAAAAAAGGCGCGGAAAAAAAATTCCAGGCAATGTTTTATTTTCATGCCGGAAAATCCCGTGACGTCTGTACTCGTATGCTTCGAGAGCGTTTCGAGACTAGTTAAAGTTAATTTTGAAAAGGTTCCTTAGCTTCGATTTTCTTAAAATTTGCATAAACATTGTTTATAACATTTAAGAAAATGCGCGGAAAAAAAATTCCAGGCAATGTTTTATTTTCATGCCGGAAAATCCGTCAAGCGCTTTGCATGTGTGTACATTTTGCGTTGCGCGACCAGTTAAAGTGAATTTTGAAAAGGTTCCTTAGCTTCGATTTTCTTAAAAATTTGCATAAACATTGTTTATAACATTTAAGAAAATGCGCGGAAAAAAAATTCCAGGCAATGTTTTATTTTCATGCCGGAAAATCCGTCAAGCGCTTTGCACGTGTACATATTGCGCGTTGCGCGTAATACCATACAATCAATCTCGATTTTGAGAATGTTCCTTAGCTTCGATTTTCATAAAAATTTGCATAAACATTGTTTATAAGATTTAAAAAAAGGCGCGGAAAAAAAATTCCAGGCAATGTTTTATTTTCATGCCGGAAAATCCCGTGACGTCTGTACTCGTATGCTTCGAGAGCGTTTCGAGACTAGTTAAAGTTAATTTTGAAAAGGTTCCTTAGCTTCGATTTTCTTAAAAATTTGCATAAACATTGTTTATAACATTTAAGAAAATTTCCAGGCAATGTGCCGGAAAATCCAGTTAATGCTTCGAGTTTCGAATTTTTAATTTTGAAAAGGTTCCTTAGCTTCGATTTTGATTAAAATTTGCATAAAGATTGTTTATTATATTTAAGAAAATGCGCGGAAAAAAAATTCCAGGCAATGTTTTATTTTCATGCCGGAAAATCCGTCAAGCGCTTTGCACGTGTACATATTGCGCGTTGCGCGTAATACCATACAATCAATCTCGATTTTGAGAATGTTCCTTAGCTTCGATTTTCTTAAAAATTTGCATAAACATTGTTTATAATATTTAAGAAAATGCGCGGAAAAAAAATTCCAGGCAATGTTTTATTTTCATGCCGGAAAATCCCGTGACGTCTGTACTCGTATGCTTCGAGAGCGTTTCGAGACTAGTTAAAGTTAATTTTGAAAAGGTTCCTTAGCTTCGATTTTCTTAAAAATTTGCATAAACATTGTTTATAACATTTAAGAAAATGCGCGGAAAAAAAATTCCAGGCAATGTTTTATTTTCATGCCGGAAAATCCGTCAAGCGCTTTGCATGTGTGTACATTTTGCGTTGCGCGACCAGTTAAAGTGAATTTTGAAAAGGTTCCTTAGCTTCGATTTTGATTAAAATTTGCATAAAGATTGTTTATTATATTTAAGAAAATGCGCGGAAAAAAAATTCCAGGCAATGTTTTATTTTCATGCCGGAAAATCCGTCAAGCGCTTTGCACGTGTACATATTGCGCGTTGCGCGTAATACCATACAATCAATCTCGATTTTGAGAATGTTCCTTAGCTTCGATTTTCATAAAAATTTGCATAAACATTGTTTATAAGATTTAAAAAAAGGCGCGGAAAAAAAATTCCAGGCAATGTTTTATTTTCATGCCGGAAAATCCCGTGACGTCTGTACTCGTATGCTTCGAGAGCGTTTCGAGACTAGTTAAAGTTAATTTTGAAAAGGTTCCTTAGCTTCGATTTTCTTAAAAATTTGCATAAACATTGTTTATAACATTTAAGAAAATGCGCGGAAAAAAAATTCCAGGCAATGTTTTATTTTCATGCCGGAAAATCCGTCAAGCGCTTTGCATGTGTGTACATTTTGCGTTGCGCGACCAGTTAAAGTGAATTTTGAAAAGGTTCCTTAGCTTCGATTTTCTTAAAAATTTGCATAAACATTGTTTATAACATTTAAGAAAATGCGCGGAAAAAAAATTCCAGGCAATGTTTTATTTTCATGCCGGAAAATCCGTCAAGCGCTTTGCACGTGTACATATTGCGCGTTGCGCGTAATACCATAATCAATCTCGATTTTGAGAATGTTCCTTAGCTTCGATTTTCATTAAAAATTTGCATAAACATTGTTTATAAATTTAAAAAAATGCGCGGAAAAAAAATTCCAGGCAATGTTTTATTTTCATGCCGGAAAATCCGTCAAGCGCTTTGCATGTGTGTACATTTTGCGTTGCGCGACCAGTTAAAGTGAATTTTGAAAAGGTTCCTTAGCTTCGATTTTGATTAAAATTTGCATAAAGATTGTTTATTATATTTAAGAAAATGCGCGGAAAAAAAATTCCAGGCAATGTTTTATTTTCATGCCGGAAAATCCGTCAAGCGCTTTGCACGTGTACATATTGCGCGTTGCGCGTAATACCATACAATCAATCTCGATTTTGAGAATGTTCCTTAGCTTCGATTTTCATAAAAATTTGCATAAACATTGTTTATAAGATTTAAGAAAAGGCGCGGAAAAAAAATTCCAGGCAATGTTTTATTTTCATGCCGGAAAATCCGTCAAGCGCTTTGCATGTGTGTACATTTTGCGTTGCGCGACCAGTTAAAGTGAATTTTGAAAAGGTTCCTTAGCTTCGATTTTGATTAAAATTTGCATAAAGATTGTTTATTATATTTAAGAAAATGCGCGGAAAAAAAATTCCAGGCAATGTTTTATTTTCATGCCGGAAAATCCGTCAAGCGCTTTGCACGTGTACATATTGCGCGTTGCGCGTAATACCATACAATCAATCTCGATTTTGAGAATGTTCCTTAGCTTCGATTTTCATAAAAATTTGCATAAACATTGTTTATAAGATTTAAAAAAAGGCGCGGAAAAAAAATTCCAGGCAATGTTTTATTTTCATGCCGGAAAATCCCGTGACGTCTGTACTCGTATGCTTCGAGAGCGTTTCGAGACTAGTTAAAGTTAATTTTGAAAAGGTTCCTTAGCTTCGATTTTCTTAAAAATTTGCATAAACATTGTTTATAACATTTAAGAAAATGCGCGGAAAAAAAATTCCAGGCAATGTTTTATTTTCATGCCGGAAAATCCGTCAAGCGCTTTGCATGTGTGTACATTTTGCGTTGCGCGACCAGTTAAAGTGAATTTTGAAAAGGTTCCTTAGCTTCGATTTTGATTAAAATTTGCATAAAGATTGTTTATAACATTTAAGAAAATGCGCGGAAAAAAAATTCCAGGCAATGTTTTATTTTCATGCCGGAAAATCCGTCAAGCGCTTTGCATGTGTGTACATTTTGCGTTGCGCGACCAGTTAAAGTGAATTTTGAAAAGGTTCCTTAGCTTCGATTTTCTTAAAAATTTTCATATAGATTGTTTATATTAATTAAGAAAATGCGCGGAAAAAAAATTCCAGGCAATGTTTTATTTTCATGCCGGAAAATACGTCAAGCGCTTTACATGTGTGTACATTTTGCGTTGTGTGACCAGTTAAAGTGAATTTTGAAAAGGTTCCTTAGCTTCGATTTTGATTAAAATTTGCATAAAGATTGTTTATTATATTTAAGAAAATGCGCGGAAAAAAAATTCCAGGCAATGTTTTATTTTCATGCCGGAAAATCCGTCAAGCGCTTTGCATGTGTGTACATTTTGCGTTGCGCGACCAGTTAAAGTGAATTTTGAAAAGGTTCCTTAGCTTCGATTTTCTTAAAAATTTGCATAAACATTGTTTATAACATTTAAGAAAATGCGCGGAAAAAAAATTCCAGGCAATGTTTTATTTTCATGCCGGAAAATCCGTCAAGCGCTTTGCACGTGTACATATTGCGCGTTGCGCGTAATACCATACAATCAATCTCGATTTTGAGAATGTTCCTTAGCTTCGATTTTCATAAAAATTTGCATAAACATTGTTTATAAGATTTAAAAAAAGGCGCGGAAAAAAAATTCCAGGCAATGTTTTATTTTCATGCCGGAAAATCCCGTGACGTCTGTACTCGTATGCTTCGAGAGCGTTTCGAGACTAGTTAAAGTTAATTTTGAAAAGGTTCCTTAGCTTCGATTTTCTTAAAAATTTGCATAAACATTGTTTATAACATTTAAGAAAATGCGCGGAAAAAAAATTCCAGGCAATGTTTTATTTTCATGCCGGAAAATACGTCAAGCGCTTTACATGTGTGTACATTTTGCGTTGCGCGACCAGTTAAAGTGAATTTTGAAAAGGTTCCTTAGCTTCGATTTTGATTAAAATTTGCATAAAGATTGTTTATTATATTTAAGAAAATGCGCGGAAAAAAAATTCCAGGCAATGTTTTATTTTCATGCCGGAAAATCCGTCAAGCGCTTTGCACGTGTACATATTGCGCGTTGCGCGTAATACCATACAATCAATCTCGATTTTGAGAATGTTCCTTAGCTTCGATTTTCATAAAAATTTGCAGAAACATTGTTTATAAGATTTAAAAAAAGGCGCGGAAAAAAAATTCCAGGCAATGTTTTATTTTCATGCCGGAAAATCCCGTGACGTCTGTACTCGTATGCTTCGAGAGCGTTTCGAGACTAGTTAAAGTTAATTTTGAAAAGGTTCCTTAGCTTCGATTTTCTTAAAAATTTGCATAAACATTGTTTATAACATTTAAGAAAATGCGCGGAAAAAAAATTCCAGGCAATGTTTTATTTTCATGCCGGAAAATCCGTCAAGCGCTTTGCATGTGTGTACATTTTGCGTTGCGCGACCAGTTAAAGTGAATTTTGAAAAGGTTCCTTAGCTTCGATTTTCTTAAAAATTTGCATAAACATTGTTTATAACATTTAAGAAAATGCGCGGAAAAAAAATTCCAGGCAATGTTTTATTTTCATGCCGGAAAATCCGTCAAGCGCTTTGCACGTGTACATATTGCGCGTTGCGCGTAATACCATACAATCAATCTCGATTTTGAGAATGTTCCTTAGCTTCGATTTTCATAAAAATTTGCATAAACATTGTTTATAAGATTTAAAAAAAGGCGCGGAAAAAAAATTCCAGGCAATGTTTTATTTTCATGCCGGAAAATCCCGTGACGTCTGTACTCGTATGCTTCGAGAGCGTTTCGAGACTAGTTAAAGTTAATTTTGAAAAGGTTCCTTAGCTTCGATTTTCTTAAAAATTTGCATAAACATTGTTTATAACATTTAAGAAAATGCGCGGAAAAAAAATTCCAGGCAATGTTTTATTTTCATGCCGGAAAATCCGTCAAGCGCTTTGCATGTGTGTACATTTTGCGTTGCGCGACCAGTTAAAGTGAATTTTGAAAAGGTTCCTTAGCTTCGATTTTCTTAAAAATTTGCATAAACATTGTTTATAACATTTAAGAAAATGCGCGGAAAAAAAATTCCAGGCAATGTTTTATTTTCATGCCGGAAAATCCGTCAAGCGCTTTGCACGTGTACATATTGCGCGTTGCGCGTAATACCATACAATCAATCTCGATTTTGAGAATGTTCCTTAGCTTCGATTTTCATAAAAATTTGCATAAACATTGTTTATAAGATTTAAAAAAAGGCGCGGAAAAAAAATTCCAGGCAATGTTTTATTTTCATGCCGGAAAATCCCGTGACGTCTGTACTCGTATGCTTCGAGAGCGTTTCGAGACTAGTTAAAGTTAATTTTGAAAAGGTTCCTTAGCTTCGATTTTCTTAAAAATTTGCATAAACATTGTTTATAACATTTAAGAAAAGGCGCGGAAAAAAAATTCCAGGCAATGTTTTATTTTCAACCCCTAAATTTTTCAACCCCTATTTGGGGGTGTTTTAGGGGTTGATATAGTCTAATTTTCGTTTCTAACATGTTATTATACCTATTGGGGGTATTGGAGTAAGTTATAATTTATTTAACAAGAAATTCAAAATTTTTGATTTTCGTTGCACTGCAACGTTGCGAACTTCACACTATACCACAAGCAACAAGCTATCATTCATTCTCCTGTGCCAATAATGAACTCTCGAAAACGACATTCGTTTCCCGGGCACGCACGCGTCGCGACTCTCTCGCTCCTTGTCGCTCGGGGATACCCATCCGCACGAACGGTCAATTCTCTCCTCCTAGCTCTCATCTCTGTAATTTTCCAAAGGGAAAGCATCGAAGAATTGTGCACGGAAACTTATACTTATAAC
>JACCIA010000267.1:0-14055 GCA_018906985.1 Apocrypta bakeri
CCTAGTATCGTTACATCTAACCATTTTAACTGCCATACAGCATTGGAACAGTACACAACTGGTTCAGGAACAATTTCCTTGATGGTAATAGACGGTGAGTTATCAGATAAAACACTTAAACTAGAAAATGAGCAATACAGCATCTGATACGCATGTGAAACCATTAAACGTAGTATTGTTACATCTGACCATTTTCACTGCATACATGACTGGTACAGTCCAGAACCGGTTAGAAGCAGTCTAACTGTTCATATTGCAAGGCGAACTCATGGTTACAAATCAATAAAACAAAGTACGAGCAATACAGGTTCTGATAAGCATCTTAAACTGGTAAACCTAGAATCGTTATATCTAACCATTTTAACTGCATACAGCATTGGAACAGTACACAACTGGTTCAGGAACAATTTCCTTTGTGGTAATGGACGGTGAAATACCAGATAAAACACTTAAACTAGAAAATGAGCAATACAGGATCTGATACGCATGTGAAACCGTTAAACGTAGTATTGTTACATCTGAACATTTTAAATGCATATATGACTGGTACAGGCCAGAACTGGTTTAGAGCATTCAAATTGTTTATATTGCAAGGCTAAATCATGGTTAGAAATCAATAAAACAAAGTACGAGCAATACAGGTTCTGATAAGCATCTTAAACTGGTAAACCTAGAATCGTTATATCTAACCATTTTAACTGCATACAGCATTGGAACAGTACACAACTGATTCAGGAACAATTTCCTTAGTGGTAATGGACGGTGAAATACCAGATAAAATACTTAAACAAGAAAATGAGCAATACAGGATCTGATACGCATGTGAAACCATTAAACGTAGTATTGTTATATCTGACCATTTGTACGGCATACATGATTGGTACAGTCCAGAACTGGATAGAAGCAGTCAAACGGTTCATATTGCAAGGCGAAATCATGGTTAGAAATCAATAAAACAAATTACGAGCAATACAGGTTCTGATAAGCATCTTAAACTGGTAAACCTAGTATCGTTACATCTAACCATTTTAACTGCATACAGCATTGGAATAGTACACAACTCGTTCAGGAACAATTTCCTTGGTGGTAATGGACGGTGAATTATCAGATAAAACACTTAAACTAGAAAATGAGCAATACAGGATCTGATAAGGATGTAAAACCGTTAAACGTAGTATTGTTACATCTGACCATTTGAACCGAAAACATGATTGGTACAGTCCAGAACTGGTTAGAAGCAGTCTAACTGTTCATATTGCAAGGCGAACTCATGGTTAGAAATCAATAAAACAAAGTACGAGCAATACAGGTTCTGATAAGCATCTTAAACTGGTAAACCTAGTATCGTTACATCTAACCATTTTAACTGCATACAGCATTGGAACAGTACACAACTGGTTCAGGAACAATTTCCTTGGTGGTAATGGACGGTGAAATACCAGATAAAACACTTAAACTAGAAAATGAGCAATACAGGATCTGATACGCATGTGAAACCGTTAAACGTAGTATTGTTACATCTGACATTTTAACTGCATACATGACTGGTACAGTCCAGAACTGGTTTAGAAGCATTCAAATTGTTCATATTGCAAGGCGAACTCATGGTTAGAAATCAATAAAACAAAGTACGAGCAATACAGGTTCTGATAAGCATCTTAAACTGGTAAACCTAGTATCGTTATATCTAACCATTTTAACTGCATACAGCATTGGAACAGTACACAACTGGTTCAGGAACAATTTCCTTAGTGGTAATGGACGGTGAAATACCAGATAAAACACTTAAACTAGAAAATGAGCAATACAGGATCTGATACGCATGTGAAACCATTAAACGTAGTATTGTTACATCTGACCATTTTAACTGCATACATGACTGGTACAGTCCAGAACTGGTTTAGAACATTCAAATTGTTCATATTGCAAGGCGAACTCATGGTTAGAAATAAATAAAACAAAGTACGAGCAATACAGGTTCTGATAAGCATATTAAACTGTTAAACCTAGTTTCGTTACATCTAACCATTTTAACTGCATACACCATTGGAACAGTATACAACTGGTTCAGGAACAATTTCCTTTGTGGTAATGGACGGTGAATTATCAGATAAAACACTTAAACAAGAAAATAAGCAATACAGGATCTGATACGCATGTGAAACCGTTAAACGTAGTATTGTTACATCTGACCATTTGAACGGCATACATGATTGGTACAGTCCAGAACTGGTTAGAAGTAGGATAACTGTTCATATTGCAAGGCGAAATCATGGTTAGAAATCAATAAAACAATGAACGAGCAATACAGGATCTGATAAGCATCTTAAACTGGTAAACCTAGTATCGTTATATCTAACCATTTTAACTGAATTCAGCATTGGAACAGTACACAACTGGTTCAGGAATAATTTCCTTGGTGGTAATGGTCTGTGAATTATCAGATAAAACACTTAAACAAGAAAATGAGCAATACAGGATCTGATAAGGATGTAAAACCGTTAAACGTAGTATTGTTACATCTGACCATTTGAACCGAAAACATGATTGGTACAGTCCAGAACTGGTTAGAAGCAGTCTAACTGTTCATATTGCAAGGCGAACTCATGGTTAGAAATCAATAAAACAAAGTACGAGCAATACAGGTTCTGATAAGCATCTTAAACTGGTAAACCTAGTATCGTTATATCTAACCATTTTAACTGCATACAGCATTGGAACAGTACACAACTGGTTCAGGAATAATTTCCTTGGTGGTAATGGACGGTGAATTATCAGATAAAACACTTAAACTAGAAAATGAGCAATACAGGATCTGATACGCATGTGATACCATTAAACGTAGTATTGTTACATCTGATCATTTTAACTGCATACATGACTGGTACAGTCCAGAACTGGTTTAGAAGCATTCAAATTGTTCATATTGCAAGGCGAACTCATGGTTAGAAATCAATAAAACAAAGTACGAGCAATACAGGTTCTGATAAGCATCTTAAACTGGTAAACCTAGTATCGTAATATCTAACCATTTTAACGTGCATACAGCATTGGAACAGTACACAACTGGTTCAGGTACAATTTCCTTAGTGGTAATGGACGGTGAAATACCAGATAAAACACTTAAACTAGAAAATGAGCAATACAGGATCTGATACGCATGTGAAACCATTAAACGTAGTATTGTTACATCTGACCATTTTAACTGCATACATGACTGGTACAGTCCAGAACTGGTTTAGAACATTCAAATTGTTCATATTGCAAGGCGAACTCATGGTTAGAAATAAATAAAACAAAGTACGAGCAATACAGGTTCTGATAAGCATATTAAACTGTTAAACCTAGTTATCGTTACATCTAACCATTTTAACTGCATACATCCATTGGAACAGTATACAACTGGTTCAGGAACAATTTCCTTTGTGGTAATGGACGGTGAATTATCAGATAAAATACTTAAAAAAGAAAATAAGCAATACAGGATCTGATACGCATGTGAAACCGTTAAACGTAGTATTGTTACATCTGACCATTTGAACGGCATACATGATTGGTACAGTCCAGAACTGGTTAGAAGCAGTCTAACTGTTCATATTGCAAGGCGAAATCATGGTTAGAAATCAATAAAACAAAGTACGAGCAATACAGGTTCTGATAAGCATCTTAAACTGGTAAACCTAGTATCGTTATATCTAACCATTTTAACTGCATACAGCATTGGAACAGTACACAACTGGTTCAGGAACAATTTCCTTGGTGGTAATGGACGGTGAATTATCAGATAAAACACTTAAACTAGAAAATGAGCAATACAGGATCTGATAAGGCATGTGAAACCGTTAAACGTAGTATTGTTACATCTGACCATTTGAACCGCATAACATGATTGGTACAGTCCAGAACTGGTTAGAAGCAGTCTAACTGTTCATATTGCAAGGCGAAATCATGGTTAGAAATCAATAAAACAAAGTACGAGCAATACAGGTTCTGATAAGCATCTTAAACTGGTAAACCTAGTATCGTTATATCTAACCATTTTAACTGCATACAGCATTGGAACAGTACACAACTGGTTCAGGAATAATTTCCTTGGTGGTAATGGACGGTGAATTATCAGATAAAACACTTAAACTAGAAAATGAGCAATACAGGATCTGATACGCATGTGATAACCATTAAACGTAGTATTGTTACATATGATCATTTTAACTGCATACATGACTGGTACAGTCCAGAACTGGTTAGAAGCATTCAAATTGTTCATATTGCAAGGCGAACTCATGGTTAGAAATCAATAAAACTAAAGTACGAGCAATACAGGTTCTGATAAGCATCTTAAACTGTTAAACCTAGTATCGTTACATCTAACCATTTTAACTGCATACAGCATTGGAACTAGTACACAACTGGTCAGGAACAATTTACTTGGTGGTAATGGACGGTGAAATACCAGATAAAACACTTAAACTAGAAAATGAGCAATACAGGATCTGATAAGGACGTGAAACCGTTAAACGTAGTATTGTTACATCTGACCATTATAACTGCATATATGACTGGTACAGTCCAGAACCGGTTAGAAGCAGTCTAACTGTTCATATTGCAAGGGGAACTCATGGTTAGAAATCAATGAAACAAGGTACGAGCAATACAGGTTCTGATAAGCATCTTAAACTGGTAAACGTAGTATCGTTACATCTAACCATTTTAACTTTATACAGCATTGGAACAGTACACCACTGGTTCAGGAACAATTTCCTTAGTGGTAATAGACGGTGAAATACCAGATAAAACACTTAAACTAGAAAATGAGCAATACAGCATCTGATACGCATGTGAAACCATTAAACGTAGTATTGTTACATCTGACCATTATAACTGCATACATGACTGGTACAGTCCAGAACTGGTTAGAAGCAGTCTAACTGTTCATATTGCAAGGCGAAATCATGGTTAGAAATCAATAAAACAAAGTACGAGCAATACAGGTTCTGATAAGCATCTTAAACTGGTAAACCTAGAATCGTTATATCTAACCATTTTAACTGCATACAGCATTGGAACAGTACACAACTGGTTCAGGAACAATTTCCTTTGTGGTAATGGACGGTGAATTATCAGATAAAACACTTAAACAAGAAAATGAGCAATACAGGATCTGATAAGGATGTGAAACCGTTAAACGTAGTATTGTTACATCTGACCATTTGAACGGCATACATGATTGGTACAGTCCAGAACTGGTTAGAAGCAGTCTAACTGTTCATATTGCAAGGCGAAATCATGGTTAGAAATCAATAAAACAAAGTACGAGCAATACAGGTTCTGATAAGCATCTTAAACTGGTAAACCTAGTATCGTTATATCTAACCATTTAACTGCATACAGCATTGGAACAGTACACAACTGGTTCAGGAATAATTTCCTTGGTGGTAATGGACGGTGAATTATCAGATAAAACACTTAAACAAGAAAATGAGCAATACAGGATCTGATACGCATGTGAAACCGTTAAACGTAGTATTGTATACATCTGACCATTTGAACGGCATACATGATTGGTAAAGTCCAGAACTGGTTAGAAGTAGGATAACTGTTCATATTGCAAGGCGAAATCATGGTTAGAAATCAATAAAACAAAGTACGAGCAATACAGGTTTCTGATAAGCATCTTAAACTGGTAAACCTAGAATCGTTACATCTAAACATTTTAACTGCATATACCATTGGAACAGTATACAACTGGTTCAGGAATAATTTCCTTGGTGGTAATGGACGGTGAATTATCAGATAAAACACTTAAACTAGAAAATGAGCAATACAGGATCTGATAAGGATGTAAAACCGTTAAACGTAGTATTGTTACATCTGACCATTTGAACCGAAAACATGATTGGTACAGTCCAGAACTGGTTAGAAGCAGTCTAATAGTTCATATTGCAAGGCGAACTCATGGTTAGAAATCAATAAAACTATGTACGAGCAAGACAGGTTCTGATAAGCATCTTAAACTGGTAAACCTAGTATCGTTACATCTAACCATTTTAACTGCATACAGTATTGGAACAGTACACAACTGGATCAGGAACAATTTCCTTAGTGGTAATGGACCGTGAAATACCAGATAAAACACTTAAACTAGAAAATGAGCAATACAGGATCTGATACGCATGTGAAACCGTTAAACGTAGTATTGTTACATCTGAACATTTTAAATGCATACATGACTGGTACAGGCCAGAACTGGTTTAGAGCATTCAAATTGTTCATATTGGAAGGCGAAATCATGGTTAGAAATCAATAAAACAAAGTACGAGCAATACAGGTTCAGATAAGCATCTTAAACTGGTAAACCTAGAATCGTTATATCTAACCATTTTAAGTGCATACAGCATTGGAACAGTACACAACTGGTTCAGGTACAATTTCCTTAGTGGTAATGGACGGTGAAATACCAGATAAAACACTTAAACAAGAAAATGAGCAATACAGGATCTGATACGCATGTGAAACCATTAAACGTAGTATTGTTACATCTGACCATTTTAACTGCATACATGACTGGTACAGTCCAGAACTGGTTTAGAACATTCAAATTGTTCATATTGCAAGGCGAACTCATGGTTAGAAATAAATAAAACAAAGTACGAGCAATACAGGTTCTGATAAGCATATTAAACTGTTAAACCTAGTTTCGTTACATCTAACCATTTTAACTGCATACACCATTGGAACAGTATACAACTGGTTCAGGAACAATTTCCTTTGTGGTAATGGACGGTGAATTATCAGATAAAACACTTAAACAAGAAAATAAGCAATACAGGATCTGATACGCATGTGAAACCGTTAAACGTAGTATTGTTACATCTGACCATTTGAACGGCATACATGATTGGTACAGTCCAGAACTGGTTAGAAGTAGGATAACTGTTCATATTGCAAGGCGAAATCATGGTTAGAAATCAATAAAACAATGAACGAGCAATACAGGATCTGATAAGCATCTTAAACTGGTAAACCTAGTATCGTAATATCTAACCATTTTAACTGCATACAGCATTGGAACAGTACACAACTGGTTCAGGTATAATTTCCTTGGTGGTAATGGACGGTGAATTATCAGATAAAACACTTAAACTAGAAAATGAGCAATACAGGATCTGATAAGGATGTAAAACCGTTAAACGTAGTATTGTTACATCTGACCATTTGAACCGAAAACATGATTGGTACAGTCCAGAACTGGTTAGAAGCAGTCTAACTGTTCATATTGCAAGGCAAAATCATGGTTAGAAATCAATAAAACAAAGTACGAGCAATACAGGTTCTGATAAGCATCTTAAACTGGTAAACCTAGTATCGTTACATCTAACCATTTTAACTGCATACAGCATTGGAACAGTACACAACTGGTTCAGGAACAATTTCCTTGGTGGTAATGGACGGTGAAATACCAGATAAAACACTTAAACTAGAAAATGAGCAATACAGGATCTGATACGCATGTGAAACCATTAAACGTAGTATTGTTACATCTGACCATTTTAACTGCATACATGACTGGTACAGTCCAGAACTGGTTAGAAGCAGTCTAACTGTTCATATTGCAAGGCGAAATCATGGTTAGAAATCAATAAAACAAAGTACGAGCAATACAGGTTCTGATAAGCATCTTAAACTGGTAAACCTAGTATCGTTATATCTAACCATTTTAACTGCATACAGCATTGGAACAGTACACAACTGGTTCAGGAACAATTTCCTTGGTGGTAATGGACGGTGAATTATCAGATAAAACACTTAAACAAGAAAATGAGCAATACAGGATCTGATACGCATGTGAAACCGTTAAACGTAGTATTGTTACATCTGACCATTTTAACTGCATACATGACTGGTACAGTCCAGAACTGGTTAGAAGCAGTCTAACTGTTCATATTGCAAGGCGAAATCATGGTTAGAAATCAATAAAACAAAGTACGAGCAATACAGGTTCTGATAAGCATCTTAAACTGGTAAACCTAGAATCGTTATATCTAACCATTTTAACTGCATACAGCATTGGAACAGTACACAACTGGTTCAGGAACAATTTCCTTGGTGGTAATGGACGGTGAATTATCAGATAAAACACTTAAACAAGAAAATGAGCAATACAGGATCTGATACGCATGTGAAACCGTTAAACGTAGTATTGTTACATCTGACCATTTGAACGGCATACATGATTGGTACAGTCCAGAACTGGTTAGAAGCAGTCTAACTGTTCATATTGCAAGGCGAAATCATGGTTAGAAATCAATAAAACAAAGTACGAGCAATACAGGTTCTGATAAGCATCTTAAACTGGTAAACCTAGAATCGTTACATCTAACCATTTTAACTGCATACACCATTGGAACAGTATACAACTGGTTCAGGAATAATTTCCTTGGTGGTAATGGACGGTGAATTATCAGATAAAACACTTAAACTAGAAAATGAGCAATACAGGATCTGATAAGGATGTAAAACCGTTAAACGTAGTATTGTTACATCTGACCATTTGAACCGAAAACATGATTGGTACAGTCCAGAACTGGTTAGAAGCAGTCTAACTAGTTCATATTGCAAGGCGAACTCATGGTTAGAAATCAATAAAACATGGTACGAGCAATACAGGTTCTGATAAGCATCTTAAACTGTTCAACCTACTATCGTTACATCTAACCATTTTAACTGCATACAGTATTGGAACAGTACACAACTGGATCAGGAACAATTTCCTTAGTGGTAATGGACCGTGAAATACCAGATAAAACACTTAAACTAGAAAATGAGCAATACAGGATCTGATACGCATGTGAAACCGTTAAACGTAGTATTGTTACATCTGAACATTTTAAATGCATACATGACTGGTACAGTCCAGAACTGGTTTAGAAGCATTCAAATTGTTCATATTGCAAGGCGAAATCATGGTTAGAAATCAATAAAACAAAGTACGAGCAATACAGGTTCTGATAAGCATCTTAAACTGGTAAACCTAGAATCGTTATATCTAACCATTTTAAGTGCATACAGCATTGGAACAGTACACAACTGGTTCAGGTACAATTTCCTTAGTGGTAATGGACGGTGAAATACCAGATAAAACACTTAAACAAGAAAATGAGCAATACAGGATATGATACGCATGTGAAACCATTAAACGTAGTATTGTTACATCTGACCATTTTAACTGCATACATGACTGGTACAGTCCAGAACTGGTTTAGAACATTCAAATTGTTCATATTGCAAGGCGAACTCATGGTTAGAAATAAATAAAACAAAGTACGAGCAATACAGGTTCTGATAAGCATATTAAACTGTTAAACCTAGTTTCGTTACATCTAACCATTTTAACTGCATACACCATTGGAACAGTATACAACTGGTTCAGGAACAATTTCCTTTGTGGTAATGGACGGTGAATTATCAGATAAAATACTTAAAAAAGAAAATAAGCAATACAGGATCTGATACGCATGTGAAACCGTTAAACGTAGTATTGTTACATCTGACCATTTGAACGGCATACATGATTGGTACAGTCCAGAACTGGTTAGAAGTAGGATAACTGTTCATATTGCAAGGCGAAATCATGGTTAGAAATCAATAAAACAATGAACGAGCAATACAGGATCTGATAAGCATCTTAAACTGGTAAACCTAGTATCGTTATATCTAACCATTTTAACTGAATTCAGCATTGGAACAGTACACAACTGGTTCAGGAATAATTTCCTTGGTGGTAATGGACTGTGAATTATCAGATAAAACACTTAAACTAGAAAATGAGCAATACAGGATCTGATAAGGATGTAAAACCGTTAAACGTAGTATTGTTACATCTGACCATTTGAACCGAAAACATGATTGGTACAGTCCAGAACTGGTTAGAAGCAGTCTAACTGTTCATATTGCAAGGCAAAATCATGGTTAGAAATCAATAAAACAAAGTACGAGCAATACAGGTTCTGATAAACATCTTAAACTGTTAAACCTAGTATCGTTACATCTAACCATTTTAACTGCATACAGCATTGGAACAGTATACAACTGGTTCAGGAACAATTTCCTTGGTGGTAATGGACGGTGAAATACCAGATAAAACACTTAAACTAGAAAATGAGCAATACAGGATCTGATACGCATGTGAAACCATTAAACGTAGTATTGTTACATCTGACCATTTGAACGGCATACATGATTGGTACAGTCCAGAACTGGTTAGAAGCAGTCTAACTGTTCATATTGCAAGGCGAAATCATGGTTAGAAATCAATAAAACAAAGTACGAGCAATACAGGTTCTGATAAGCATCTTAAACTGGTAAACCTAGTATCGTTAATATCTAACCATTTTAACTGCATACAGCATTGGAACAGTACACAACTGGTTCAGGATACAATTTCCTTGGTGGTAATGGACGGTGAATTATCAGATAAAACACTTAAACAAGAAAATGAGCAATACAGGATCTGATACGCATGTGAAACCGTTAAACGTAGTATTGTTACATCTGACCATTTTAACTGCATACATGACTGGTACAGTCCAGAACTGGTTAGAAGCAGTCTAACTGTTCATATTGCAAGGCGAAATCATGGTTAGAAATCAATAAAACAAAGTACGAGCAATACAGGTTCTGATAAGCATCTTAAACTGGTAAACCTAGTATCGTTACATCTAACCATTTTAACTGCATACAGCATTGGAACAGTACACAACTGGTTCAGGAACAATTTCCTTGGTGGTAATGGACGGTGAATTATCAGATAAAACACTTAAACAAGAAAATGAGCAATACAGGATCTGATACGCATGTGAAACCGTTAAACGTAGTATTGTTACATCTGACCATTTGAACGGCATACATGACTGGTACAGTCCAGAACTGGTTAGAAGCATTCAAATTGTTCATATTGCAAGGCGAACTCATGGTTAGAAATCAATAAAACAAAGTACGAGCAATACAGGTTCTGATAAGCATCTTAAACTGTTAAACCTAGTATCGTTACATCTAACCATTTTAACTGCATACAGCATTGGAACAGTACACAACTGGTTCAGGAACAATTTCCTTGGTGGTAATGGACGGTGAATATCAGATAAAACACTTAAACTAGAAAATGAGCAATACAGGATCTGATAAGCATGTGAAACCGTTAAACGTAGTATTGTTACATCTGACCATTTGAACTGCATACATGATTGGTACAGTCCAGAACTGGTTAGAAGCAGTCTAACTGTTCATATTGCAAGGCGAACTCATGGTTAGAAATCAATAAAACAAAGTACGAGCAATACAGGTTCTGATAAGCATCTTAAACTGGTAAACCTAGTATCGTTATATCTAACCATTTTAACTGCATACAGCATTGGAACAGTACACAACTGGTTCAGGAATAATTTCCTTGGTGGTAATGGACGGTGAATACCAGATAAAACACTTAAACTAGAAAATGAGCAATACAGGATCTGATACGCATGTGAAACCGTTAAACGTAGTATTGTTACATCTGACCATTTGAACGGCATACATGATTGGTACAGTCCAGAACTGGTTAGAAGCAGTCTAACTGTTCATATTGCAAGGCGAAATCATGGTTAGAAATCAATAAAACAAAGTACGAGCAATACAGGTTCTGATAAGCATCTTAAACTGGTAAACCTAGTATCGTTACATCTAACCATTTTAACTGCATACAGCATTGGAACAGTACACAACTGGTTCAGGAACAATTTCCTTGTGGTAATGGACGGTGAAATACCAGATAAAACACTTAAACTAGAAAATGAGCAATACAGGATCTGATACGCATGTGAAACCGTTAAACGTAGTATTGTTACATCTGACCATTTTAACTGCATACATGACTGGTACAGTCCAGAACTGGTTAGAAGCATTCAAATTGTTCATATTGCAAGGCGAAATAATGGTTAGAAATAAATAAAACAAAGTACGAGCAATACAGGTTCTGATAAGCATCTTAAACTGGTAAACCTAGAATCGTTATATGTAACCATTTTAACTGCATACAGCATTGGAACAGTACACAACTGGTTCAGGAACAATTTCCTTAGTGGTAATGGACGGTGAAATACCAGATAAAACACTTAAACAAGAAAATGAGCAATACAGGATCTGATACGCATGTGAAACCATTAAACGTAGTATTGTTACATCTGACCATTTTAACTGCATACATGACTGGTACAGTCCAGAACTGGTTTAGAACATTCAAATTGTTCATATTGCAAGGCGAACTCATGGTTAGAAATCAATAAAACAAAGTACGAGCAATACAGGTTCTGATAAGCATCTTAAACTGTTAAACCTAGTATCGTTACATCTAACCATTTTAACTGCATACACCATTGGAACAGTATACAACTGGTTCAGGAACAATTTCCTTTGTGGTAATGGACGGTGAATTATCAGATAAAACACTTAAACAAGAAAATAAGCAATACAGGATCTGATACGCATGTGAAACCGTTAAACGTAGTATTGTTACATCTGACCATTTGAACGGCATACATGATTGGTACAGTCCAGAACTGGTTAGAAGTAGGATAACTGTTCATATTGCAAGGCGAAATCATGGTTAGAAATCAATAAAACAATGAACGAGCAATACAGGATCTGATAAGCATCTTAAACTGGTAAACCTAGTATCGTTATATCTAACCATTTTAACTGAATTCAGCATTGGAACAGTACACAACTGGTTCAGGAATAATTTCCTTGGTGGTAATGGACTGTGAATTATCAGATAAAACACTTAAACTAGAAAATGAGCAATACAGGATCTGATAAGGATGTAAAACCGTTAAACGTAGTATTGTTACATCTGACCATTTGAACCGCAAACATGATTGGTACAGTCCAGAACTGGTTAGAAGCAGTCTAACTGTTCATATTGCAAGGCAAATCATGGTTAGAAATCAATAAAACAAAGTACGAGCAATACAGGTTCTGATAAGCATCTTAAACTGGTAAACCTAGTATCGTTACATCTAACCATTTTAACTGCATACAGCATTGGAACAGTACACAACTGGTTCAGGAACAATTTCCTTGGTGGTAATGGACGGTGAATTATCAGATAAAACACTTAAACTAGAAAATGAGCAATACAGGATCTGATACGCATGTGAAACCGTTAAACGTAGTATTGTTACATCTGACCATTTTAACTGCATACATGACTGGTACAGGCCAGAACTGGTTTAGAAGCATTCTAAATTGTTCATATTGCAAGGCGAACTCATGGTTAGAAATCAATAAAACAAAGTACGAGCAATACAGGTTCTGATAAGCATCTTAAACTGGTAAACCTAGTATCGTTACATCTAACCATTTTAACTGCATACAGCATTGGAACAGTACACAACTGGTTCAGGAACAATTTCCTTGTGGTAATGGACGGTGAATTATCCAGATAAAACACTTAAACTAGAAAATGAGCAATACAGGATCTGATACGCATGTGAAACCGTTAAACGTAGTATTGTTACATCTGACCATTTTAACTGCATACATGACTGGTACAGTCCAGAACTGGTTAGAAGCATTCAAATTGTTCATATTGCAAGGCGAAATCATGGTTAGAAATCAATAAAACAAAGTACGAGCAATACAGGTTCTGATAAGCATCTTAAACTGGTAAACCTAGTATCGTTATATCTAACCATTTTAACTGCATACAGCATTGGAACAGTACACAACTGGTTCAGGAACAATTTCCTTAGTGGTAATGGACGGTGAAATACCAGATAAAACACTTAAACTAGAAAATGAGCAATACAGGATCTGATACGCATGTGAAACCGTTAAACGTAGTATTGTTACATCTGACCATTTTAACTGCATACATGACTGGTACAGTCCAGAACTGGTTAGAAGCAGTCTAACTGTTCATATTGCAAGGCGAACTCATGGTTAGAAATCAATAAAACAAAGTACGAGCAATACAGGTTCTGATAAGCATCTTAAACTGTTAAACCTAGTATCGTTACA
>JACCIA010000268.1:0-14021 GCA_018906985.1 Apocrypta bakeri
ATGTTCCAATGCTGTATGCAGTTAAAATGGTTAGATGTAACGATACTAGGTTTAACAGTTTAAGATGCTTATCAGAACCTGTATTGCTCGTACTTTGTTTTATTGATTTCTAACCATGATTTCGCCTTGCAATATGAACAGTTAGACTGCTTCTAACCAGTTCTGGACTGTACCAGTCATGTATGCATTTAAAATGGTCAGATGTAACAATACTACGTTTAACGGTTTCACATGCGTATCAGATCCTGTATTGCTCATTTTCTAGTTTAAGTGTTTTATCTGGTATTTCACCGTCCATTACCACCAAGGAAATTGTTCCTGGACCAGTTGTGTACTGTTCCAATGCTGTATGCAGTTAAAATGGTTAGATGTAACGATACTAGGTTTAACAGTTTAAGATGCTTATCAGAACCTGTATTGCTCGTACTTTGTTTTATTGATTTCTAACCATGAGTTCGCCTTGCAATATGAACAGTTAGACTGCTTCTAACCAGTTCTGGACTGTACCAATCATGTATGCTGTTCAAATGGTCAGATGTAACAATACTACGTTTAACGGTTTCACATGCGTATCAGATCCCGTATTGCTCATTTTCTAGTTTAAGTGTTTTATCTGGTATTTCACCGTCCATTACCACTAAGGAAATAGTTTCTGAACCAGTTGTGTACTGTTCCAATGCTGTATGCAGTTAAAATGGTTAGATGTAACGATACTAGGTTTAACAGTTTAAGATGCTTATCAGAACCTGTATTGCTCGTACTTTGTTTTATTGATTTCTAACCATGAGTTCGCCTTGCAATATGAACAGTTAGACTGCTTCTAACCAGTTCTGGACTGTACCAATCATGTATGCTGTTCAAATGGTCAGATGTAACAATACTACGTTTAACGGTTTCACATCCTTATCAGATCCTGTATTGCTCATTTTCTAGTTTAAGTGTTTTATCTGGTATTTCACCGTCCATTACCACCAAGTAAATTGTTCCTGGACCAGTTGTGTACTGTTCCAATGCTGTATGCAGTTAAAATGGTTAGATGTAACGATACTAGGTTTAACAGTTTAAGATGCTTATCAGAACCTGTATTGCTCGTACTTTGTTTTATTGATTTCTAACCATGATTTCGCCTTGCAATATGAACAGTTAGACTGCTTCTAACCAGTTCTGGACTGTACCAATCATGTATGCTGTTCAAATGGTCAGATGTAACAATACTACGTTTAACGGTTTCACATGATTATCATATCCTGTATTGCTCATTTTCTAGTTTAAGTGTTGTATCTGGTATTTCACCGTCCATTACCAGCAACGAAATTGTTCCTGAACCAGTTGTGTACTGTTCCAATGCTGTATGCAGTTAAAATGGTTAGATAGTAACGATACTAGGTTTACCAGTTTAAGATGCTTATCAGAACCTGTATTGCTCGTACTTTGTTTTATTGATTTCTAACCATGATTTCGCCTTGCAATATGAACAGTTAGACTGCTTCTAACCAGTTCTGGACTGTACCAATCATGTATGCATGTTCAAATGGTCAGATGTAACAATACTACGTTTAACGGTTTCACATGCTTATCAGATCCTGTATTGCTCATTTTCTAGTTTAAGTGTTTTATCTGGTATTTCACCGTCCATTACCACCAAGGAAATTGTTCCTGAACCAGTTGTGTACTGTTCCAATGCTGTATGCAGTTAAAATGGTTAGATGTAACGATACTAGGTTTAACAGTTTAAGATGCTTATCAGAACCTGTATTGCTCGTACTTTGTTTTATTGATTTCTAACCATGATTTGGCCTTGCAATATGAACAATTTGAATACTCTAAACCAGATCTGGCCTGTACCAGTCATGTATGCATTTAAAATGGTCAGATGTGACAATACTACGTTTAACGGTTTCACATGCGTATCAGATCCTGTATTGCTCATTTTCTAGTTTAAGTGTTTTATCTGGTATTTCACCGTCCATTACCACTAAGGAAATTGTTTCTGAACCAGTTGTGTACTGTTCCAATGCTGTATGCAGTTAAAATGGTTAGATGTAACGATACTAGGTTTAACAGTTTAAGATGCTTATCAGAACCTGTATTGCTCGTACTTTGTTTTATTGATTTCTAACCATGAGTTCGCCTTGCAATATGAACAGTTAGACTGCTTCTAACCAGTTCTGGACTGTACCAATCATGTATGCTGTTCAAATGGTCAGATGTAACAATACTACGTTTAACGGTTTCACATGCGTATCAGATCCCGTATTGCTCATTTTCTAGTTTAAGTGTTTTATCTGGTATTTCACCGTCCATTACCACTAAGGAAATAGTTTCTGAACCAGTTGTGTACTGTTCCAATGCTGTATGCAGTTAAAATGGTTAGATGTAACGATACTAGGTTTAACAGTTTAAGATGCTTATCAGAACCTGTATTGCTCGTACTTTGTTTTATTGATTTCTAACCATGAGTTCGCCTTGCAATATGAACAGTTAGACTGCTTCTAACCAGTTCTGGACTGTACCAGTCATGTATGCAGTTAAAATGGTCAGATGTAACAATACTACGTTTAACGGTTTCACATGCGTATCAGATCCTGTATTGCTCATTTTCTAGTTTAAGTGTTTTATCTGGTATTTCACCGTCCATTACCACCAAGGAAATTGTTCCTGAACCAGTTGTGTACTGTTCCAATGCTGTATGCAGTTAAAATGGTTAGATAGTAACGATACTAGGTTTAACAGTTTAAGATGCTTATCAGAACCTGTATTGCTCGTACTTTGTTTTATTGATTTCTAACCATGATTTCGCCTTGCAATATGAACAATTTAGAATGCTTCTAACCAGTTCTGGACTGTACCAGTCATGTATGCATTTAAAATGGTCAGATGTAACAATACTACGTTTAACGGTTTCACATGCGTATCAGATCCTGTATTGCTCATTTTCTAGTTTAAGTGTTTTATCTGGTATTTCACCGTCCATTACCACTAAGGAAATTGTTCCTGAACCAGTTGTGTACTGTTCCAATGCTGTATGCAGTTGAAATGGTTAGATGTAACGATACTAGGTTTAACAGTTTAAGATGCTTATCAGAACCTGTATTGCTCGTACTTTGTTTTATTTTATTCTAACCATGATTTCGCCTTGCAATATGAACAGTTAGACTGCTTCTAACCAGTTCTGGTCTGTACCAGTCAAGTATGCAGTTAAAATGGTCAGATGTAACAATACTACGTTTATCGGTTTCACATCCTTATCAGATCCTGTATTCCTCATTTTCTAGTTTAAGTGTTTTATATGGTATTTCAACGTCCATTACCACCAAGGAAATTGTTCCTGAACCAGTTGTGTACTGTTCCAATGCTGTATGCAGTTAAAATGGTTAGATGTAACGATACTAGGTTTAACCAGTTTAAGATGCTTATCAGAACCTGTATTGCTCGTACTTTGTTTTATTGATTTCTAACCATGATTTCGCCTTGCAATATGAACAGTTAGACTGCTTCTAACCAGTTCTGGACTGTACCAATCATGTATGCTGTTAAAATGGTCAGATGTAACAATACTACGTTTAACGGTTTCACATCCGTATCAGATCCTGTATTGCTCATTTTCTAGTTTAAGTGTTTTATCTGGTATTTCACCGTCCATTACCACCAAGGAAATTGTTCCTGAACCAGTTGTGTACTGTTCCAATGCTGTATGCAGTTAAAATGGTTAGATGTAACGATACTAGGTTTACCAGTTTAAGATGCTTATCAGAACCTGTATTGCTCGTACTTTGTTTTATTGATTTCTAACCATGATTTCGCCTTGCAATATGAACAGTTAGACTGCTTCTAACCAGTTCTGGACTGTACCAGTCATGTATGCAGTTAAAATGGTCAGATGTAACAATACTACGTTTAACGGTTTCACATGCGTATCAGATCCTGTATTGCTCATTTTCTAGTTTAAGTGTTTTATCTGGTATTTCACCGTCCATTACCACCAAGAAATTGTTCCTGGACCAGTTGTGTACTGTTCCAATGCTGTATGCAGTTAAAATGGTTAGATGTAACGATACTAGGTTTAACAGTTTAAGATGCTTATCAGAACCTGTATTGCTCGTACTTTGTTTTATTGATTTCTAACCATGATTTCGCCTTGCAATATGAACAGTTAGACTGCTTCTAACCAGTTCTGGACTGTACCAATCATGTATGCAGTTAAAATGGTCAGATGTAACAATACTACGTTTAACGGTTTCACATGCGTATCAGATCCTGTATTGCTCATTTTCTAGTTTAAGTGTTTTATCTGGTATTTCACCGTCCATTACCACCAAGGAAATTGTTCCTGAACCAGTTGTGTACTGTTCCAATGCTGTATGCAGTTAAAATGGTTAGATGTAACGATACTAGGTTTAACAGTTTAAGATGCTTATCAGAACCTGTATTGCTCGTACTTTGTTTTATTGATTTCTAACCATGAGTTCGCCTTGCAATATGAACAGTTAGACTGCTTCTAACCAGTTCTGGACTGTACCAATCATGTATGCAGTTCAAATGGTCAGATGTAACAATACTACGTTTAACGGTTTCACATGCTTATCAGATCCTGTATTGCTCATTTTCTAGTTTAAGTGTTTTATCTGGTATTTCACCGTCCATTACCACTAAGGAAATTGTTCCTGAACCAGTTGTGTACTGTTCCAATGCTGTATGCAGTTAAAATGGTTAGATGTAACGATACTAGGTTTAACAGTTTAAGATGCTTATCAGAACCTGTATTGCTCGTACTTTGTTTTATTGATTTCTAACCATGAGTTCGCCTTGCAATATGAACAGTTAGACTGCTTCTAACCAGTTCTGGACTGTACCAATCATGTATGCATTTAAAATGGTCAGATGTAACAATACTACGTTTAACGGTTTCACATGCGTATCAGATCCTGTATTGCTCATTTTCTAGTTTAAGTGTTTTATCTGGTATTTCACCGTCCATTACCACTAAGGAAATTGTTCCTGAACCAGTTGTGTACTGTTCCAATGCTGTATGCAGTTAAAATGGTTAGATGTAACGATACTAGGTTTACCAGTTTAAGATGCTTATCAGAACCTGTATTGCTCGTACTTTGTTTTATTGATTTCTAACCATGAGTTCGCCTTGCAATATGAACAGTTAGACTGCTTCTAACCAGTTCTGGACTGTACCAATCATGTATGCAGTTCAAATGGTCAGATGTAACAATACTACGTTAACGGTTTCACATGCTTATCAGATCCTGTATTGCTCATTTTCTAGTTTAAGTGTTGTATCTGGTATTTCACCGTCCATTACCACCAACGAAATTGTTCCTGAACCAGTTGTGTACTGTTCCAATGCTGTATGCAGTTAAAATGGTTAGATGTAACGATACTAGGTTTAACAGTTTAAGATGCTTATCAGAACCTGTATTGCTCGTACTTTGTTTTATTGATTTCTAACCATGAGTTCGCCTTGCAATATGAACAGTTAGACTGCTTCTAAACCAGTTCTGGACTGTACCAGTCATGTATGCATTTAAAATGGTCAGATGTAACAATACTACGTTTAACGGTTTCACATGCGTATCAGATCCTGTATTGCTCATTTTCTAGTTTAAGTGTTTTATCTGGTATTTCACCGTCCATTACCACTAAGGAAATTGTTCCTGAACCAGTTGTGTACTGTTCCAATGCTGTATGCAGTTAAAATGGTTAGATGTAACGATACTAGGTTTAACAGTTTAAGATGCTTATCAGAACCTGTATTGCTCGTACTTTGTTTTATTGATTTCTAACCATGAGTTCGCCTTGCAATATGAACAGTTAGACTGCTTCTAACCAGTTCTGGACTGTACCAGTCATGTATGCATTTAAAATGGTCAGATGTAACAATACTACGTTTAACGGTTTCACATGCGTATCAGATCCTGTATTGCTCATTTTCTAGTTTAAGTGTTTTATCTGGTATTTCACCGTCCATTACCACTAAGGAAATTGTTTTTGAACCAGTTGTGTACTGTTCCAATGCTGTATGCAGTTAAAATGGTTAGATGTAACGATACTAGGTTTAACAGTTTAAGATGCTTATCAGAACCTGTATTGCTCGTACTTTGTTTTATTGATTTCTAACCATGAGTTCGCCTTGCAATATGAACAGTTAGACTGCTTCTAAACCAGTTCTGGACTGTACCAGTCATGTATGCAGTTAAAATGGTCAGATGTAACAATACTACGTTTAACGGTTTCACATGCGTATCAGATCCTGTATTGCTCATTTTCTAGTTTAAGTGTTTTATCTGGTATTTCACCGTCCATTACCACTAAGGAAATTGTTCCTGAACCATTTGTGTACTGTTCCAATGCTGTATGAAGTTAAAATGGTTAGATGTAACGATACTAGGTTTAACAGTTTAAGATGCTTATCAGAACCTGTATTGCTCGTACTTTGTTTTATTGATTTCTAACCATGAGTTCGCCTTGCAATATGAACAGTTAGACTGCTTCTAACCAGTTCTGGACTGTACCAGTCATGTATGCATTTAAAATGGTCAGATGTAACAATACTACGTTTAACGGTTTCACATGCGTATCAGATCCTGTATTGCTCATTTTCTAGTTTAAGTGTTTTATCTGGTATTTCACCGTCCATTACCATTAAGGAAATAGTTTTTGAACCAGTTGTGTACTGTTCCAATGCTGTATGCAGTTAAAATGGTTAGATGTAACGATACTAGGTTTAACAGTTTAAGATGCTTATCAGAACCTGTATTGCTCGTACTTTGTTTTATTGATTTCTAACCATGAGTTCGCCTTGCAATATGAACAGTTAGACTGCTTCTAACCAGTTCTGGACTGTACCAATCATGTATGCAGTTAAAATGGTCAGATGTAACAATACTACGTTTAACGGTTTCACATGCGTATCAGATCCTGTATTGCTCATTTTCTAGTTTAAGTGTTTTATCTGGTATTTCACCGTCCATTACCACTAAGGAAATTGTTCCTGAACCAGTTGTGTACTGTTCCAATGCTGTATGCAGTTAAAATGGTTAGATGTAACGATACTAGGTTTAACAGTTTAAGATGCTTATCAGAACCTGTATTGCTCGTACTTTGTTTTATTGATTTCTAACCATGAGTTCGCCTTGCAATATGAACAATTTAGACTGCTTCTAACCAGTTCTGGACTGTACCAGTCATGTATGCATTTAAAATGGTCAGATGTAACAATACTACGTTTAACGGTTTCACATGCGTATCAGATCCTGTATTGCTCATTTTCTAGTTTAAGTGTTTTATCTGGTATTTCACCGTCCATTACCACTAAGGAAATAGTTTCTGAACCAGTTGTGTACTGTTCCAATGCTGTATGCAGTTAAAATGGTTAGATGTAACGATACTAGGTTTAACAGTTTAAGATGCTTATCAGAACCTGTATTGCTCGTACTTTGTTTTATTGATTTCTAACCATGAGTTCGCCTTGCAATATGAACAGTTAGACTGCTTCTAACCAGTTCTGGACTGTACCAATCATGTATGCTGTTCAAATGGTCAGATGTAACAATACTACGTTTAACGGTTTCACATGCGTATCAGATCCCGTATTGCTCATTTTCTAGTTTAAGTGTTTTATCTGGTATTTCACCGTCCATTACCACTAAGGAAATAGTTTCTGAACCAGTTGTGTACTGTTCCAATGCTGTATGCAGTTAAAATGGTTAGATGTAACGATACTAGGTTTAACAGTTTAAGATGCTTATCAGAACATGTACTGCTCGTACTTTGTTTTATTGATTTCTAACCATGAGTTCGCCTTGCAATATGAACAGTTAGACTGCTTCTAACCAGTTCTGGACTGTACCAATCATGTATGCAGTTCAAATGGTCAGATGTAACAATACTACGTTTAACGGTTTCACATGATTGTCAGATCCTGTATTGCTCATTTTCTAGTTTAAGTGTTTTATCTGATAACTCACCGTCCATTACCACTCAAGAAATTGTTCCTGAACCAGTTGTGTACTGTTCCAATGCTGTATGCAGTTAAAATGGATAGATATTACGATTCTAGGTTTAACAGTTTAAGATGCTTATCAGAACCTGTATTGCTCGTACATTGTTTTATTGATTTCTACCCATGATTTCGCCTTGCAATATGAACAGTTAGACTGCTTCTAACCAGTTCTGGACTGTACCAGTCATGTATGCACTTAAAATGGTCAGATGTAACAATACTACGTTTAATGGTTTCACATGCGTGTCAGATCCTGTATTGCTCATTTTGTAGTTTAAGTGTTTTATCTGGTATTTCACCGTCCATTAAACATACAAACATAGAAAAATAACGGCTATTTTAACTGTATAGGGCAGTTACCGGGTGCATTATCGAATAGAGTCAGTTAAGAAATACGTAATGCAAAGCAAAATTGCACCTAGAATAATATACAAACATAGAAAATGAGCATTTCTGTCGTTGAATCGGTGTATAGAAGGTGAGAGTGAAAACGTAAAATCTGACTATATATACTGCATAGATCAGTTGCAGGGTGCAATATCGAGTAGGAATTTATTGATAATTTCGTAATACAAAGCGAAATTGCACCTAGGAATAAGAAAATAACATCGAAAACTAAGATTTTGTTTTCTCCTCGTTTTTGTGCTTTTCACGAGCTGAAACGTTCAAAAACGAGGTGAAACGGAAATCACTATATACGGCTATTTTAACTGTATAGGGCAGTTACCGGGTGCATTATCGAATAGAGGCAGTTAAGAAATACGTAATGCAAAGCGAAATTGCACCTAGAATAATATACAAACATAGAAAATGAGCATTTCTGTCGTTGAATCGGTGTATAGGAGGTGAGAGCGAAAACGTAAAATCTGACTATATATACTGCATAGATCAGTTGCAGGGTGCAATATCGAGTAGGATTTATTGATAATTTCGTAATACAAAGCGAAATTGCACCTAGGATAAGAAAATAACATCGAAAACGAAGATTTTGTTTTCTCCTCGTTTTTGTGCTTTTCACGAGCTGAAACGTTCAAAAACGAGGTGAAACGGAAATCATTATATCCGGCTATTTTAACTGTATAGGGCAGTTACCGGGTGCATTATCGAATAGAGGCAGTTAAGAAATACGTAATGCAAAGCGAAATTGCACCTAGAATAATATACAAACATAGAAAATGAGCATTTCTGTCGTTGAATCGGTGTATAGGAGGTGAGAGCGAAAACGTAAAATCTGACTATATATACTGCATAGATCAGTTGCAGGGTGCAATATCGAGTAGAATTTATTGATAATTTCGTAATACAAAGCGAAATTGCACCTAGGATAAGAAAATAACATCGAAAACGAAGATTTTTTTTCTCCTCGTTTTTGTAGCTTTTCACGAGCTGAAACGTTCAAAAACGAGGTGAAACGGAAATCATTATATCCGGCTATTTTAACTGTATAGGGCAGTTACCGGGTGCATTATCGAATAGAGGCAGTTAAGAAATACGTAATGCAAAGCGAAATTGCACCTAGAATAATATACAAACATAGAAAATGAGCATTTCTGTCGTTGAATCGGTGTATAGGAGGTGAGAGCGAAAACGTAAAATCTGACTATATATACTGCATAGATCAGTTGCAGGGTGCAATATCGAGTAGGAATTTATTGATAATTTCGTAATACAAAGCGAAATTGCACCTAGAATAAGAAAATAACATCGAAAACGAAGATTTTGTTTTCTCCTCGTTTTTGATGCTTTTCACGAGCTGAAACGTTCAAAAACGAGGTGAAACGGAAATCATTATATCCGGCTATTTTAACTGTATAGGGCAGTTACCGGGTGCATTATCGAATAGAGGCAGTTAAGAAATACGTAATGCAAAGCGAAATTGCACCTAGAATAATATACAAACATAGAAAATGAGCATTTCTGTCGTTGAATCGGTGTATAGGAGGTGAGAGCGAAAACGTAAAATCTGACTATATATACTGCATAGATCAGTTGCAGGGTGCAATATCGAGTAGAATTTATTGATAATTTCGTAATACAAAGCGAAATTGCACCTAGAATAAGAAAATAACATCGAAAACGAAGATTTTGTTTTCTCCTCGTTTTTGTGCTTTTCACGAGCTGAAACGTTCAAAAACGAGGTGAAACGGAAATCATTATATCCGGCTATTTTAACTGTATAGGGCAGTTACCGGGTGCATTATCGAATAGAGGCAGTTAAGAAATACGTAATGCAAAGCGAAATTGCACCTAGAATAATATACAAACATAGAAAATGAGCATTTCTGTCGTTGAATCGGTGTATAGGAGGTGAGAGCGAAAACGTAAAATCTGACTATATATACTGCATAGATCAGTTGCAGGGTGCAATATCGAGTAGGATTTATTGATAATTTCGTAATACAAAGCGAAATTGCACCTAGAATAAGAAAATAACATCGAAAACGAAGATTTTGTTTTCTCCTCGTTTTTGTGCTTTTCACGAGCTGAAACGTTCAAAAACGAGGTGAAACGGAAATCATTATATCCGGCTATTTTAACTGTATAGGGCAGTTACCGGGTGCATTATCGAATAGAGGCAGTTAAGAAATACGTAATGCAAAGCGAAATTGCACCTAGAATAATATACAAACATAGAAAATGAGCATTTCTGTCGTTGAATCGGTGTATAGGAGGTGAGAGCGAAAACGTAAAATCTGACTATATATACTGCATAGATCAGTTGCAGGGTGCAATATCGAGTAGAATTTATTGATAATTTCGTAATACAAAGCGAAATTGCACCTAGGAATAAGAAAATAACATCGAAAACGAAGATTTTATTTTCTCCTCGTTTTTGTGCTTTTCACGAGCTGAAACGTTCAAAAACGAGGTGAAACGGAAATCATTATATCCGGCTATTTTAACTGTATAGGGCAGTTACCGGGTGCATTATCGAATAGAGGCAGTTAAGAAATACGTAATGCAAAGCGAAATTGCACCTAGAATAATATACAAACATAGAAAATGAGCATTTCTGTCGTTGAATCGGTGTATAGGAGGTGAGAGCGAAAACGTAAAATCTGACTATATATACTGCATAGATCAGTTGCAGGGTGCAATATCGAGTAGGAATTTATTGATAATTTCGTAATACAAAGCGAAATTGCACCTAGGATAAGAAAATAACATCGAAAACGAAGATTTTGTTTTCTCCTCGTTTTTGTGCTTTTCACGAGCTGAAACGTTCAAAAACGAGGTGAAACGGAAATCATTATATCCGGCTATTTTAACTGTATAGGGCAGTTACCGGGTGCATTATCGAATAGAGGCAGTTAAGAAATACGTAATGCAAAGCGAAATTGCACCTAGAATAATATACAAACATAGAAAATGAGCATTTCTGTCGTTGAATCGGTGTATAGGAGGTGAGAGCGAAAACGTAAAATCTGACTATATATACTGCATAGATCAGTTGCAGGGTGCAATATCGAGTAGGAATTTATTGATAATTTCGTAATACAAAGCGAAATTGCACCTAGAATAAGAAAATAACATCGAAAACGAAGATTTTGTTTTCTCCTCGTTTTTGTGCTTTTCACGAGCTGAAACGTTCAAAAACGAGGTGAAACGGAAATCACTATATCCGGCTATTTTAACTGTATAGGGCAGTTACCGGGTGCATTATCGAATAGAGGCAGTTAAGAAATACGTAATGCAAAGCGAAATTGCACCTAGAATAATATACAAACATAGAAAATGAGCATTTCTGTCGTTGAATCGGTGTATAGGAGGTGAGAGCGAAAACGTAAAATCTGACTATATATACTGCATAGATCAGTTGCAGGGTGCAATATCGAGTAGAATTTATTGATAATTTCGTAATACAAAGCGAAATTGCACCTAGAATAAGAAAATAACATCGAAAACGAAGATTTTAGTTTTCTCCTCGTTTTTGTGCTTTTCACGAGCTGAAACGTTCAAAAACGAGGTAGAAACGGAAATCACTATATCCGGCTATTTTAACTGTATAGGGCAGTTACCGGGTGCATTATCGAATAGAGGCAGTTAAGAAATACGTAATGCAAAGCGAAATTGCACCTAGAATAATATACAAACATAGAAAATGAGCATTTCTGTCGTTGAATCGGTGTATAGGAGGTGAGAGCGAAAACGTAAAATCTGACTATATATACTGCATAGATCAGTTGCAGGGTGCAATATCGAGTAGGATTTATTGATAATTTCGTAATACAAAGCGAAATTGCACCTAGGATAAGAAAATAACATCGAAAACGAAGATTTTAGTTTTCTCCTCGTTTTTGAGCTTTTCACGAGCTGAAACGTTCAAAAACGAGGTGAAACGGAAATCATTATATCCGGCTATTTTAACTGTATAGGGCAGTTACCGGGTGCATTATCGAATAGAGGCAGTTAAGAAATACGTAATGCAAAGCGAAATTGCACCTAGAATAATATACAAACATAGAAAATGAGCATTTCTGTCGTTGAATCGGTGTATAGGAGGTGAGAGCGAAAACGTAAAATCTGACTATATATACTGCATAGATCAGTTGCAGGGTGCAATATCGAGTAGGATTTATTGATAATTTCGTAATACAAAGCGAAATTGCACCTAGGATAAGAAAATAACATCGAAAACGAAGATTTTGTTTTCTCCTCGTTTTTGTGCTTTTCACGAGCTGAAACGTTCAAAAACGAGGAGAAACGGAAATCACTATATACGGCTATTTTAACTGTATAGGGCAGTTACCGGGTGCATTATCGAATAGAGGCAGTTAAGAAATACGTAATGCAAAGCGAAATTGCACCTAGAATAATATACAAACATAGAAAATGAGCATTTCTGTCGTTGAATCGGTGTATAGGAGGTGAGAGCGAAAACGTAAAATCTGACTATATATACTGCATAGATCAGTTGCAGGGTGCAATATCGAGTAGGATTTATTGATAATTTCGTAATACAAAGCGAAATTGCACCTAGGATAAGAAAATAACATCGAAAATAAAGATTTTTTTTTCTCCTCGTTTTTGAGCTTTTCACGAGCTGAAACGTTCAAAAACGAGGAGAAACGGAAATCACTATATACGGCTATTTTAACTGTATAGGGCAGTTACCGGTGCATTATCGAATAGAGGCAGTTAAGAAATACGTAATGCAAAGCGAAATTGCACCTAGAATAATATACAAACATAGAAAATGAGCATTTCTGTCGTTGAATCGGTGTATAGGAGGTGAGAGCGAAAACGTAAAATCTGACTATATATACTGCATAGATCAGTTGCAGGGTGCAATATCGAGTAGGATTTATTGATAATTTCGTAATACAAAGCGAAATTGCACCTAGGATAAGAAAATAACATCGAAAATAAGATTTTTTTTTCTCCTCGTTTTTGAGCATTTCACGAGCTGAAACGTTCAAAAACGAGGTGAAACGGAAATCATTATATCCGGCTATTTTAACTGTATAGGGCAGTTACCGGGTGCATTATCGAATAGAGGCAGTTAAGAAATACGTAATGCAAAGCGAAATTGCACCTAGAATAATATACAAACATAGAAAATGAGCATTTCTGTCGTTGAATCGGTGTATAGGAGGTGAGAGCGAAAACGTAAAATCTGACTATATACTGCATAGATCAGTTGCAGGGTGCAATATCGAGTAGAATTTATTGATAATTTCGTAATACAAAGCGAAATTGCACCTAGGATAAGAAAAAAACATCGAAAACGAAGATTTTGTTTTCTCCTCGTTTTTCAGCTTTTCACGAGCTGAAACGTTCAAAACGAGGTGAAACGGAAATCATTATATCCGGCTATTTTAACTGTATAGGGCAGTTACCGGGTGCATTATCGAATAGAGGCAGTTAAGAAATACGTAATGCAAAGCGAAATTGCACCCTAGAATAATATACAAACATAGAAAATGAGCATTTCTGTCGTTGGAATCGGTGTATAGGAGTGAGAGCGAAACGTAAAATCTGACGATATATACTGCATACGATCAGT
>JACCIA010000269.1:0-14012 GCA_018906985.1 Apocrypta bakeri
CAATACAGGATCTGATAAGGATGTGAAACCGTTAAACTTAGTATTGTTACATCTGACCATTTGAACAGCATACATGATTGGTACAGTCCAGAACTAGTTAGAAGCAGTCTAACTGTTCATATTGCAAGGCGAAATCATGGTTAGAAATCAATAAAACAAAGTACAAGCAATACAGGTTCTGATAAGCATCGTAAACTGGTAAACCTAGAATCGTTACATCTAACCATTTTAACTGGATACAGCATTGGAACAGTACACAACTGGTTCAGGAACAATTTCCTTGGTGGTAATAGACGGTGAATTATCAGATAAAACATTTAAACTAGTTAATGAGCAATACAGGATCTTATAATCATGTGAAACCATTAAACGTAGTATTGTTACATCTGACCATTTTAACTGCATACATGATTGGTACAGTCCAGAACTGGTTAGAAGCAGTCTAACTGTTCATATTGTAAGGCGAAATCATGGTTAGAAATCAATAAAACAAAGTACGAGCAATACAGGTTCTGATAAGCATCTTAAACTGGTAAACCTAGAATCGTTATATCTAACCATTTTAACTGCATACAGCATTGGAACAGTACACAACATGGTTCAGGAACAATTTCCTTGGTGGTAATGGACGTTGAAATACCATATAAATCACTTAAACTAGAAAATGAGGAATACAGGATCTGATATGCATGTGAAACCGTTAAACGTAGTATTGTTACATCTGACCATTTGAACCGAAAACATGATTGGTACAGTCCAGAACTGGTTAGAAGCAGTCTAACTGTTCATATTGCAAGGCGAAATCATTGTTAGAAATCAATAAAACAAAGTACGAGCAATACAGGTTCTGATAAGCATCTTAAACTTGTTAAACTTAGTATCGTCACATCTAACCATTTTAACTGCATACTGCATTGAAACAGTACACAACTGGTCCAGGAACAATTTCCTTGGTGGTAATGGACTGTGAATTATCAGATAAAACACTTAAACTAGAAATTGAGCAATACAGGATCTGATAAGGATGTGAAACCGTTAAACGTAGTATTGTTACATCTAACCATTTGAACCGAAAACATGATTGGTACAGTCCAGAACTGGTTAGAAGCAGTCTAACTGTTCATATTGCAAGGCGAAATCATTGTTAGAAATCAATAAAACAAAGTACGAGCAATACAGGTTCTGATAAGCATCTTAAACTGATAAACCGAGAATCGTTACATCTAACCATTTTAACTTCATACAGTATTGGAACAGTACACAACTGGTTCAGGAACAATTTCCTTTATGGTAATGGACGGTGAATTATCAGATAAAACACTTAAAATAGAAAATGAGCAATACAGGATCTGATACGCATGTGAAACCATTAAACGTAGTATTGTTACATATGACCATTTTAACTGCATACTTGACTGGTACAGACCAGAACTGGTTTAGAACATTCAATTTGTTCACATAGCAAGGCGAACTCATGGTTAGAAATCAATAAAACAAAGTACGAGCAATACAGGTTCTGATAAGTATATTAAATTGTTAAACTTAGTATCGTCACATCTAACCATTTTAACTGCATACTGCATTGAAACAGTACACAACTGGTCCAGGAACAATTTCCTTGGTGGTAATGGACTGTGAATTATCAGATAAAACACTTAAACTAGAAATTGAGCAATACAGGATCTGATAAGGACGTGAAACCGTTAAACGTAGTATTGTTACATCTGACTATTTGAACCGAAAACATGATTGGTACAGTACAGAACTGGTTAGAAGCAGTCTAACTGTTCATATTGCCCGGCGAAATGATTGTTAGAAATCAATAAAACAAAGTACGAGCAATACAGGTTCTGATAAGCATCTTAAACTGGTAAACCGAGAATCGTTACATCTAACCATTTTAACTGCATACACCATTGGAACAGTATACAACTGGTTCAGAAACAATTTCCTTTGTGGCAATGGACGGTGAATTATCAGATAAAACACTTAAACAAGAAAATGAGCAATACAGGATCTGATACGCATGTGAAACAGTTAAACGTAGTATTGTTACATCTGACCATTTGAACCGAAAACATGATTGGTACAGTCAAGAACTGGTTAGAAGCAGTCTAACTGTTCATATTGCAAGGCGAAATCATGGTTAGAAATCAATAAAACAAAGTACGAGCAATACAGGTTCTGATAAGCATCTTAAACTGGTAAACCTAGAATCGTGCTATCTAACCATTTTAACTGCATACAGCATTGGAACAGTACACAACTGGTTCAGGAACAATTTCCTTAGTGGTATTGGACGGAGAAATACCAGATTAAATACTTAAACTAGAAAATGAGCTATACAGGATCTTATAATCATGTGAAACCGTTAAACGTAGTATTGTTACATATGATCATTTTAACTGCATACATGGCTGGTACAGTCCAGAACTGGTTTAGAACATTCAAATTGTTTATATTGCAAGGCGAACTCATGGTTAGAAATCAATAAAACTAAGTACGAGCAAGACAGGTTCTGATAAGCATCTTAAACTGGTAAGCCTAGTATCGTTACATCTAACCATTTTAACTGCATACAGTATTGGAACAGTACACAACTGGTTCAGGAACAATTTCCTTAGTGGGAATGGACGGAGAAATACCAGATAAAATACTTAAACTAGAAAATGAGCAATACAGGATCTTATAATCATGTGAAACCGTTAAACCTAGTATTGTTACATCTGACCATTTTAACTGCATACATGATTGGTACAGTCCAGAACTGGTTAGAAGCAGTCTAACTGTTCATATTGCAAGGCAAACTCATGGTTAGAAATCAATAAAACAAATTACGAGTAATACAGGTTCTGATAAGCATCTTAAACTGGTAAACCTAGTATCGTTACATCTAACCATTTTAACTGCATACTGTATTGGAACAGTACACAACTGGATCAGGAACAATTTCCATAGTGGTAATGGACCGTGAAATACCAGATAAAAGACTTAAACTAGAAAATGAGCAATACAGCATCTGATACGCATGTGAATCCATTAAACGTAGTATTGTTACATCTGACCATTTTAACTGTATGCATGACTGGTACAGTCCAGAACCGGTTAGAAGCAGTCTAACTGTTCATATTGCAAGGCGAACTCATGGTTAGAAATCAATAAAACAAGGTACGAGCAATACAGGATCTGATAAGCATCTTAAACTGGTAAACCTAGATTCGTTACATCTAACCATTTTAACTGCATACAGCATTGGAACAGTACACAACTGGTTCTGGAACAATTTCCTTGGTGGTAATGGACGGTGAATTATCAGATAAAACACTTAAACTAGAAAATGAGCAATACAGGATCTGATAATCATGTGAAACTGTTAAACGTAGTATTGTTACATTTGACCATTTTAACTGCATACATGACTGGTACAGTCCAGAACCGGTTAGAAGCAGTCTAACTGTTCATATTGCAAGGGGAACTCATGGTTAGAAATCAATAAAACAAATTACGAGCAATACAGGTTCTGATAAGCATCTTAAACTGGTAATCCTAGTATCGTTACATCTAACCATTTTAACAGCATACACCATTGGAACAGTATACAACAGGTTCAGGAACAATTTCCTTGGTGGTAATGGACGTTGAAATACCATATAAAACACTTAAACTAGAAAATGAGGAATACAGGATCTGATATGCATGTGAAACCGTTAAACGTAGTATTGTTACATCTGACCATTTGAACCGAAAACATGATTGGTACAGTCCAGAACTGGTTAGAAGCAGTCTAACTGTTCATATTGCAAGTCGAAATCATTGTTAGAAATCAATAAAACAAAGTACGAGCAATACAGGTTCTGATAAGCATCTTAAATTGTTAAACTTAGTATCGTCACATCTAACCATTTTAACTGCATACTGCATTGAAACAGTACACAACTGGTCCAGGAACAATTTCCTTGGTGGTAATGGACTGTGAATTATCAGATAAAACACTTAAACTAGAAATTGAGCAATACAGGATCTGATAAGGATGTGAAACCGTTAAACGTAGTATTGTTACATCTGACCATTTGAACCGAAAACATGATTGGTACAGTCCAGAACTGGTTAGAAGCAGTCTAACTGTTCATATTGCAAGGCGAAATCATTGTTAGAAATCAATAAAACAAAGTACGAGAAATACAGGTACTGATAAGCATCTTAAACTGGTAAACCGAGAATCGTTACATCTAACCATTTTAACTTCATACAGTATTGGAACAGTACACAACTGGTTCAGGAACAATTTCCTTTATGGTAATGGACGGTGAATTATCAGATAAAACACTTAAAATAGAAAATGAGCAATACAGGATCTGATACGCATGTGAAACCATTAAACGTAGTATTGTTACATATGACCATTTTAACTGCATACTTGACTGGTACAGACCAGAACTGGTTTAGAACATTCAATTTGTTCATATAGCAAGGCGAACTCATGGTTAGAAATCAATAAAACAAAGTACGAGCAATACAGGTTCTGATAAGTATCTTAAATTGTTAAACTAGTATCGTCACATCTAACCATTTTAACTGCATACAGCATTGGAACAGTACACAACTGGTTCAGGAACAATTTCCTTGGTGGTAATGGACGGTGAATTATCAGATAAAACACTTAAACTAGAAAATGAGCAATACAGGATCTGATAAGGACGTGAAACCGTTAAACGTAGTATTGTTACATCTGACTATTTGAACCGAAAACATGATTGGTACAGTACAGAACTGGTTAGAAGCAGTCTAACTGTTCATATTGCCCGGCGAAATCATTGTTAGAAATCAATAAAACAAAGTACGAGCAATACAGGTTCTGATAAGCATCTTAAACTGGTAAACCTAGAATCGTTACATCTAACCATTTTAACTGCATACACCATTGGAACAGTATACAACTGGTTCAGAAACAATTTCCTTTGTGGCAATGGACGGTGAATTATCAGATAAAACACTTAAACAAGAAAATGAGCAATACAGGATCTGATACGCATGTGAAACCGTTAAACGTAGTATTGTTACATCTGACCATTTTAACTGCATACATGACTGGTACAGGCCAGAACTGGTTAGAAGCAGTCTAACTGTTCATATTGCAAGGCGAAATCATGGTTAGAAATCAATAAAACAAAGTACGAGCAATACAGGTTCTGATAAGCATCTTAAACTGGTAAACCTAGTATCGTTACATCTAACCATTTTAACTGCATACAGTATTGGAACAGTACACAACTGGTTCAGGAACAATTTCCTTAGTGGTAATGGACGGATGAAATACCAGATAAAATACTTAAACTAGAAAATGAGCAATACAGGATCTGATAATCATGTGAAACCGTTAAACGTAGTATTGTTACATCTGACCATTTTAACTGCATACATGATTGGTACAGTCCAGAACTGGTTAGAAGCAGTCTAACTGTTCATATTGCAAGGCAAACTCATGGTTAGAAATCAATAAAACAAAGTACGAGTAATACAGGTTCTGATAAGCATCTTAAACTGGTAAACCTAGTATCGTTACATCTAACCATTTTAACTGCATACAGTATTGGAACAGTACACAACTGGATCAGGAACAATTTCCATAGTGGTAATGGACCGTGAAATACCAGATAAAAGACTTAAACTAGAAAATGAGCAATACAGCATCTGATACGCATGTGAAACCATTAAACGTAGTATTGTTACATCTGACCATTTTAACTGCATACATGACTGGTACAGTCCAGAACCGGTTAGAAGCAGTCTAACTGTTCATATTGCAAGGCGAACTCATGGTTAGAAATCAATAAAACAAGGTACGAGCAATACAGGATCTGATAAGCATCTTAAACTGGTAAACCTAGATTCGTTACATCTAACCATTTTAACTGCATACAGCATTGGAACAGTACACAACTGGTTCTGGAACAATTTCCTTGGTGGTAATGGACGGTGAATTATCAGATAAAACACTTAAACTAGAAAATGAGCAATACAGGATCTGATAATCATGTGAAACTGTTAAACGTAGTATTGTTACATTTGACCATTTTAACTGCATACATGACTGGTACAGTCCAGAACCGGTTAGAAGCAGTCTAACTGTTCATATTGCAAGGGGAACTCATGGTTAGAAATCAATAAAACAAAGTACGAGCAATACAGGTTCTGATAAGCATCTTAAACTGGTAATCCTAGTATCGTTACATCTAACCATTTTAACTGCATACACCATTGGAACAGTATACAACAGGTTCAGGAACAATTTCCTTGGTGGTAATGGACGGTGAAATACCATATAAAACACTTAAACTAGAAAATGAGGAATACAGGATCTGATATGCATGTGAAACCGTTAAACGTAGTATTGTTACATCTGACCATTTGAACCGAATACATGATTGGTACAGTCCAGAACTGGTTAGAAGCAGTCTAACTGTTCATATTGCAAGGCGAACTCATGGTTAGAAATCAATAAAACAAAGTACGAGCAATACAGGTTCTGATAAGCATCTTAAACTGTTAAACCTAGTATCGTTACATCTAACCATTTTAACTGCATACTGCATTGAAACAGTACACAACTGGTCAGGAACAATTTCCTTGGTGGTAATGGACTGTGAATTATCAGATAAAACACTTAAACTAGAAAATTGAGCAATACAGGATCTGATAAGGATGTAAAACCGTTAAACGTAGTATTGTTACATCTGACCATTTGAACCGAAAACATGATTGGTACAGTCCAGAACTGGTTAGAAGCAGTCTAACTGTTCATATTGCAAGGCGAAATCATGGTTAGAAATCAATAAAACAAAGTACGAGCAATACAGGTTCTGATAAGCATCTTAAACTGGTAAACCGAGAATCGTTACATCTAACCATTTTAACTTCATACAGTATTGGAACAGTACACAACTGGTTCAGGAACAATTTCCTTTATGGTAATGGACGGTGAATTATCAGATAAAACACTTAAAATAGAAAATGAGCAATACAGGATCTGATACGCATGTGAAACCATTAAACGTAGTATTGTTACATATGACCATTTTAACTGCATACTTGACTGGTACAGACCAGAACTGGTTTAGAACATTCAATTTGTTCATATAGCAAGGCGAACTCATGGTTAGAAATCAATAAAACAAAGTACGAGCAATACAGGTTCTGATAAGTATCTTAAATTGTTAAACTTAGTATCGTCACATCTAACCATTTTAACTGCATACTGCATTGAAACAGTACACAACTGGTCCAGGAACAATTTCCTTGGTGGTAATGGACTGTGAATTATCAGATAAAACACTTAAACTAGAAATTGAGCAATACAGGATCTGATAAGGACTGTGAAACCGTTAAACGTAGTATTGTTACATCTGACTATTTGAACCGAAAACATGATTGGTACAGTACAGAACTGGTTAGAAGCAGTCTAACTGTTCATATTGCCCGGCGAAATGATTGTTAGAAATCAATAAAACAAAGTACGAGCAATACAGGTTCTGATAAGCATCTTAAACTGGTAAACCTAGAATCGTGCTATCTAACCATTTTAACTGCATACACCATTGGAACAGTATACAACTGGTTCAGAAACAATTTCCTTTGTGGCAATGGACGGTGAATTATCAGATAAAACACTTAAACAAGAAAATGAGCAATAAAGGATCTGATAATCATGTGAAACTGTTAAACGTAGTATTGTTACATTTGATCATTTTAACTGCATACATGGCTGGTACAGTCCAGAACTGGTTTAGAACATTCAAATTGTTTATATTGCAAGGCGAACTCATGGTTAGAAATCAATAAAACTAAGTACGAGCAAGACAGGTTCTGATAAGCATCTTAAACTGGTAAGCCTAGTATCGTTACATCTAACCATTTTAACTGCATACAGTATTGGAACAGTACACAACTGGTTCAGGAACAATTTCCTTAGTGGGAATGGACGGTGAAATACCAGATAAAATACTTAAACTAGAAAATGAGCAATACAGGATCTTATAATCATGTGAAACCGTTAAACCTAGTATTGTTACATCTGACCATTTTAACTGCATACATGATTGGTACAGTCCAGAACTGGTTAGAAGCAGTCTAACTGTTCATATTGCAAGGCGAAACTCATGGTTAGAAATCAATAAAACAAAGTACGAGCAATACAGGTTCTGATAAGCATCTTAAACTGGTAAACCTAGTATCGTTACATCTAACCATTTTAACTGCATACAGTATTGGAACAGTACACAACTGGATCAGGAACAATTTCCTTAGTGGTAATGGACCGTGAAATACCAGATAAAAGACTTAAACTAGAAAATGAGCAATACAGCATCTGATACGCATGTGAAACCATTAAACGTAGTATTGTTACATCTGACCATTTTAACTGCATACATGACTGGTACAGTCCAGAACCGGTTAGAAGCAGTCTAACTGTTCATATTGCAAGGCGAACTCATGGTTAGAAATCAATAAAACAAGGTACGAGCAATACAGGATCTGATAAGCATCTTAAACTGGTAAACCTAGATTCGTTACATCTAACCATTTTAACTGCATACAGCATTGGAACAGTACACAACTGGTTCAGGAACAATTTCCTTGGTGGTAATGGACGGTGAATTATCAGATAAAACACTTAAACTAGAAAATGAGCAATACAGGATCTGATAATCATGTGAAACTGTTAAACGTAGTATTGTTACATCTGACCATTATAACTGCATACATGACTGGTACAGTCCAGAACCGGTTAGAAGCAGTCTAACTGTTCATATTGCAAGGGGAACTCATGGTTAGAAATCAATGAAACAAGGTACGAGCAATACAGGTTCTGATAAGCATCTTAAACTGGTAAACCTAGAATCGTTACATCTAACCATTTTAACTGCATACACCATTGGAACAGTATACAACTGGTCCAGGAACAATTTACTTGGTGGTAATGGATGGTGAAATACCATATAAAACACTTAAACTAGAAAATGAGCAATACAGGATCTGATAATCATGTGAAACTGTTAAACGTAGTATTGTTACATCTGACCATTTGAACCGAATACATGATTGGTACAGTCCAGAACTGGTTAGAAGCAGTCTAACTGTTCATATTGCAAGGCGAAATCATTGTTAGAAATCAATAAAACAAAGTACGAGCAATACAGGTTCTGATAAGCATCTTAAACTGTTAAACTTAGTATCGTCACATCTAACCATTTTAACTGCATACTGCATTGAAACAGTACACAACTGGTCCAGGAACAATTTCCTTGGTGGTAATGGACTGTGAATTATCAGATAAAACACTTAAACTAGAAATTGAGCAATACAGGATCTGATAAGGATGTGAAACCGTTAAACGTAGTATTGTTACATCTGACCATTTGAACCGAAAACATGATTGGTACAGTCCAGAACTGGTTAGAAGCAGTCTAACTGTTCATATTGCAAGGCGAAATCATGGTTAGAAATCAATAAAACAAAGTACGAGCAATACAGGTTCTGATAAGCATCTTAAACTGGTAAACCTAGAATCGTTACATCTAACCATTTTAACTTCATACAGTATAGGAACAGTACACAACTGGTTCAGGAACAATTTCCTTTATGGTAATGGACGGTGAATTATCAGATAAAAAACTTAAACAAGAAAATGAGTAATACAGGATCTGATACGCATGTGAAACCATTAAACGTAGTATTGTTACATATGACCATTTTAACTGCATACATTGACTGGTACAGACCAGAACTGGTTTAGAAGCATTCAATTGTTCATATAGCAAGGCGAACTCATGGTTAGAAATCAATAAAACAAAGTACGAGCAATACAGGTTCTGATAAGTATCTTAAATTGTTAAACCTTAGTATCGTCACATCTAACCATTTTAACTGCATACATGCATTGGAACAGTACACAACTGGTCCAGGAACAATTTCCTTGGTGGTAATGGACTGTGAATTATCAGATAAAACACTTAAACTAGAAATTGAGCAATACAGGATCTGATAAGGACTGTGAAACCGTTAAACGTAGTATTGTTACATCTGACCATTTGAACCGAATACATGATTGGTACAGTCCAGAACTGGTTAGAAGCAGTCTAACTGTTCATATTGCCAGGCGAAATCATGGTTAGAAATCAATAAAACAAAGTACGAGCAATACAGGTTCTGATAAGCATCTTAAACTGGTAAACCTAGTATCGTTACTATCTAACCATTTTAACTGCATACAGCATTGGAACAGTATACAACTGGTTCAGGAACAATTTCCTTGTGGTAATGGACGGTGAATTATCAGATAAAACACTTAAACTAGAAAATGAGCAATACAGGATCTGATAATCATGTGAAACCTGTTAAACGTAGTATTGTTACATCTGACCATTTTAACTGCATACATGACTGGTACAGTCCAGAACCGGTTAGAAGCAGTCTAACTGTTCATATTGCAAGGGGAACTCATGGTTAGAAATCAATAAAACAAGTACGAGCAATACAGGTTCTGATAAGCATCTTAAACTGTTAAACCTACTATCGTTACATCTAACCATTTTAACTGCATACAGCATTGGAACAGTACACAACTGGTCAGGAACAATTTACTTGGTGGTAATGGACTGGTGAAATACCAGATAAAACACTTAAACTAGAAAATGAGCAATACAGGATCTGACTAAGGATGTGAAACCGTTAAACGTAGTATTGTTACATCTGAACATTTGAACGGCATACATGATTGGTACAGTCCAGAACTGGTTAGAAGCAGTCTAACTGTTCATATTGCAAGGCGAACTCATGGTTAGAAATCAATAAAACAAAGTACGAGCAATACAGGTTCTGATAAGCATCTTAAACTGGTAAACCTAGTATCGTTACATCTAACCATTTTAACTGCATACAGCATTGGAACAGTACACAACTGGTTCAGGAACAATTTCCTTGGTGGTAATGGACGGTGAAATACCAGATAAAACACTTAAACTAGAAAATGAGCAATACAGGATCTGATAATGCATGTGAAACCGTTAAACGTAGTATTGTTACATCTGACCATTTAACTGCATACATGATTGGTACAGTCCAGAACTGGTTAGAAGCAGTCTAACTGTTCATATTGCAAGGCGAAATCATGGTTAGAAATCAATAAAACAAGGTACGAGCAATACAGGTTCTGATAAGCATCTTAAACTGGTAAACCTAGTATCGTTACATCTAACCATTTTAACTTTATACAGCATTGGAACAGTACACCACTGGTTCAGGAACAATTTCCTTAGTGGTAATAGACGGTGAAATACCAGATAAAACACTTAAACTAGAAAATGAGCAATACAGCATCTGATACGCATGTGAAACCATTAAACGTAGTATTGTTACATCTGACCATTTTAACTGCATACATGACTGGTACAGTCCAGAACCGGTTAGAAGCAGTCTAACTGTTCATATTGCAAGGCGAACTCATGGTTAGAAATCAATAAAACAAGGTACGAGCAATACAGGATCTGATAAGCATCTTAAACTGGTAAACCTAGATTCGTTACATCTAACCATTTTAACTGCATACAGCATTGGAACAGTACACAACTGGTTCTGGAACAATTTCCTTGGTGGTAATGGACGGTGAATTATCAGATAAAACACTTAAACTAGAAAATGAGCAATACAGGATCTGATAATCATGTGAAACCGTTAAACGTAGTATTGTTACATCTGACCATTATAACTGCATACATGACTGGTACAGTCCAGAACCGGTTAGAAGCAGTCTAACTGTTCATATTGCAAGGGGAACTCATGGTTAGAAATCAATAAAACAAAGTACGAGCAATACAGGTTCTGATAAGCATCTTAAACTGTTAAACCTAGTATCGTCACATCTAACCATTTTAACTGCATACACCATTGGAACAGTATACAACTGGTTCAGGAACAATTTCCTTGGTGGTAATGGACGGCGAAATACCATATAAAACACTTAAACTAGAAAATGAGGAATACAGGATCTGATATGCATGTGAAACCGTTAAACGTAGTATTGTTACATCTGACCATTTGAACCGAAAACATGATTGGTACAGTCAGAACTGGTTAGAAGCAGTCTAACTGTTCATATTGCAAGGCGAAATCATTGTTAGAAATCAATAAAACAAAGTACGAGCAATACAGGTTCTGATAAGCATCTTAAACTGGTAAACCTAGTATCGTTACATCTAACCATTTTAACTGCATACTGCATTGGAACAGTACACAACTGGTCCAGGAACATTTCCTTGGTGGTAATGGACGGTGAATTATCAGATAAAACACTTAAACTAGAAAATGAGCAATACAGGATCTGATAAGCATGTGAAACCGTTAAACGTAGTATTGTTACATCTGACCATTTTAACTGAATACATGACTTGGTACAGTCCAGAACCTGGTTAGAAGCAGTCTAACTGTTCATATTGCAAGGCGAACTCATGGTTAGAAATCAATAAAACAAGGTACGAGCAATACAGGTATCTGATAAGCATCTTAAACTGGTAAACCTAGATATCGTTACATCTAACCATTTTAACTGCATACAGCATTGGAACAGTACACAACTGGTTCAGGAACAATTTCCTTGGTGGTAATGGACGGTGAAATTATCAGATAAAACACTTAAACTAGAAAATGAGCAATACAGGATCTGATACTGCATGTGAAACCATTAAACGTAGTATTGTTACATCTGACCATTTTAACTGCATACATGACTGGTACAGTCCAGAACTGGTTAGAAGCAGTCTAACTGTTCATATTGCAAGGCGAACTCATGGTTAGAAATCAATAAAACAAAGTACGAGCAATACAGGTTCTGATAAGCATCTTAAACTGGTAAACCTAGTATCGTTACATCTAACCATTTTAACTGCATACAGCATTGGAACAGTACACAACTGGTTCAGGAACAATTTCCTTAGTGGTAATGGACGTGAAATACCAGATAAAACACTTAAACTAGAAAATGAGCAATACAGCATCTGATACGCATGTGAAACCGTTTAAACGTAGTATTGTTACATCTGACCATTTGAACTGCATACATGACTTGGTACAGTCCAGAACCTGGTTAGAAGCAGTCTAACTGTTCATATTGCCCAGGCGAAATCGATGGTTAGAAATCAATAAAACAAAGTACGAGCAATACAGGTTCTGATAAGCATCTTAAACTGGTAAACCTAGAATCGTTACTATCTAACCATTTTAACTGCATACAGCATTGGAACAGTACACAACTGGTTCAGAAACAATTTCCTTTGTGGTAATGGACGGTGAATTATCAGATAAAACACTTAAACTAGAAAATGAGCAATAAAGGATCTGATAATCATGTGAAACTGTTAAACGTAGTATTGTTACATTTGACCATTTTAACTGCATACATGACTGGTACAGTCCAGAACCGGTTAGAAGCAGTCTAACTGTTCATATTGCAAGGGGAACTCATGGTTAGAAATCAATAAACAATGTACGAGCAATACAGGTTCTGATAAGCATCTTAAACTGGTAACCTAGTATCGTTACATCTAACCATTTTAAATGCATACACCATTGGAACAGTATACAACAGGTTCAGGAACAATTTCCTTGGTGGTAATGGACGTTGAAATACCATATAAAACACTTAAACTAGAAAATGAGGAATACAGGATCTGATATGCATGTGAAACCGTTAAACGTAGTATTGTTACATCTGACCATTTGAACCGAAAACATGATTGGTACAGTCAGAACTGGTTAGAAGCAGTCTAACTGTTCATATTGCAAGTCGAAATCATTGTTAGAAATCAATAAAACAAAGTACGAGCAATACAGGTTCTGATAAGCATCTTAAACTGGTAAACCGAGAATCGTTACATCTAACCATTTTAACTTCATACAGTATTGGAACAGTACACAACTGGTTCAGGAATAATTTCCTTTATGGTAATGGACGGGATTCT
>JACCIA010000027.1:600000-880278 GCA_018906985.1 Apocrypta bakeri
ATACAGTTGAAGTTTTAAGTTAGCATTAGCTAACTTTATAGCTGCATCTTTTTATTTAGAAAAGATTTCTTATCAAACCAATTTTGATATTCAACACAAATATCTGTAAAAATGCAATTTCCGCTCGATTTTCCCAATTCTATTCATATCAATTAACACTAGTTTGAGGCATGTAATACAAGTTTGATTCGGTAATGGACGAGTCACGTTCGACCAGAAATCGGTGCCAATTTTCAATAGCGTATCGCGTCATGATAACAAAGTCACAACAAATTAGCAAACTTGTTTTTTCTAGCCAGCTCCTAATCATGATGTCACTTGCGATTCTTTATTGAATAATTTCATTCAAATTAGTAGTTGTAACGAGAGAGAGAGAGAGAGAGAGTTGCTCTTGGCGTTAATAAAAGCGAGCTTGCTAAATACCATTGAAATCTTATCGTGCGTCTCTTCTTCAAACATGTTTACACGTGTAAACAGAGTCTTATTTTCGAACCTCCCTGTACGAACGAATAAGCAATATAAGAAGACCTTTATAAACGACTTAAATATATAAGGTGTATATACATATTTTTCCTCGATAAATGAAGCGCAAGCGTGGAGATTCGAGAGAGTGATTTACATCAGGCGTCGTGCGCGCTAGAGTTGTATATGATGGATGCGATTTCTGAAATTTTTCGGGCCGACTGTTAGATTTCATGCGGACGCGTCACGTTGGTAAGATTTTAAGCAATGTATAATCTATGTGTACAGAAGGAAAAAGATTTAGTGCTTTGACGACGACCAAGCTGCATCAGCGTTTATTAAAGCAAAGAGAAAACGATTGATGATGCATCTGCCGAAGGAAATAGTATTATCAATAATAATACAATTTGTGAGAAAAATTATTACGCTGTATCTATTAGATGAGAGGTAGAATATACAGAAATTATCAATGCTAAATTTACGAATGCTATTACACTGCTAAAGATACAAGATACTTAAGATATAACGAACAAAAAGGTTAAATAATATTTGATAAATAATATTAGAATGAGAGTACTATGCAATTTACAAAAATCATAATTTCAATTACTTATTAAAACAACTTAAAAGAATAATGTCCCTGTCACCATTCGATAGATTGCTACGTCATTTCTGCTTAATAATATGACGACAGTTAATGTAAACAAATTAATACATTTTTATTAATAATTTCTTATGTTCTTGCACAACATCATAATTATTTTAATCAGGAATTATTTTTCCGTTCATTCATAATGAGTTACAATATTCTGAAATACGTTATGATCTAATCAAAGGTCACCGCGCTTAATATCCTTATTCCTAGTATTGAATCGTAGTGTGGGGGAATGGAACGCGAATTCTAAACGCAATTCATTATATACCGGTGAGAGCAACGTTATGTATTATAGGATTATTGAATTTCAACCTATTAGAAGAGAAGCATAATTGTTGCTGGTTGACTCTTTAATCAAATATCCTAGAAACTCGTGCTCTCTGTGCCGTTATCACGAGATATAGAATGCTAGAGATTAGAGAAGGTGATTTTTATGAAATAACGATTGGATTATTATATACAGGAATATCAACAACCTAGAATCGTATCGATCCGTGTTTGTATAAAGCAGCTTTGCGACGATCACCGAGCAAAGTCACGTTCGAACGCGAAATGTAATTTACAACATCCCAGAGATGAATCGTTGCTCCTCCTGCAATTTTTCTTCTCACTACCATCTACTTCATTTTCGCCCTGCAATTCCATGTCAGTGTGAAGCAGCCGCTGCCACAAGAGAGTAAGGGAACCTTTCTCTCTCTCTGTCTCTCCTCGCTAAGATCAGAGAGACTCTCCTTCCGTCACGTGCTAGCAAAGCGCGCGCTACTGCTTCTTGCATCGTAAGTTCGACGAATCAATCTACCGCAAACTCCTTCCCCTCTGTCTCTCTTTCTGTCTCTCTCTCTCTCTCTCTATCTATCTATCTCTCTTTCTCGTTGGTACTCACAGCAGGGGTGAGAGCTTCGCCATATACTATCTCTGTACACACTAGCTCTGTTCCCCCTCTCGCTTCCTATAGAGCTTTAAACGCCTCTACTTGGAAACTAATTATCGTAGAGCACGACCGACGACATCGTCTCTATATACTTGCACTATCTCTCTTCCCTTACTCACTTTCTCTCCCTACGTATAGGGTTTTATCTTCCTCTAACCGCTAAGCGCCCTCGTTTATTTAATAATTTATGAGTCCGCGATATAGGAAGATGACGAATTTACTTCTTGATAGAAGCCATGGTACAACGAGAGAACATAACATGAACAGTAGTTATTCATAGTCACGTAATCCTTAACGTTAGAATAAAAATTGATTTACATCGATTCAAATGTTAAATTACTGCAATGATCTCTGGCGCTATAAAAGAAATAAATTCTACGAGGATAAACTGCGAATAATTCAATTTACTATACATAAACGACCACTTGAGTCGCGGTGAAGCGCGAATTTTCAAAAACCATATAGTGTAACACACGCGCCAGCGTTTACTTTACATGGAGAATTCTGAAATTTCTCCCTTCGACTCTCTCGTATTTGCATGCAAATTCGTCTCACTAAACACATCGCCTATTCGCGCACGTGCTCGCAAGCGCGCACCCGCTTATGTATATATCCACTGTGTATGCGTATAGCTATGTTATACACCAACACACCACGGATCCAAAGCAGTACGTATACGTGTTATGCACTCGCTGTACATGCTCTACATAATGTAAGGGCACTTACGTGTGCACAAGACCGTACGACAGAGTCCGCTTTATAAGCTCGTCAAAATACACGTATATATAGGTGACTCAATGCATCTGTGAACAAGACAAAATCTCAGTCGCATGAGTCAAGATCTGTATTTCTTTTCTCTGTCATCGAACAAAATTAGTCAGGTGTTCAAAGAAATTTCTATTGAAAGGTAAAAATTATTTTTTGGGTTTTTTTTTTCGAATCTATCTTTTGCATTCCGTAAGCAAATAACCATTGCCTTTACAATCAGTACTTTACTATCCATTATGGTGAATCTTTGTTTCAGTATTGAAATGATAAAAACTAATCAGAATTGCCATGACTGGCCATATAAGTCAACGCTATCAAACGCTACATACTGCCTACCAGAAATGATTAAATTAGTCAATTTATTATTACAATTCTGGTCTACTCTTGTCATTTCAATACTGAAATAATTTAATGGCCCAAAGCTAGTACGTCTAATCAAATTTTGCAACATCTGAATAATACACAACACATTACTGAAGCTTGATGAGAATTTGATGGAAATATAATAACTAAATACTCACAAAACATTTTAGTCTAATTAGAATATTGAAGTAGTAATATTAGCATTGTCCTGGCTTAAAGTACTCGATCAGTGCATTAGTTACAGAATTGGTACGGTATTATTCTCTCAAATGCTTATTCAATACATATTTTATAGCATGTCCTGATCTTATCACTTGAATATTGATTGAATACATGACAAGTATTAGTTTAGAGTACTGTGTACGAGTGGGTCGCTATTGATCCAACGTTTGACCGCAAGTCTACTTTTACTGCTTTGCTGATAGCTGAAGTAACAGTTGGATAATTATGTGATAAACAGTTTTTGAATATGTAGTCGTATTCTTTTTTTCTCCATGAATGATTTGGTGGATAATATTGAATCCGTTAATTCATTGTTATTTCAGCAAAGCAAACAGTATGCGCATCTGAATAAATAATAAGGATAAGCGTATTAATCGCTCCGGTGCGAATTGGATGAATGTATAAATACAGATTGGATAATCATGATCCAAGCGCTCGCTTATTATCACAAAATACATTTGCACAGTAAAATAAAGCTGGTCATCGCATTAGCATGAGATTCATAATAATCAGGATCCAAAGTTGAAACTTGGAAATTCAAAGTATATTGAAAGCTCCTTAAAGCTCTTTCAAAACCCGCGTACATCAAATTTCTCGTTAGTTTGAGAGTAAGTTTAAAGATATACGCGTATACAGAAAGCAAACAGATTCGCTTAATGTAAAATCTGTTTGTTTGAATTTTAACTTGAATCGAATGGAAATATTCCAATGGTATATATATTCTACGTTATACATATGCAGGGATCAAAATGTAAAAATTTTTTAAACGAAATAATTTCTTGTTTTATTACGTTCCATATTTTGTAAGGGAGTGCTTCATGCTTTCCGAACAAAGTAGCTTAGTCCGAGTAGGCTTCGTTTGATTGGTCTAAACTCGCCTAGTAAAATTGGAACTCGAAGAACAACCAATATAGAGCGCAGCTCTGGTATGTTGCACGGAGAAGTAAACAAACGTGTAAAGACAGAATAGAACTAAAAGATACTGCGTTTTGCGTGTGTCTATTATATTGAATGATACCGTTAACATGATAATCTATACAAGTAGAGCTATTGATTTATTTTACACAATACGATATGTATATATATATATATATATTTTTAGAGAGATAGATAGATACATATCTATGTATGTACATTAGATACATAGATAGATGGTAAAAAGAGCTCATCTTACGGGATTTTTTCATTCTCTATGCGTGAAAAATTCGATGGAAAATAAAATTATTTATGGACGTCTTTTTATTAGAATGAATTTGCATTTTTTGAAAAGAAAAAAATGGAAAGGTTTTGTTGTCTACCAAACAACAGCTGATACGATCGTTCGTATTCAGTATAGGGATGGTCGTTACACGAGTAAAGTATATAGAAGGCATATAAGCTTAAGGCATAAGGCTTTAAAGTTGCCACTGGTACTTTGTGGATGTACTTTGGATCCAGTAGTCAACGAACTCGTGATGCCTGACCTTTATCCATTTTCTCGGTACTTCTACCACCTTCTCTTTTTTTACATAATAGAGCAAGATGGTTTTACAGCTCCCAGAGAGTTTCTCATCATTTTTTTATCTTATTCGATCGAAGTTTTTAATTAGAATTTATGAAATTTCTTGCAGATTTACGGTACATTTTTAAGATTTACCAATCAAAACACATATCTTGGTCAATGTCAGTTTTGTTCATGTGAAACGTACATTATTTACGCATAACAACTATTTGATAGTTTATGTTAAAATTCAGAGTAACGTGGGTATTGTTTATTAAATTAGAGAGGTTAATTTTAATATAGATTTATTCTAGTAGTGAGATTTCTTACAGTACATACTGCCGCTTAGGAGAGCTAGACAACAAGGCTTATTCTTTCCGAATACTTGTTTTTATAACACCTTACAGGAATAGTGCGTCCTAGGTGGGGAGAACGCACACTTACATACTTGTATGTGTTCTGCTTTGACGCACTATTCGGCGTACATATAAAGATATACACATACTTTTATGCGCAATATAATATGTATTATTTCAATAGTTTGCATAAACATGAATAAATCATTCTTATTATATGTATATTTGCATTTCGATGTTATGTTAGACCATTACATTTTATTGCGTTCGTTGGGAATATGTGTGTATTGATTCAAGAGATAAATGTATCTCTTGAATTATTAAAAATAATAATTTTACAGAACAAAATATTAATATAACTTTTTTATTATTCTGATATGTATTTTTTCTGATCATGCTTAAGCTTATTTCGAAATTACTTTCAAGAAGTGTGATTGATGTCTGTGAGCTTAAAAGCGGGGTTCTCTCGTGCAATTATTTATTACCAGAGAAAAAAGGTTTTAAAAGGCTCGTTTCGGAAGAGCAATTTTTATACCAACGCAAAAAGCATAAGTTAATGGCTCTATAGATGAGAAAGTTCTGTGATAACAAATCCACGTAAGCCTCTTCAAATTTTCCTGTAATGAAACTTTAAATGTAAAAAATATTATCGTTAATAAACTCAGTTAAATTTTGTAGCAAACTATGCAACGAACTATTTACTTGAATTATGGTTTAACCCTTAATTATCTTTACTACTTGTGTTTATTTATACATTTTTAATAAAGCTTCATTTTTTATAAAGCTTAATTATATTGTGAAACTTAATAGAAGTGAGAAAACATTTGTACTAGTATCAAATAAGGATCATATAATTTAGTTAGATACAAAAATATGTAAAATATCAAAATGAAAAGTTACGTGGCAAAAGTTAGTTATAGAATCATGTCTGCTGAAAAGTAGCTTGTAGTCAAAAACTAACGCACAACCATCGTAGAAACATGATTAACGAGCTTTCAACGAAGAAAGAAAAGAAAAAGAGTGTTGGGAAAAAAGTTAAAGAAGACTAGACATAATTCACAGTATGAGAGGAAAAGGGAGAAAAGGTGACTGTTTTTTTAAGATCGCAGAAAGTAGCATTTAAATTTTCGTTGAGTCGGAGCGAATTTCCGGGTGACTCATGGGTCATAAAGTTTTCCGGACAGTAGAGTCCGTCGTCTATTTCTTTATCAGTTTCTATGAATACCAGCCGCTCTAACCTTTGATATATCATAAACCGTAGTCGGGAATATTCGTATATAGTATTGGACAGACGGTTTATGGATTTAAAAGAAAATGAAGTTGTTTTATCGATTTTCCGCTGGCTTATAGAGGAAGCCTCGAAATGATGGAGTTTCTTGTAAATACGTTAGTATTTTTTATGTATTTTTGAATTCAAATCGATGAGATGAATTCATGCCAAAACGAATACTTTTCCCTATTAAAAGGAAATCGTATTTAATATTAGTGTAATGGTTAATGAAACTTCTCCTTTGAGAAATCAGTATGAAGAACGGATGATTGGATATTACGGTTAACGTCCGTACTGCAAAAATAGAATAGGTTACGTACATTTTTAATTATCGAGAATATTGATCATATTGTAATATAGATTTTTTTCATTTTAGGTATTAATTATACATTATCAATATTAAAAATTAATGTAAAATGTATATTAATTTCATTTTGTAATGCATTATTTGAAAATTCGATTTTTTTTTTAACTATGAAGAAATTGATGAAGAATATACTGATATGCTTGAAAAAATGAATGTTAAGAATTATTTCAATTGAATTTATGTCTAATTTTTAATTTTCTTTGTTTAATTTGCCAAAATGAATAGTTTATAAAAGAACAAAACAGTGTACAATCTATTTTATTTACTCTCACGATTGAATGAGAATTACTGGATTTATCGACATGACGTCAAACAACGGCGGAAGCTTTGCATTGCCTCTGCAAATTTTAAAAGCTCTTTACTCTGGACTCGAAATTCGTATCCAAAATTCCGTTGTAATCGAGACATACGAATATTCACTCTTCGAACGAAACAAAAATATTTCAATTCTACATGTATGCTAGCTTTTCTATACAGACAAGAGACACATCTTTTGAATGATTCATTATCAAGAAATGTATCCATATCTTAGTATGTATAGCAACGGAAAATGTATCTCTTCAAATGAAGTGACGCGGGAAATTGTAAATTTGAACTTGGAATTAAGTAGAACTTAAGACTACAGAGTGAAGTGCTGTAATGTGAATCAGAATTAATTAGTGGTGAAAGTTTTGCATTGTAACATACGTCTCTATAGGAAATCGATTTAGCTAATGGTCGAATCAGCCAATAACGGACGAGCTTTTGTAAAACTATGGCTTTACTTCAAGGTATAAAAGGTTGGGATTAAATTATTTTATTTACAGCAGTCAGGACACTTGTCGTTCGCATCAATCGAAATTAATGGTGCTAGCTTTTATGAGCTGTTGCCGCGTATTTTGTCCCTTTGTGTTTTGTTATTGAGTGTTTTAGTTATATTAAAGAGGAAGAGGAAGGTAGATGAGTAAAACATTTTTTGGAATTCTACTCTCTCTTAGGTAATTTAATTACTATTTCCGTATAAATGTAGGTGAGTTTTGTTAATTTGAGAGCGTTACTAGGATTTCACGACACGGATTAATTAAATAGCTTTAACGTTGAAAAATAGAGTGTAGAAAATAAAATACACTTCTCCTTCTTTCTATCTGTTTACATAGCCCGTTGAAAGACTTAGACTGAAAAAGTTCGCAATCGATAGGTAAAAATCACTGAATCCGTTTAATCTTCCATAATGAAGGACAATGAACCGAATTGAAAATCTCATTCACTTGGGAAGCAAACGACTCGTCGTTTGACTTCTATCGGATTGAATCAACGTTTCTTCCTGTCGGAAAGCTCAACTTGATTTCTGCCTCCCGCACGGCTACTTTGACAGCGTAGCCATCACTGTGAGTGATGCAGGTAGCACATTTCTGGGATACCAAGCTCTCTCTCACACTTCTCTTTTCTCTTGACCTGCCTCTCTCTTGCTCTAGCTACGTTCATACAGATTCGGTCTCATATATCTGGCTCACGGATGCGGGAGAAGCTAAGTTCTCGGGACACTGACGGACGGACGGCAGGAGAACGGATGTAGAGTCAGGGGAGGCGAAGGCGTCCAAGCTGACTGGTAGTTAGGATAATGGTTGGGTAAGCCCTCCCCCTCTCTCTCTCTCTCTCTCTCTCTCTCTCTCTCTCTCACTACCTTTCATTGGAGGGCAGGAATAATGATGCTCAGTTTGGTGTTAGTCTTCTTTTTGGTTAGCTGCATCCGATAGGCAGCCCTTTTTATTCTTTTCGACGCGACCGAATAACTCCCTCCATACCTCCCCCTGCAATTTCAAGAGCGACTTTTTTCGTTCTCAGGAAGGACGAAGAGCAGTATTGAGAGATGATGACTATGGGGATGTCGATGACCGAGAGGGAGATTCTTATCGGTACCTTTTTTACGCTGTCCCGCAGTCGGTAATTTCGCGATTTTGTAGAATTGTGCCTGGGAAAGAAGTCGTAAATATTATATAGTGCTTCGTATCGCAATGAAACAAAGTAAATTGGTAGTTTCGATGCTAACTGAGCGAGTAAAAAAAGAATATATATATATATATACCCATTACGGTGAAAATATGGGATCATGTCGGTAAATTAGAAAAATATCGCCAACAGATACCGGAGACTAGGGCATTACCGTGATGGTAGGCGGTTAAGGTGGAGTTTTCTCAATATTTATGGACTGTTCTCGCAAAATTTTTACGCGATCACACTATTTACGAGTACAGTATGGCTTTGGCTTGGAAATGACAGCAGCCTTCCGCGAAAAAGTGAAAGTCTCGCGTGCGACTGCGCAATAGTCGGACAATTATGTAAACAATAATTGATAAGCTTATACATGAGAGCGCTAATTTGCGATCATTGAAATTGAATGGTTAAATACATACGTCTGTCAGTTTGTTGAGAATTACATTTCTCATTTACAGATAATCGCTAACTTAAAAAAAACACGGTGCTCTATTTGTCCCATAATTTAAGGGGTTTCAATTTCAAATGTTATCTATTGAGTCAATATTACTAGGTAGTTCTAGGGTAAAAATGACTTGAATTTTAATACATAAAATTAATTATATCAAAGTAGAATATTTGCTCTTGGCTACGATTATGACTATACAATATTTGAAAAAAAATGTGTTCATTTATTTATCATGGAAATCGAATAGTAGTAGACTTTAAAAAGAACGCTCTTGAATACCATTAAAAAGACCATTAATTTTCACCTTATCGGAGTATTTCCACTGAAATTGTTTTCGCATTGATACTAGGGAGAAAAAAGGAAAACTATATAAAGAGTTACGGAATAAAAGGAAGCGGCATATGAAAGGGGGAGTTGTTGTCGCGTGAAAAGGTAAAAAACTGACGTCGGATGTTTGACAAAAGAAGTCTCCATAGAAATTTTTTTATTCCCCTCGACCCGCTTTGAAGTGAAGCTCCTATGTGCTCATTCGCTCGCACGCATATAATTGTCTTCTTGAAAAGGAATAATTGGCTCGCGTGCAGAGCACCTCTGCTGATACTTGGAATCGTGCACTCCTCTGTCTTTCGATTAGAGACGGATGTATAGCCAGGGTCTAAGTGGTTTAGCCTATAATAGGAGTGACGCTTCTAATGAGTGTGACTATGCCGATGCGCGCATATATGCGATACCGCGAGAAGCGGCGGAACGACTGTCGGTTCGCTTTTTTGCACGTGCGTGTACTCGTAGGCACGCGTGCACATCATCATTGTATACAGTTACTTTGATTCGTTAGTTAACGTGTCTTAAATTGTTAGGTTTTTTTTTTTCTTGGAAGGTAGAAATGAGCAAGAAATGTCTCTAAGTTGTATGCTTATTCGTTTGCAATATACATAATGATTTGCGACTGTCGGATGAAATGATATTCTCAAACGTGTTTATTAGCTTTGATAAAACGTCCAGTACATTCGGGAAACTCTCGCGGCACTAATTGGATAGAAATAAACTGGTTATAGCAAACTGATTGAAAACGCGAATCAAATAAACTTGTCACAATTATGTATTGTTTTTATTTTTGTTTAGCCTTGTTTACAAAAAACTAATGAATTCGGTGAATTAATAGCACGGTCTTTGCGCGAACAACGTGAACAGTACCGTGGTACGCCCAAAGAAGATAAATGCATATACGTTGGAAATATAATGAAAGCGACGCATTCTCGAAAAACGCAATTGTTTTTCCCCGATAAACGCAATATATAAAGGGATGGAAATTGAAGGGCCGTAACACATTGTAAATCGGATGTTCGTCGATTATAGGTTCGCACAGACCGAATTTGGGTAAGCCAAAATTTGGCAAAATTCACAGTCACGATTGCTCTAAATTGCACGTTGTATTTATCGTCGGAAAAGCTCCACGCGAGCTTGTATAACCCAGTAAATATAACCTAGCCTTCCGCAAAATATCTTCAAACTCGATTTTACGATCAAGCGCAAACCAGCAGGTTCGCTAAAACTTTACAATGTTACGCAGTTTCATTTAGCTGAGCGCACGCAGTTTATTACTTTACGCGAAACTTTTTCTAAGTTCAACTTTTTGTTTTCATTTCTCTCGTACTTTCTGGTAAGATTGCCGTTATCGATACAATATACTGTCTACCAATAATGCCAAATCTCGGTTTCAGTAACATGATGATCAAAACGAGCTAGAATTAAAATATTGAACTAGATTAATGCTATCAGACTATCAATACTAGAAATGAGATTTGCCAGAATTTTTTAGAATTCCAATTACTGGAATTAAACGGAGCAACGAAATTTATTTAGTACTAGGACTTCAAGTATTCTATCATCAGCATAATACCAAGATATTTTATTATTGGCACAGTACGGTACTGACTTTTGAAGTGTTCTATTAATACACAGTTTACAGAGACTACTACGCCCAGTACGCCCATTTTTATTAGGAATTATCGCGCTCTAACCGAAAACTATTTAATGAACAAAATTGATCCACATACTAAACTGAAGAGCGCACGTACGTATTTCGGGGTCGCTTTAGTGAAGTCCATCGAAAAAATCGCGGCTTAAACAGATATAAACATGGGAATCGATCGTTATCCGCGAATAATTAGCCGTACAATTGATGTGCAAGATATGTGTTTAGCTTACCATGGCTTCATTTAATAAAGACTCACGTATTGCGGATTAATGACAATGGTTCCGTTGTATGTATAGGCACAGAAGCTTTCTCTCTCTCTCTCTCTCTCTCTCTCTCGTTCACTACGTGCCTCGCGTATTTGCGCTGCCACTGCTGCAAATAATTTGCAATCGAGCTTACGAGCGAGCAATAATCCTACCGCTCGAAATCATTTCGCGACCTATCGGTGCAAAAGCTTCGCAATTTCATGTGGGCGTACTTTTTTGTTTCACTATGCGATTTACTTCGTGCTCTATATTATATACATATAATTATTTAGTTTTTATTTTTGCTTTTGTATAACGTGCCTTCGATAGATTATCACCTGTTTAAAACAAACGAACAGAAAAAGGAGCTACTTTCAGCAAACAAAAAAATAAAACATCAATCGTATTTGATAATGACGAGCATTGATTGGCAATACTATTTTGACTGATTATATATGCAACTAATAAAGGTATAGAGAAACGTACTTTTCAGCATCTATGAATCTCGCAAACCACTTGATTATATTTCTATTTTACCCCAACGCAAAGAAATTTCATAGCCCATGGGCACTTCTGGCCACTAATGAAATCTTCACTTCTTACCCGATGAGATTTCTCTCTCTCACTTTCTCACTCTTTTTGTTAACTATAAAATGCTTTTGTTAACTATAATTTACATATTCTCGTAAAAGAAACGTTCAGTCACTCGTTTCACTTTGTCTATATGTATTTTATATATAAAGAGCGTGGAAATGAATGGAAAGTCATATCGGATAACTTCCGAGTTAGCTCCGTTTTTGTGGCATTATTAAATCTCGGAATTTTAATTATTCTCTCGATTACGTTGCGATTCCGGAACGGAATGTACATAAGGACGCGATACTGTCGCGAATACATCAAGAGCAAAATAAAAAAAGTAATTTTCTGTTGCGTGCATCGGGTCTCTCTCTCTCTCTCTCTCTCACTCTCACTCTCTTTCGCTCTCTATTGCTTTCGAAGTTAATGAGTTGCAATTTTTTCTAGTTGGTGCAAGAGTTCATAAATTGCAAAAGCCGGGTGTATACCTTGCTCGGGTGTAACTCTTGCTCTTACCGATATTTGATGATGCGAGCATTTGCAGAAACAAACTAGATACAAAATTTAGTGCTACAAAAATGAAAATATTTATCTTTTAATGCTGACATGCTGTCAAAATTAATGAAACCAAACGGCACATTGCATATTTAGATTGCTCCGATAGTAACGGACAGATGCTAGATCGTAATTGCTCATAAGCTATACGTGCATTTTTAATCGTCCCGAAGAGAAGAAAAGAAGCTTTCTTTTTTTAATAATACGTTGTTTTATTGTTCCTTAAGCTTAGCGAAAATAACAAACATGATGTATGGATCAGATGAAGATAAGAAGTACGTTACTGTCTGTAGTATAATTGCAACGGAATGACGAGCCATATCGAGAGACTTACCTGAAACAGAAAAAAAATGTAATTATGTCGAGTTAAAAAGAAGTTGTTTACAAATAATTGTTAAAGCCTTAATTATTATAACCTATAAATATATACTTTAAATGTACACTCGACAATCATATGTATGTAAAAATTCGCGTTCTAGTAAAATTCATTTAACGTTACATCATCATGAGCTCGTACATAAATTTGATACAAAAAATAATGATTTGGTCGTTACTACTAAATTGACGCTGTGTATATTGTAGATAAATAAATAACTCTAGTCTGAGGGAGCTAATATATATATATATATATATATATATATATATAGAGAGAGAGAGAGAGAGAGAGAGAGAGAGCTAATAGAAAGAGCCGCTGGTCAAACGGAAAAAGAGGAATTCGGTACAGAGAGAGGGAGAGAAAGAGAGAGAGAGAGAGAGAGAGAGAGAGAAAGAGAAAGAAGTAAAAGAAGGAAAGAGGGTAACCCCTTTAATAGAGGTCTCGCGATTCTGCTTCCTTTGCAAGGTATTCCTTCTCTTTCTCGTTCCGATCGTATCGCACCAGACCTACTAATTGCGTCGACGAAGAGGAGAGGCACAGGAAGGAGAGGAGAATACGAAGAAAAACGAGAACGAAGAATAAAGTAAAGGCATAGGGGAGCAGCAGCATCGGGGGTTTAATTATTCCGATGAACATGTAAATTCTTATTCCATCCATAGCCGCTGCGAATAGCCCAGCTGGATTGTGGTAAAGACTTTATTGGCCTGAGACAGCGAGAAAGAGAGTAATTTTAAGATGTACACTTTTTTACGATTAAAACTTGTGCATCTATTCTTTTTTATTGATTTTTCTCTACTTTCAGGTGTTGCTAATAATACGGGAAGCTCTAAACAACGCGTACCTTCATGCGATTGTCATCGTGACGCAGAGCATGAAAAAAAGAAGCTCCAACGTGGTTCGTTTGTGCAGGAAGTTATAGCTACTCCTGTCGTCCTTTCACTCTGCTGTACGCATTATTTTTTTGTATTTTACTACCGTCGTCACTCGTTCTCGTCCCTTTGTATATTTTTCATTCAACGAAAGCTTTCATCAACTAATTAATTAGACCGCCATGGGTAGACATATTCGCAGTATTCTGATATTTAATTCTATACTCATTCATTATTTTCATTATTCCGACGAATCGATGTTATGATGATCCTACTAAGAATGGATATAAACCAATGGATATTGTTAATGATAGAGTGCTTTAAGTCCATACTGAATTGGCTCATCTATGATAGAGTACTTTCAGTTAGTATTGTGTTAATCGTAGTCTGCTTGAAGTTACTATTATATCAATAACGTTTCCCAAATTCTAATTAAATTTTAAGCAATTACGCGTATCGAGTTAACGCATTGAACAATAATGACCTATACTAAGAACAGTAACGGTAACTTTAACGATGATGCACAGGATCTTTCTGGTTATGGCGATTAGACCAAGCCCAGAAACGACCTGCTTACAGTAGTTACGTAAATGATATGTACTGTGTTTGCGATCGATTCGCTCATCGTTGGTTCATCACTCTGTATATGCACACGCGACCACGACGACGACTCCCGGCTAGCAGCGCCGATTCCGCGAAGGCGATTAGAGCTGCCGAGGAGCACATTACACCCGCTCTCGAAGAATCGGTCGATATTTAACCTTTTTTGCAAAGTCGGTCTTCTTTTTTTGTTGTTTTTACTGCTGTGCCATGCTGCAGAGGAGAATTCGGCTTTTTTACGTCTTCGAACTCAGCGGGTAGTAACGGGAAAACGCCACGTTTCCCGCTCAAGGATTGAAATAATAGCGAAAACGTGAAGTTGGTTCGGGCACCAGTGAGAAAGTATACTAAACATTTTGAAAACATGTTTTATGTTAGTTTATTAACAGCTACGATCTTCGAATCGTAGATTTCGATGCTCTGATTGCATAGGATATCTTTTCATTCTTTGTATGTACACTTCGATTTCTAGTACGCAGCGGGCGATCGTGTGCATGTTTTTAAATCAATATGTATAGGAAGTTCAAAGTTACTCCAAGAGATTTATATATATATCAAAGATTACAAATAGAAATGCTATATAATATAAGTGTAACATTCGCGGCTAAAGAATTTACTTTCAACCTTACCTTTTCGTGCTAAATTTCCTTTAAAATTCAATTCGACGCACTGTAAAATCCCTCGAAAAAAGAAGAAAGAGTCATAAATTTTAACCACTTCCATCAAAATTCACCCAGCTCTCTTTCTCGCTCGGTTTCAATTTCGCGAAAATAGCATTCCGCAACCCCGCGCTCCCTTCTCTTGTGAAAAACAAGTCTCGTAGCAATTCCTCAGCGAAAAAATGTTATCAATTTCCCGCTCTCGCGCAATTCTCACCTTCGTCAGGGGAACAGCTTTCTCGAAATTCCTCCGAGAGATGATCTCTCTATTTCTTTCTTCTCTCTTTCTCTCTTTTACTCTTGGCTGTGTACTGAGCTAGTTCTGCAAGTGTTCGTCATGGGATTGTTTAAATGGACCAAAATTGTAACGCAACCCTGATAAGAGTTGCCGACAGTATGGGCCATTACTGCCAAACAGTAAGAAACGCTAATAGTGAATTTTTATTTTAGTGTGGAGTGATAAGAACGGGTAGTTTGAAGCCGTTAATGAAAAGCCGCTTCGACTCACACCAAGAGGCTTTCTCACACGCGAAAACGTACGGTTATAGCTTCGATATTTAATACCTATGATCGCTACTATTGCAGCGCACCACAGGGGTTCTAAATACAAATTATCCCTTCTTCCGTTCCAAGAGAAGCTTGTTGGTGATAACGTTCCGGTCTTCGAAGAACGCGGTGTCTTTCCACTGCGCGAAGAGCTAACCTCGAGGCAACACAGACTCATAAAGTCCAAAAAGGAAGTGGCAGAAGCTTATATTCTCTCCCAGTCTTCATTCTCATTGGGATCATTTCTGTTGCTACTCATCCCTGGAAACACGATTGCTCCGGCTGCTGTTGCCTCGGAATTCACTAGCGGCGTGTATAGCAGTGGGATTTTAGTTTCTTTAGTGATTTTTGTTTCTTCCCACTGTTCGCCGGTGTACTTTTTGTCGAGAGGCGACTTTTTGCGTGACTTTTATTTCTCGTTTGCGTCCGTTTTTTTGAATTATGTAGTAGAGACGGATTTCCGAGAACAGTTACGGAGAATGATAATTTTTAGTTCTGAGCTCTCTTGGGAGAGGTAAACTCTCTCTCTCTCTCTCTCTGTGTTATTAGAGAAGTCGAATTGTTTTGCGAGACGAGCGACATCGGGCTATTTCTCTCTCCCTCTTTCCTTTTTGCTGTTATTAAAGACGAAATCGCTGCTTTTGGAAATCATATAGTTGCCCAGTGAAAATATACGCGACTGGATAGCATTAGTCTAGGTTTCTGGCTAACCTGCAATTTGAATTCTACTCTCGTGCGAGGATAATTGACTTTTTTCGAGCACACGCGCCTGTATACATATATATATTTAGGAGCCACGGAGTAGATTATCGATAATAATCTTCGTAAATTGCAAAGTCGAAAATCCTTGTGACTTATATAGGCTGGAAGATCTAATAATTTCCATCTGGTGAACGTCTAGATATGACGAATACGTACTTGGTGAAGCTTAGAAAACCAGTAGTAGCAGTAGCCGTTCGATCCGAGTCAGCAGAAATGAAAATCCCAAGTTTTTTTTGGAAGACGCGATGAGAAAAACTACCCTATATACGTTGTAAACTAGCAGCTACGTCAAATTTAAGGCTACGATTACAAAGTTATAGTGTGCAAAATTGGGTTTAAAAAAATGCGATTTATATTGTAAATTAGCATCGTTTTAAAGCAGAGGCGCGCTAGCATCCGCATGTTCCGAGTTAGAACGTTCTGCACCTCAGCCGTCGATATTAAGAATCGCAGACATCGATTTTCCCTAAGCAAAAGGTATTTCCGAACGTCGATATTCTTACTACGTTTCATGGTAAGACGACGGTTTATTCTTGAGATTTTTTTATGAAATCTTAAGTCTTCTTTTAAGCGCCTTTTTTACATTCGAATGGTTTAAGTTATAAATAATAACTTATTCACACACGAAGAAAAAAATGTTCAATGACGACTTATCGTTAATACAAAGTATTACAAGGGTATAAGTTAACGTTTTACGTGCAATTGTTATGCAATAAAAGATAAGTTTATATTATTTATATTAAAATAGAAAATATTCAAGTAAATAAACTTTGACAATTTATTTCTTAGAACTATTTTAATTTTAGCATAAATATCACGAGCGCAATACAACGCTTACTCAGAATAGGTTTTTGCTTTGGAAATTGTATACTCAAGGTCAAATTAACGGGTTCTAATATACTATCATTGAAATACAATTTTTCAAAGAACACAAAAAATACATTTTTTGTGTTGCGTCGTAAATCAGCATTGCTGCATCAATTCTTGATGTCGACCGGGAAATTTACCGTACATAAAAATTAAGAAAATTATGGATTTGTATAATTTTACATTTAACAATAAATAAACTCATTTTATAAGGCTCTATCAATATAAAGAATAAAAACAGAGCCCAGTAGAGAAAGAAAAGGAAGGATAGGTCAATTTGCTGAATGGTTAGAGAAAATTTTTTTTCATCTCAACCTTCTTACTCTCTTATTTTATCTCTTCGCCGGTCCCTCGTTTTATTCCTCTTCCTCTTCCCCGAAGCGCGGAATTTCCACGCAGAAGTAAAGTCAACAACGCCACGTTTAGAGTAAAAAGAGGAATGAAGATGATAAATTTAGCGATAAAATTAGATTAATTTTAGGAAGAGGAGATCTTCCTACATTTATTCATTCTTTCTCTACCTGCAATACTTATTGCACGGACCAAGTCAGTATTTCCCATAAAATTGTTTTTTTCAAAAAAGATTCGATCGAATGACTGATACGCTGATTGTGACACGTATATTTTTTATGGAATGACATAAAAGTTTGAATTCCATTACAATCGTAAAAAAATCGTATCAGTGCCTTCGTATGGCGCGACATAAATTTGAAATTGAAATGCAAATAACGAAATTCCAAAATTCCGAAATTTTTAGATACTGCGAAAAATTTCCCACACAAAGCTGTAATCTCACGTGGTGTACTGACACCAGTACTCAAATGTACAAAGCTATACTGTTCCGTGCTATAAGATTGTTCGGTCAAAAGGAGAGACTTTTTCATCGCTGCAATCAGTGTATCGAAATTATTGACTGCCATTCACTACATTGAATTGAAGAAACAAGATTGCTTTTAAAGCAAAGGAGGCTGTGTAGTTCAGCAGAGAAGAGGACCTTTTCAGGCCGCATATAGTGAATCCTTCAATAGTCCGGAGAAAAAAAGGGAAGCTACTTCGCTGCCTGTATACTTCGAGGAATCGGAGCTCTCAATTATTTAAAGCCTCGAAAGAGCGAGAGATTCCTTTTCAGAAAAGTATATCGTAAGGGCGTCGCTGTCGTTTCCCTCGTTTGTCCCTTTGGACTTTTTGTTCGTTGCTCTTTCCGATTTTATTTCGAGTTTGCTTTTCTATTCTTCGAAGAAGCTGATTCAAGAGGGTATGACGACTTCGGAAAATTTTAACACGTTACAACAGATGAATTGATGCTTTCTACTTGTGGATTTTTCTCGACGCATACTTTGATTCGGTCATATTTGATTTTGGCTGTGCTGCGTTCAAAATGAAATAAACGGCAATAATTTTAACCATTAGTGTCATCATATACCTACACTTTTACGAACGATTCGATTATTTTTCGATTGTGTAAATGAACAATTTTAGGAAAAGTTTTATAATTGTCAAAATAATCTGCTTAATATAAGTAAACGCAAATTTAGAAAAAGGTTCAGCTTAATAATTTTGTGTCAAATTTAGTTTATAATATAGAACATATAACATCTTATCCAGTAATTTAACAAAATTCAAATTTAAAATATAGCAGCGGTGACTACTAGTTTTTACCCTTAAAAGTTTATTCATTAATTTTAACTGTAAAATACAATTGCAATATAATGCTTTTATAAAAAGGTACGTGGAAATGATGCATACTAAAAAAGCATGCGTACATTTAAATGGAGGTTGCATTTATTTTTAACATATTCTTCCGAGTATTAACATCAATCATAAATGTACAGCAAATCATCTACCCATCAGTTAACCCGAAAGCGCATCAATCGAATTCAATAAATCTGCCTTCTCAAGCTTCTCCACCAAAAATCAATTAATAATCCCTATTCAAAACCCCGGATAGTCATCCTGCTAGTGGCAACAGCATCAATCTAGCCGTCTCTCTCTTGGCATCTATCCGTTTCACATTTGCCGTAAGACTCGACTTCTCATTTCCAGACGAGAAAGCGCATTCGCGCTCTCGCTAGTGACACCGGTATCCTATTCGCGCAAATTTCACGGTTGCAATGTCATTGTCTGCCTCTTGAAGAATGGCTTGTCCTTGGTGACAATCGCACGCACACCCAACTACAGTAGTTCCGCGAGGTGTAAAGCTGCTCGCCCTTTATTTCAGTGCTCAATATGAAGTTGCTTTAGTTCTCACTGCTGGTGCATTTGATTCATCGAGAGATATTGAGATTACTCTCAATTATATTCATAGAATTTTTCACTCAATGCGCTCCGTTATATCGGCTTTATAGTACCTTTCCAAATTTTATTATTCATATAGCAATAGGTTGTTAAAGTTCCTTAATGCATCGACCACGTACAGAAATGCATAGGTTCTCGATTTCGTAATTTAAAAAGACATAGTAAAGGACTGGAATGAAAAGGCAAACTTACTGGTAAGCTTATAGATGAATTGACAATTTATTGTGACCTAACGATCCATAGAATTCACGGTTATATTGAAAAAATATGCAACGAAATCTACGCGACACTGAACCCATAAATTATATCGACAGACGAAAGACCGAGACACGATGGATGCCCAACCGGAGAAAATTTTTGATGCTCTTAGCTAAAGACTCAAGCTATTGGACAAGACTATAGTCATAAACTACCTCTAACTGATGAAGTTTGTGAAGTACTTTTACTGCTTTACAATGAATTAACTGTTCAATAGTACTTAAGATCTACTTAGGCGTTGCTTAGGCTGCTTCAAACAAAATTCAAACGAAAGTTTCAACGCGACAGTGTGGTCTATGGCTCCAAAAACATTTTCTACTGGCAAATACGTACTTGATGCGGTAGTATATATTGCTGCAAGTATGTACAATGACGGCTTTACAAATGTTATGAAGCTTGTGGAATACATGGATTTAACAATTGGAACGAATGCTTCAATGTCTGCGTAAAACGAACGAGCATCGCATCAATTTTTCTGACTCACTGACGGTGCAAGAGATGCCAGGATGGCTTTAAAATTAAGCGGCAAGGAAGAGGATGACCAAAGTATGGTGTAGGCATCACAGAATAGAGGTATATAAGACTTATCAAAGAATTATTTGCTTCTAAAACTTTAAACGAGTTTTTTTGAAACGATTTGTTTCTCAACTTGGCGAAAATTCTGTTCAGAGACAACTAGTAGATCCTCTTGAAATGTTAACAGCATCTGTCCAGTATCGTCCTCTAGTGAAGTACGTGGCCGATTTTTAAAACATTGAAAAATGACTTCGTTATAAAAAATTTAGTACATTTTTTTTAAAAATTGATAAACAAAATTGTATGTACTTCACTAGCTATTAATGTATACATTAATGAAATGTTTTGCTTTTTGTTACAGCAGTCATGGATTTTCACCAATGTAGCCCTCGATAACATTTTTTTTTTGTAGATCGACCATAAGGACGCCATTTTATATGGATTTTTGAATAAAAAAAATCTTTTTACCTAGTTATGTACTTTATCAACCCCTGCTTTATAGATTTGCAACTAATTTATTATACCCGCCAATCACCTATTTCTTTTTAAAGTAATTATTAAATTCCACTGATAGAATATTTAAATACGTTCACAAAATATATGAGGAAAATCATAATATTTACGTTCCAAAAAAATTCATATTTCGATTTTATTTTTATTTGAGTTTTCACTAGAAATTTCGTTAAATATTAACTTTTAAATTTTCATTTCAAACTGAAGTCTATTAGTTTGTTAATGTATATTTCATTTGGTCTGTGCAAAACACAATGAAATGAAATGGCAAAGCGTAGCTATTCAGTAGAACTTGAGAGTGAGAGAGAGAGAGAGAGAGCAAGCGAGTGCGCGCGGCATTAAATCTGCAGATTTCATTATAACGAGAATTTCGAATTCTGCGAAAAGAGCTTTCCAGAAGAGGTATATAAAGTCCTCGACAGAATGGAACTTGTATTTTTCAAAATACACTCTCAGGTGATAAAATGCGCGTGAAGAAAGCGCTCATCACTAAAGCTCGCTAAAGCAACCCAGAGTGAAGAGGAGTAATATAATAAATTCAAGATAAGAAAAGAACAAATAATTTGCGGTTTGGTTTTTTAAAAATTTTTCTCACTCTTATCTTACATGATGCAGTACCACATGTAGCGCGAGAGAGATCTATTACCTATCTTTCCAAGTTAGACTGACTCGAGATTCAAAAAGTTTTCAACTCCTGTTATCTGTCGAGGCTGCATGGCACTTGTTTCAATCTTTTGTTTTTCCACCAACTCCGCTTCGACGAACTTCGTTCTTACCGTTCCACTGCACTAACTGTATATATATACACGCACACCCCTTCGATTTCTCAATCCTTTCAGTCTCTTTTTCTGCAGGTTCTGGCTCTTATCTCTTCCTCCCTTAGTCCAACTCCTGAAGAAAGTCCGTTACGCGAAATTCCCGGGAGTAAGACGTCAGATGTCAAATATGTTTACGACTCGTCGTCGTCAAGGCTCTTCGTCTTTCCATCCTCCCTCTCTCTTTTCCTCGAGGGATAGCATCTCTCGATTTCATGAATCCCAAACGAGATCCCCACTTTTGTTGGGTTAACGATCTTTGCGCTTGGTCGCATCTTGCTTCTCCGTGTTTTTCTCTCCCTTTTCCCGCGCCTCGTTCCTCACTGTACAAGAGTGGAATAGGCAACGTGCACAAGTTTGTATGTTACCGAAAGTTTATCTCCAAATGCTTTTATGGGCTACACGCGGCGCTACTTTAGTATACACGTGTTTGGTTCTTGTGGCTGAAGTCTATTGTACACACGTCCAAACACCAATACGTGATAGAAGTAAATTGATATCTAACTAGATTTTGCGTTAATAAGAGACGGACAAAATATAGAAACGTATAAAATAAACAATTGGTTCAGAATTCTCTTTCTACTGAAGAAAACGTTATCCACGATCACGGTCGCTTAAATCTTTTCTTCCAAAGAAAAAGGCTGTATGCACGTGAACATTTCCGTGTCGGCGAGTCGTATTTATCTGAGCTAGCGGTCAGTCACCTCGAAAGTACGTTTATAAATTGCTGGACACACAAGAGAAATGCTTTCGCCAAAAGGACAATTTCCAGATAAGCATGACAGCGGGACAGACGAAGTGGATAAACGAAGGTGAGCGGATTAGGAAAAGTGTGCTCAACCCATTTCTTTTAGTATCAATGTTATTTGAAAACACCTAAGTCGCTAAATATATATATACATTTAAAATGACGTGTGCTTAAAAAATTAAACTTATCGTTACAAATCTCTAGTTAGAATAGATTTACAGTTTAATGCTGGATCAACAATGGTACGCAATAAGAAAGTTCCCAGTATTCAGTAACAATGCTGGAGTGATATAAGAACGGGGCATACTTCAAGGCAGGGTACGCTTACTCTCTCCCTGATCTACGGATCAGTGTAACTAAAAATTTACAAAGGACAATAAAATGAACTTCTGGTAAGTCAAACTCAAGATTATTTTTATATACTTTTAAGAAAAAAGACGTTCAAAGTTTAGGGAAGAGATAGCGAAAACCTCTTTTAAGCAAGTACTATTTCAATGCCGAGGCTTTATATTTAACTAAATAACGTACACTTACTTATCACATATGGTTTGGTAAACTGTACTGGGCCAGAACTGTCATATGATATTATTTAGGTACAGCACAACTTCATACGAGATGTTGTAAAACCTCTTTGTTTTACTTAACAACTACAATTTCGATGGACAAAGAGTATTTTTTCACTAATATTCTAACAATCTTTATAGTTTAGCTCTCACGAGTAGAAGTCAAGGAAAAGGGTGAAACAGAAGAAAACAGCCAAAAACTAAGAAAGAAGCTTTGTAATGGACGAAGGTAGTCGCGTGCCAAGTCGATTGTCGAAAAGCATCACGTGCGCTCGCCGGATTATGTCGATTGCGGGAAAGAGAGCGTGTGAGAGAGCGTGTGAGAGAGCGAGACGACAACGACGATTTGTGTGTACCGAGATTCAGGAATAAAGGAAGAAAAAATGCGCAGTGTCTTCTACCAGCTCCGAGAAGACTCAGAATTAAGATAGAAGAAGAGAAATAAAAACAAACTACGGTCTAGTTGCTGAGATCTAATTTAATAAAATGCTAAACTAACGGCAAAGCACAGTAGTAAACAAAGGAACGCAACAGTAAGAGTGAGAGAGAGAGAGAGAGAGAGAGAGGGAGCGCGCAAAGACGGATCTTAATTTAAGCATCGTAAAATCTCTATAGCAAAGGACTTGTCTTAAATAAACGGCATAGCTCGCAGCCTTCCTCCTGACAATATAAATTCTAGGGTCGTATATATATGCGCTCGGGAGATTTCCTGAAACAGAAGTCAAAGTTTCGGCTGGCACAAAAACTGACTCTTCTACGTGAATTCCCTGTGCTCGAGGCAGACACTGAACAAAGATATAAGGTACAAACAACGAAGAGTATCGTTTCTCTTTTCCACCGTCATAATGACGCACCATGGTGACTTGGGAGAAGGGAAAATCGAGACTTTGTCTTTGTGACTTTTCTAAAATCGTCGACGACTTTGCAAGAAAAGAGCTTACCACGAGAGCTTTAATCGTCTTTTTATAGTTCTTGCGAAATATAACTGGGTATACAATGAAAGCTAGAGAAAAAGAAATTAGAGCTTTCAATCTCTATTGATAAGTTCAACATTTGAAAACTTGTATAGACATTTTGTATGCCTAATTCAACTATTCAAATTCTCTTTTCAGGATCATCGATAAAACGTAGAAAGCAACACAAGTCGACTACTTACTCCTCCACAAATCCGCGTTATAGCACGTCATAAGATAAAGACCCTACTCGACAACAAGGATAAGGGACTATATTACTACTCTTAGTGTCTCGATCCGGTACGAGCTTCAAAAAAATACGAAAGTCGAGTTTTCGTTCGTCCGAGCGCATTCGAGAAGGATAGAAACTGGTCGTGCAGCCCTGCCCTTATAGTAACAGCTACTATTTGTTCGCATTCTTTGCTTTAGAACAAACTTTGCCTGTGTAACGTCGCAGAAACTATTTCTTTTAAATTCAGACCAGAAATCCCGAGGACAAGTATACGCAGCTCGATAGGGCAAGAGAGAGAGAGAGAGAGAGAGAGAGAGAGAGAGAACACTGGTTAGTAGAGATTCAGCTATTGGTTTGCTCTTATAAGCTTACTCTTTTCGTCGTTTCTAGTTTAGTTTTTTAAATTTTCAGTCGAGTTGATTGTTTGTCATGAGTACTTTTCAAGATGGTGGAGTTCGAATTGAAAAGTAATACTCCTCGTCATTATAAATTTGGATGCCAATGATGGTGTATCATGAGTTTTAAGTTTTTCAACGCCTGGAGATTTTTTAACTCGACCTCTTCAATATAGGAATTGACTTGCGTATACATTTCCCCGTTTGATCACGATTAGACATGGCCTTTCACCGCGAAAAAGCCTTTTTTTCTCTGGATACGCGATCGATATATACCACGCGATAATGGTATCGGAAAAAGTAAGTTCCGTGATTGAACGAACGTCTTTTCGTTGTAGCTTTTGTATTTTGAAGGAGCTTATGTCAAGAAAGTAATAGTGGACGTCGATGATCTATCACCTCTTATGGTGGTTAAAGAATCTTGCTTCGTTTTTCTTGTAATAAGACTTGGGTTGATTTTTCAAGGTATGCATTCAATCAGAAATCAGCGTTTGAAATATTGAAAGCTTTTATTATTAGCTCATATCATTCGTTGAAAATGGCATGTTAAATCTTTACAGAATTTTGAATTATTTCCCATCTCCAATCCGTAAAAAAATTACTTAGTGATTGGTATGACTCATAAAATTAATCAGAATAACCGAAATTTATTTTGAATCCTTTTTTACAATTGTCTTATTTCAGTTATTTACGTTAAAGTGCCAATTGAGCTTTATGTATTTTGAACAATTTGTAGAATCTCATACGGATAACCAGTATAATCACGGAGCTTAAAATACGAATATAATTTCAGCTTCTCAAATTGTATTTACCCAAGCTGGTTATTCAGTATATGCATGAAATGCTCTAAAAACACGAAAGTCAGATTGCGTACTACAATACTCGGGCCCACCGTCCACATGATCCAATTAATAGTTGATATTTATCACATAACTATTGAATCGTAACTTAAAATAAATTACCATACGTTATGAACTTTCCACGAAAAATTATGGAATTCTGAGAGCTAAAAGCTCGACGCTCTATCACGATCTGCAATAAAAAGCAATTGTTTAGATTTTCGTGTTAAAGCTTCTGCGCTCCCTATGTCAAAACTGCCCAGCAATTCAAAACATTAATTACCTCCCGTAGTGAACGAATTTCCGCAACGGAAAAATATCGTCGCCTTAGTGAAACGACTAGCTATTTCTCAACCATGAGAAATTCGTGACGATTAAAACCCTGCGTGATCTGAGTTTCAACGGGACCTAATGAAATGATGCTTGGTATATATGAAGATCGTACATGAGGGCGTTTAGTCGTTTGGCATGGTTTCCGTATCTATGCTGCTACTGCTACCGAACCTTTGATTAACTCGAGTGAGTTAATTATGGAAATGCCACTGACGCTTTGAAGGTGTCAATAGAAGCTTAGCTCTAACATTTAACGTATTTCTTTATGTGACAACTATTAACTATGATTTGAAATCACAATGTATCAAGTTTCGCGGTACCGGTGACGTATTTCTTGCAAATGAACAAATGAACAAAAACTTAATACTTGGATACCCCACACCACAAAACATTTTTCCAGGAACATTTCCGAAGAATTGAATATAAATAAAAATGAACAGTACGTGGAATCGACTGAAAAGCGCCGGCCCTATCAAACAGGAGATTGATACGAATGGAATTTGTGACGTACAAGTACACGTTCATGTAGATAAGGTTGTGAAACGCCAAAATTGGAAATAAACAAAATGAAACATATCCTGATAAGCAACGTTAGGATTAACAGAGCCTTCGCGTATTTGCGTAAGGACAGCATGTGTTTACTGTAGGTTTATTTCTGAAAAAAAAGTGATCGTTTGGAATTTCAAATAATAAATTATTTAAGCGATTTACTCTCTGGCTTAATTCTTGGTGGGACGATAATGAGAAATGGAGTTTTAATCATAATAGCAATTGTTTACCAAGAAATTAAAGTTCAATTTTGACTCATGTTATAGAGCAGAAGTTTTCCTACTTCGTCATTTGTTGTGATTATATGTGTACGAGATGCTATTCTATAATGAGTAAAAATGCATGTGGGAACAGAAATAGACAAACAGCAATCTTATCAATAGCTAAGATTAATAGTCTTTCATTCATCGCGATTTGATACTAAAACTTGTAAGCATTTACATCAATATTTGAAAATAGTACGCGAGGCCTTCTATTTCTATGCTTTACTTCAAATATTATCGGAATCTAACATGAAGTTATCACCAGCAAATGGTCATTGCAAACATCCCAAATCGAAAAAATCGAAATATAGATACGTATATTGTGGTCACAATGTGGTCCACACTTTTTATGGTCCGCAATATGTATATTGTGGACCATAAAAAAGGGTAACTGAGAAACGTTCAACAATTTTTGTTTCGAAAACAGCTAGACAGGTGAAAATGAAATAGAATCCGCACATATGCGAAGGTGCAACTCAAGCAGAAGTAGCCCCACACACACCAGCAGCAATAGCAGTTGCCCATTCAATTCTAGCATCTCTCTGGTATCAACCTCTGTATCCCCCGTATATATCGCTGTGAAATGCAGTTAGAATTTGCATTTGCATCGTAGGCAGAGTCTGTAGGGCGCTTTGCAAAGTTGCGTATAACTCGAGCAAACAGGGAATAGAACGACGGTTCCAGAGCGAGAGAGAGGTATGTCGCCACTTCTCCTGAGCGTAACAGCAAGAATGTGTAGAGGGTCTATCGGACGGTGAAAATGGCTGATTCGCGCAAAAGGCTACTGTCGGTACGTCTGGACAGCGGTGAGGGAAAGAGAAGGATACGAGACAGCCCACATTGCTTGGGGAATTGGCAAAGTCGTCATGGTTACTCTAAACTCCTTAGTTGCCCGCGGTCCGCCAGTACAGCGTGTCTCAGTGGCCCCTCCAGTCTATATGCTATACTCCTTCCAATTCCCGACTTTGGTCTCTCTCTCTCTCTCTCATTCCCTCTGTGTGCGCGCATGTTTAAGTGCTGAGGTACACGGTTCGCAAGTTGTCCCCTGCAATGGATTTGTCGCATCCGAATGGATTTTCTAACCATATTATTCGTACGAGATTACCCTGGTAATAATTGCTGTTACTGATCATATAAGAGAATAAAGTATCGAACAATATATTAGCTACTAGTATACTGGTAAATCTTACCAGTCAGAATTCCAGATTTGAACTGGAGCTGAGTTCTAAGCGCATCTAAAAGCTCTTATAGCTTAAATTCGATTTTATCAGAAATCGAAGTAAATATTATAAGTAAGAACGTGAATAATGTCTTTAGAACTAATTAGAATTTTTGAGTCGGCACTACAGCCAATACTGTTATTGGCTTGAACTACTTTACCGGTACATATATATTACAGAATCAGTACAGTACCGCCCTTAAGTAATTACATATATCACCCTAGTATTGATTGAATACAAGCTTTCAGTACGCAGACCAGCTGCCATTATTAATCCAATGTTAAATCACAGATTCAGGGTATTCAGCGTATCACCTTAACGCTTTGCAAAAACTCCACTGTCCTCGCTTCGGGACTTATTCGGACCACGTCCGCCGATGTATCTTCTCAGGTAATTTTAGACAGGATATTGTCGCGTTAGTCTCGTTAGTATAAGCGTAGATAGATCTGTAGGAGCATATATGTGTATGTATGTGTGCGTGTGTGTGCGTGAAAGGTCTTCAGCCTTCATTCTCTGGCTTTTATATTCGTGCTAATGAGAAGTGAGTCAGGAGGCGTGTCTTGTTCAAAATTTTTGCGAAAGGGATCGACAAATATATATATATATTCTCACAAAGATTTTATGACGAAATGGATGGTTTGCTACAGTATTTATTGTCTCGGAGACAATGACGATCGACGACAGAAATTCAGTGGTTAAATATTAAACTAGATTTAAGTACCACATCGTCGAGATCGATACTCACTCAGAGAGAGGACGTTACGCCGGAACGAAAAGTTCCAGACTTGACTTATAGGCCGACAGTTTGCGATGCATTGTATCAGTCTCCGTATAACTCTGCAGTTAACTTTCCAGGTCTGGAAAACAAAGTTGCGCACACGTACATTCAGCCACGTTTCCATAAAGACCGTCGTAGCCGACCACGTGTATAATAAATACCTTTTCGTTGTCGGAATGGAATTTTCAGCGGTATATATAGAAGAAATATTTTTTTTTTAAACTCGCCTCGAATGCGGATACCAAGATTTTTTTTTGATTTCGTAAATATAGTCCCTCTTTCTCTATCCTAATTAGGGCTTATATCCAAAGGCCCAAACCTTCGAAAATCCGCGCTCCTCATTGTCTCTAATCGTAAACGCGGGACCAACCAGTAGTTAAAAGAACGAGAGAGAGACTATCCAAACTGAATTCTAAATTAGACCGAGTCGCTTAGGATTTGGAGAATTGACAAATGGCCGCAAAAGAGAAGAGAACGGAGAAGGAGGAAAGAACGTGCTCGTGAGAAAAGTCGTCGAGTGACTGTTGGACAAACACGCGTACACTCATCGGCCAATGAGCTAGTTATAAGTTAATTTGATCCTGACATGACAAGATCGGTAGTTAATTCGATGTTTTTTCACATTCGGGAGCTTAATTAGATTATTTTATAGTATACTTTTATGGTAGTACGGACTTTTCAGCATTAATTCGACTCGTTTGGAGATATAATTTACAAACTTGTAAGATGAGAAATAAATAAAGATATACGAATTCATGTCTATTCCTGTTTAAAATGGTAAGCGCCTAAAACACAAGTAAGTCAGATATAGTAGTTTGTTCGATTGAATTTTAACGGCCGTAATTGATTTTACAGCATCTTTTTCGTTGCCGCACGGTTACGCAACACTTTCGAACCCATACCTGAAAAAAAATGTAAATCTTACCACCCGTTCCGAATATGCTTACATATTATTATCTTTCGAGACCTAATCAACGGTTTCGTGCGTTTACTCCACTGGTGAATATTGAATAATCTTTTATGTATTATAGATATGTACGTTGTTGAAGGTAATCGTTACCAATTTTTTTATAAAGAAAAAACGACGAAGAAAAAATTCTTTTGTTACGCTATAAAGCGATAACTATAATTTATTATCTCGTCTTAAATTGGAACTCTCGGTGATATTCCAAAGTTACTAGAAGTTCCGATCGATTTATGAAATAATAAGTTATAAGAAAACTCTCTATTGTCGACGATATAATTAAGCTATTAAATACCGAAGAATAACTTTCAACTGACAATCTTTCAAATAATAGCCTGCGACTATACGGTTAAACTTTTCCGCTTAAATTTTCATGTAATCAAATGACATAGTCTCTCAGTACTATATATATATATATATATATATATATATATATATATATATATATATATAGAATTTAAGAGAAAAAAAGAAAGTGAGCATAGATATAACCAAATGAAAAATTCGTGCTTTGATATTCGCACTGGCGCGTCTTTTCCACTGACGTTCAAATGCGTTTCTCTCTCGCCGGAAACACTGCCAGCAACGAGCTAATTTCCAGACCATTACCTGCAAAAATCTTCTCCCTCAGTGAATCCACTTTCTTGCTTTGCAATTTCACACAGAACTCAATGAGAAGGGAATTCATAGGAGAGAAAAGTCTCGCGACTCGCGCACACCGACGATGAGTACCAAGCCGTCTCGCGTCACAGTCAATCTCAAGGAAAAGGATGCTGTTTATATACGTACACATATATATATAAAGGAAAGGATCCTAAGTAGTGAAGCATCGACGTCGTTTTCACTCCCGTGGCCTGTTTATCGTTTTATCATTCCGGCGAAAACGAGAGGAGAAAGAGTAGTAGCAGGTCGCAAAAAAATGCATAAAATGAGGGAGAGGGAGAGGGAGGGAGGGAGGGAGCGAGAGAGAGAGAGAGAGGAAGGAAACGGTGAAACTTTGCAGCAGTGTATACGTCTTTCTCGTGACAGCGTCGAGAGTTGAAAAGCCAGATCGAGATGAGCATCTCTCTCTCTCACTCTCTCTCTCTCTTAGGGGGCGGAGGAGGTGGAAGTTTCGCTCTTCTCTTAATGAAATTTTAAATGAGATCGACATCGGGCCCCTTATATGCGCGCGCAGGCCGCGGGAAATTAATTTGAAACTTTGTAGACCGGGAAAGTTTAAAAGACGTCAAAGCGAGCAGTATTGCAAGCTGCTGTTGCGCTTTTTCTTTATTTTCCTTTAACTCTTCTGTGTGATGCGCGATGCGTGACGCGCGCGTTAAGGACATTTAGCTTTTGCAAGTTCGACGCTTTTTAGTTTGACGGCGGGTTATAGGGAGCTCGCGGATAGTCGTTTGTTTGAGATTTTACTTTCTTCTTTTTTCTAATGTTTTCGCAGTGACGAGAGACGACGATAACTAGCTCCACATAGATATCGTCATTAATTTTGTCTTCTTTTTGGCTATATATTTTAAGTAAAATATATATTTTACTAATAATAAATTTATAATAAATGACAGGAAAGTGCCCACTGCACAATGTGAAACGCCAAGAAAAATGATGCTTTTAAAAAAATATTTTTTACTTAACTACTGTTGCCAGAACCCTAGTAAGGATTGGGCAATGGCCCAGTACGGATATCCAGACATCAGTACTATAAGCCAGTACTAGCCCGGTATTGGCTTACATTAGTACACTAGTAGTAGAGCCGCTACAGTTTTTTCAACTCCGTTTAACTCATTTTTACGAAATAGAAATTTTTTAATAAAATTATTAAAATTAATTAGACAATTTCTAAGAGTGTTTGCTCCATTAAACTCTACTGGTATTGTCGCGGGTCTCAAAAAAGATTAATAATTAAATGATCATGGTTATATCTCTATGCGCGCGCGCGCGCGCGCTTGCGTTTATAGTCTGTTATGCCGAGACTGCTCGCGCCGAGTACTTTAAGATTCCGTGCGGTTTATTTTCCGCGATATTTCCCTCGTTGCCCGCGCTCGCGCGAGTACGAAACGATAAAAATTTTGCGACGTATACGTTTTTACGATCGAACTCGGAAAATAGATATACGGAAGAAGGTGGGCTCAAGCCGCTTCCGTCGCAGCGGTAGCAGCGGTAGCAGCAGGAAAAAGAAAACGAGAAAATGGAGTCAGAGCAGGATATTGCACGTCGGACGCGTTCGTGTCTTTTCTCTCTGGGGCGCGCTGTGCGATTTTATTTGCAAGAAAAGCGCGGAGGACGAAGCGAAGGGGGATGACGACGACTTAACGTTCGTCACACCTAGGAGTTGGGAGAGGAAAATGCATTTCTAAATTCCGAAACGTCGAGCGGCACGTTCGCGCCCCGACGACGTTTTACGCTTCCATGGTGTTCCTGAATGTATGGAAAGTGAGAAAGAGAGAGGGCGGCGGGGGAGGGAGAAAGCTTTTCCAGAGCTCGTTTTGTTTCTCCTATGTATCCGACTATAGTATTTCTATGTGTATATATATGGAAACGCTGATGCTTCTGCAGCGATGGCTTTTTTCGCAAGCGTCTGCAACAATTTATTATTAGGAGCGGGAAAAGACTTGAGTGACAGTCAAGTCGAATCCTCTGGTCACGTATAGACGTGCACTGAAGATGGATAAATGTATATTTTCTATTTCCGCGTCAGACTTCTCCTCGTTCTGGCTTAGGGATTTTCGGCTGATAAATTTTTAATGGAGAAATTCTACTGCGATTTCGACTTCTTTCCAGAATTATCTAAGGAACATGCGTTTACAACACAGTAAGAACAAAGTATATAAAGTCGATTTTCTCACACGTGATCGAAATAAATTTAGCGAAAAGAAGATAAATTTTTTGCACTTCTCGAAATCTATGAAACTACTTGAAAGAGAGGAGAAAGCAAATATCGAGACACAAAAGTAAAATCCGTTCATGTGTAATAAAAAAAATCAACAATAAAATGGAACGGCGCGCGACACGGGGTGCATTTTTCCTCGTGTGAAGCACAGAAAGAGAGAAAATTTGAAGTCTGCGATCGACACGAGCTGTTATATAGCTCGGCAGATATGAAGAAAACATTTCACAGATAATGGCCGTATGAATATGGGAATTCCACGAGTAACGTTTGCCCACGTGATCGCTCACAGTGGGAATTCATAATGTATTTCTCCGTGAATTTCCGCGAAGGAGAAGAGTCGCTCTAATTTCATCGATAACACCACCAGTGGCTATTCTATTTTTCGTATTTATTTATGCAAAGTACCGGTAGAGTGAGCGAAAAATTCTAGAGCAAAACTGTACGAGATTGTCGATTTTTAGTAAAGATCGTGATGTGATGTGAATTGACAAGCGTATCCTACTAATACTCGATGCTCTCGAATCCACAAAATAAAATATTCATAAAAATCATATCTTGGATAGGAGATGACTTGATCGACTAGAATCGGTCAGAGTCAAAAATGTTTATACTGAAATAAGTCGCTTGACTTTAGCATTTCGATACGTATTTCTATACACGATGCCAGTAGCAATTGTATATAGATTTTCAAGTATCATTGATAAACGATTCATGTATATTATATATATATATTCCCATTAACGAAATTATACTAGAATTTCCCTAGTAGGAATTGCCGGTAATGGAACAGCCTTTACTGGCAGCTAGTATATTGCTTGCCAGTAAAGGGCCTGAATTGATTCGGTATCCGGATGATGAAATCGGACCAGAGTTGTAATCTGTACTGGCACAACGTTGGCGGAGCCAGGTTTAAGCCAGCATCAAAATTTTGTAAAGGTTGAATACTGTACGCCAACGAATCAAGAGGCGTCTATTAAATTTAACACTTGAAAGGATATGACATTTTCATTTTTGGGTGATTTTAAACAATTGCATGATTCTTTAATCAATAATATTATAATACATAAAATATATATTATATTATATGTTATATATTTATACAATCCTGGCCTAATGCTGGCATAGTACTGGTTTTCAAGTATGGCCCGATATTATCGCTCCAGTTTATTTGATACTTGTGTACACGAAATATATTCAATATTAACTTTAATTTTATGAAAATTAATGCACAATCGTGTTACTTCCATGAATAGGTATTAAATATTTGTAGAACTTATTAATGATAAGGTTATTGAATGTCATATATTTAAAATAATAAAATTTAAAATATTTGCACATAAAATTCCATGCTTTAGTGCCGAATTCGACTTGTTTATTCATTGCCATTATTATATAAATATTGTAAATATTTTGTTAATTGAATAAAAATCTTATTTTATGTTTATCTACAATGAAACAATGGTGAATCAGTTTAGAAAAAAACTTTACTTTCCAAACAGGACACACCTTCGAGAAATACCCATTTTCATATAAGAACCGACTCTTCTTCGAAGAAGTATATTTACGCGGAAACGGAAAGTGTCAAACGATAACAGACGGCGGAGCATTTTATTTTTAAAGACAGGTAATAACGGCCAGGGTATATACAGCGAGGTAGAGGGCGCTACGAGCGCTTGCGAACCAGCGTTTCGTATGCAGACGGGCACCTGTCGTTCCGACACCCGCAACGCGTGATCAAATTTCTCAAGTCGGCTACTTCATGAGAGAGAAAGAGAGAGAGAGAGAGAGAGAGAGAGAGAGAGAGCGAGAGAGCGAGAGAACAGAAAAGGCAGAGCGGACGTACATGCAGTAAAACTCGTCGGAATCGAGCAATTTTTGTACCGAGCGCGTAAATCATCGAGATAGTGGTGCTTCCTTTTTTTAAGCCACGATCGCAATTAGGAGGGTTATTAATGGTAGGCGATAAGACGGAGAGCGAAATTTCATGAAGACGTAGGTGGCGCTGCGGTTGTCGCCAGAGAAATTATAGATACTTTAATGTTTTGGAATACACGGGAGGTAGGGAGTTTATTTGAGAAATTAATCGCGTATAGCGCAGCTGTTTCGAGATTTGTTGTATCGGAATTTAAAAGTCGCTATTAACACTGCAGATCGAGTACTTAGCGTCGACGACGTTGAATACTAATGATACACTTGGAACTATTTTCATCACGGTGTACATCCAAATGAGAGTCACGCGTCTTTGACATGACGTCAATCGGATCTCTCGCGCATCTATTTTTCGGAGACATAAACTGTCTAAATGTATAAGTGATTGATCAGTCTTCGATAAAGCACTTGTTCAGATTAAGATATATTTTTACCAAGACGTGAATTGCTATTCTATCGTGTTCTTAGTGACAGTTGTTTTTTGTAATATTTTCATCTTAATGACTTCAATAACCGTTTATTTTCTCTACAGAGCGCAGGAAAACGCATTGACTATTCTTTTTAAATCGGCGATTTAACAGCGGAAAGCATAATGATGAATTTGGAATTCCTCGCGGTTCGGGGAAGAAAAAGGTTGCTCGCAATAAAGTAACTGACGTCAGGCGTTGTAAAATAGAAAAAACGAATGCTCAACTTCTACATTGATAAATACGAGCCTCATGCATTAGCTATAGAAGAAAATACGATGCCATACATCCTAATACCCACCTAGCGGCTGGCATCCCACTCGACTTTGCTCTTCTTATTTGCCGTGGCACATGCGCTCGCTTCGTAAGGTAGCTCAAATATTTATCTATATCCTACTCTATTTCACTCTCTCTCTCTGTTCTCTTTTCATCTCTCTTTTGGAAATAGAACTCTCCGCGTGGGAGCAATAGCTTGCAAATTCTGCTACAGCGGATACGTTCGCTCGATGTTTATGTTCCGCGAAAATCTTTGATGAGAGGATATCGGTAAACCGGAACCATGACGTGCGTCCAATTAGTCCGTATCATCGGACATATGGCGAATAAAAAGGGAAAGGTATATATATATATATATATATATATAAATATATAGGTGTGATTTCTGGGATTGTTATGCTTTCTCTCTCTCTCACTCTCTCTCGATTGAGCGACGAAAGGTATTTTAATTCTTTCATATGTGGGTAACCGAGCGACAACAGTGAAATTGCATTCTAAAAATTAATATAAAAAAAATCAACTGATTAGCTCTTAGCTCTCTGTGGGTTGCATGAATCGGAATCGTAAAATACAAAGACGAATAAAGTTGAACAAGAAAAAGCATACAACAAGTATTTTATTCCTATCGATCATTGTTAACGCAGAACACACCCCGAAGATATAAGACAATTCTAGTGTGTATAATATAAAGAGATATATATATAAGCAGTTAACATACACTTCGAATTTGTCTCTCACTCTACCCTCAAGTCATGCGTGCAACTGCAATTAGCAATGTTAATTACTCGGTTTATAAAAAATGCAACCCCTGTATGACGTTGCGCGTATGAACGCATCCGGCTTATACATATACGGCGAAGAAATGCAAGTGTATGAATATACCTATATATATTACACACGCGAGATGCTTTTACAATGCAGCGGACGATTCTAATTGCCAGGTTATTACTTCGTTCTCTTAACAAAGAGTATATAATGATATACGCAATGTACTGGTATATAAATATATATATATATATACCAGTTTTTCTTTTGTACATACAGCATTGAAGGTTTTACGACCGCTTTGTATCGTGAAAATTAATATCGTGACTCTTCAATCTAACGTGATCTACTTTATAGCCGGCGTTGATTACGTTTTCTGGATTAGAACCCAATTAACGTTTTTCAGTTTGAATTGTTAAGATGAAAAGTCAAAAAGCCTTTCGAACCTATGCTAAATTCGCTGCATAAAAAAATACATTCAGTTCTTATAATTACAATATAAAATACGAAGATTCGGAGAATATACTTTATATATATATAATTTTTTTACCGGTCATAACTCTTAAATGAGGAGAAGAAATAAAAGCTTGCTTTTTGAGTTAACGAAGAAAAACGCTCACGAGGCCGACAGTAAAAAATTCGATAAGTATATACCCCCCTCATCGCTTTCTTTCCCACTCTTATGCTCAAACGAGCGAACGACTTTATCTTACAAGGGCACAAACGCGGCAGACTTCCAAAGAGACAACGAGCCACTCTTAGAAGCATTATAAGAAGTATCCAGACGGACACTTGCCGAAGGACCTGACCATAAAGGGGGTTGCCGAAGCCTCGAAAAGAGAAACTACACAAACGAACAAATCTACGGAATTCTGTCGTGACATCCACTACTACCTGTGCGTGAGAGAGTTGCTTCGGAAAAAATCGCAGTTACCAGAGATGTGGCTCTTCCAGAGAAAGAAAGAGAGAACGGGGGACAAAGAAGACCAGATCTGCCAAAATTCTCCAGACAACCGTCGCTTAATCAAAAGAGTGGAAAACAGTCCTCTTATGAAAGATGAATGAATTATCATTCATGATTTTTCCGAATTTTTATAATGAAAGGTAGCGAGAAATATAAGCCATACATATATATATATATAGGTATACATTTCGGATGAATAGTTTATCCCTTCTTTCTTGAGGTTGTGCGCACTTGGGTGTTCGAGCTCGTTTGTTTTCAGACGCCTCGACGGGTTCAGAACAAGTCAAGAAGAAAAAAAGCGTTCGTATAGCAGCTCGCGTGGTTACAAGGTAATCTGATCGCTAAAGCGCTTGTTTCTCGTTATCCGAATTCATCAGGGTATGCGGCTCCTCTTTTCCACCCGGTGCTCGCAGGTATATTATATACAAAACAAATCAGTGGTTGTAAAACAATTAAATTTGAAATAACACACAATAATTGATAAAGTACACACTTGATTAATCATTGTGAAAGAGGGTGCAAGTCAATTTGTACGCGTGTGTCCTCTTGTAGATAATACAAAAAAGTTTCAGATTGAGATCGGAAAATAAAAAAGATCAAATGCATTCACGCGATTCCATTTCGTTGTTGACCTGTGCATAAAACTGCGAATAACGAGACATCACTACCATACTATCCGCCATTAGTAAATATTTCGAGAGCAGTTTCATCATCGCGGCGTCTCTCCCTGCGGCCGTTTTCAGAGAGCTGCGTGCACCTGCAATATCGTTGAAACGATCTCTCCGCTCTTGCCTCTATAAACTATATTCGCTTCACGGAAGAATGCGCAATCAAGAACGCGAGCGATGTCTCGAAGAAGCCCCAGATCTTGCTCCGATGAAGAACAGAGAGAGAGAGAGAGAGAGAGAGAGAGAGAGAGAGAGAGAGAGAGAGAGAGAGAAAGGAGGGGCAAAGGTATAACAGAAAGGGGGAAAGAAAGAGTAGCGGGGGGAGACGAAAGAGAAAAACGGGTTAAGATGCTCTGAGAGATCGATTTTGAAATGCTACGAATAGTTTTAGTTCTTAAGAATCGCGTTCTCTTTGACGGTGAGGATTTCTGCTGAGAGAGTTTCTCAGGATGTGTCATTTTTTAAACTACAATAGGTTTTCATTAAACTTATTAAAATGTTATCTAAGAAAAAATATTTTAAAATCCAGTGTCTTTCTTTAATACCAACCAATCGAAACATATATTAGTTGATTTCCCTTTTCTGGAAAGGAATATGCGTTCAATTGTTTTCAACACGCAATATCTAAAGAAACAACGTCATTTCTATCCATTACTCAGATACGTGGAAAATTAACTCTTCAACTAGAGCGTACGAAGGGAACTAACTTCAGAGAGTATATATATCAATCTTGAACGACATTCATTGACATAAATATTTCTCGCAGTCCTTTGAGTGTCAGTCACACACAATCCAAATTCGAGAGTAGTGCACAGAAAGGTACGACGTTTCTTGTGTAACACTTCGTTGGAGAGGTGTATTCAAACTGCATCAGTTCCCTTTCAACGAAATCACTGATCTCCTCTCTCTCTCTCTCTCTCTCTCACACCCTTTTCTTCCTCTCTACCACCGCTTCTGCCCCCCTTTCCACCGCTCCACCATTTCGCGAACGCGTTTGGCGTCTTCTCGGAAACACTCTTCGGTGCGCCGAGGGCTCATGTAATTTTCTCATTTTCAGTCGATTGCGGATCTCACTTTGCGCGCCAGCCACACAGCTGTACGTGGCAGATGTCTGCTCCCAAGGCTTTTGGATCTTATACACTTCTTCTTGTTCTTCTTCTTTTTCTTTCAGCGAATATAGCGCAATGGAAAACCGTTTCGATTCAGCTCTCTCAAAACACGCACCAATCAGCTGGTATATATAAACGTTTTTTTCTTTTTGCCTCATTGTAAAATCGTACGTGCAATGGGGTATACTTTATACGAGTACGAATTTTATCGGTTGCTTTATCAGAAAGAGTCTTACATCATCAGAAAAGTATAAGGCATCGTATACATTGAAATTAAATTTGGCAATCAAGAAAAAAAATAATGTACTTATATCACAACTGTTGGCGACCGTGCTATCATGAATACAAGATCTAGGGCAAGATAGAAAGATAGAAATCGGGGAAAGGAAAACGAAGTAGCAGTCATGGCAAGATTCGCAATTGTGCCAGCCATGTGGTCACGTAGTCTTGTGTGAAGTGTCCGGGCATATCCCGTAGACTTCGCGTAGTTTCATCTTCTCGTCGTCGCTTGGTCCAATAATTGATAATTTTTTGGATGTATAAAATATGACACAATAGTCATTTATTTTCCCTTGATAAAAAGTAACGTTTATTATATAAGAATGACTAGTATACGGACCATTACTGCAGAAGTATACTGTCGTCTAAAGCAGTCTGAACCTTTATTCCAGTATCAACACATAAACCCAATAACATTTTCCGGACTCTTCTGAAGACACAAGAAAATATATTCAAAATAGAATATGAAAATTGAAATAGAATTTTGTAACCGAAAAATTGGCACATCTCTATTTATGGATGTTTAACAGAAACTGTACAGTACTGTGAAAAAAAGCTCTATGAACTCATATTCATATTCATCATATTCACAATAACTATAATGAGATAGCTAATTTTAGATTTGTCATTTTTATATCAGTTCAGTATTGATTCTAGGTAAAACCTGTTTAGAATACTGCCAACAGGTTGTTATTATGAATTCAGTGTTAGAACATAGATACATTCTCACTGCGGTACCGTTTTTAATTTCATCATTTGAATTATTCAATTTTGATCTCGTGCACGTGCTTAAAGTAATAATATCCAGAAGTTTTCGCGTCTAGGTTTCAGACTAATTCTAATAGTTATTATAGAAGAGATAGCGCATATGCAGAACATGATCCTGCGAACAATTTAGCTGAACCTTTGTGTTTTTCTTCCTCTTCCTCTCATTGGCTATTAGCGGGTCGAATCGAGTCAGCCCTTCCCTGCGGTCTTTAATACAAAGTATGAGACACTTTAATGCGGAATCTTAATTGAACGGCGAGGGCCGATGCGAGAGTATAGAGAGCAAAGTGCCGAGGCGGAATTTAGTTTGGTCGCTAATCGAGTCCGGCCAATCGATATAGGGAATTATGTTAACGATAGCTTTGATGGCCGTCCAATTCCCCGATGGGTCCCGAATATATACATATACCTACATGAAATTTCGAATCGACGCATCTGCATATAAAAGACATTGCACATGTTTTTACTCTCCGGTTCATCATCTCGTTACGTTAAATCGGTTTCTTGTTCATTCGCGTTACTCTGCGCGATACAAACACAGTACACAGCAGTTAAAGGTTTACGTCGGTATTTATGTTTTTTCTAATATTCTGTCGAAACCTGTCAAAAGAAAAATAGAAATGACAACGAAACAGCTTCATTTGTAACGGATATGAAGGCGAGAAGTGTCTGTGAGCGCATATAGGTATATCTTACTCGCGTGCATACAGACCGACTACATTAAAATCCGCAATTGCCTCTTGTATTGGAGTGCGTAATGGTAAACTTGCTAAACCTCTTGCTACCGTGTAGAGAAAATAAAAAAAGGGATTCACATAACTGGAGTGTACAACTGTACATACATGCATACGTACCTATATAGGTATATATATAGGTATAGGTGTGCGTGTGCGTGCGTTCAGTCCATCGCCTCGTAAATCCTTTTACAACTTCTTCTTCCACGTGTCTCCGATCATAAATTTTTGCTGCTAGGGATGCAACACTTTGACGCGCGTAATTATTGCTCCGGAGGGCAGTAGCTCTCTCGTCTCTCTCTCTCTCTCTCTCTCTCTCTGTTACTCGAGCGATTAGTCTATAGTTTCTTCCTCGTTCATATTAGCGCATGCAGCAGGTAATCTGCGTGTTCTCAGCGCTTGTTAATGCTGTTTGCTTTCTCCGATAACATCTCTTAAGATCAAGCGATTTACACGTTGAGTGTGCTGGTTATTGAAATTTCGCGCGCGCGTACGAACTAATTTGAGCGTTTCTTATGTATATCTTGTAAACTAATTGGAATAATACAGATTTGATTACATATTATGTACAGTGAAATGAAAATCGCAAAACTTTGATTACCCGAGAATTGCAACTGATTTTGATAAAGCTCATTCCCATGGTAACGTTTGTAGATCAGCGAAACTGGATTTCACCTGTATATTCCTTTGGATTTTCAAACGTACGTGTACGTGTAATATTTATATATGCATTGCATATACTTCGTATATATTTCATCACAAATTCGGCACATAATCGTCTGTAGGAATTGACCAAATTCTGGTATATTTTTATTTAGGTATATTCCAGTTACAGAAGTGCAAACATTATTGCGAACTATATTTTGCACGTTTTAAACCCACTACACATACAAACTAACGAATAACACGAAAATTTCTCAAAGAATTAAGGGAACAAAGAAGTAGTAATTAATGCTAAAATGCGTCCAGTCGGCCTATGTGCTATTGTCTCTCTTAATTTCCTCTACGTCTCAATCTCGTCGGCAAATGCTCGTTCCGGAAAATGAGAAAACGCAAGCGAATCTCGCGATAATTTCTACCACTTTTTTCAGTCGTTGGTAAATTTGAATTTTTGTTCCTTATTGTAGAAAAAACACGAATGTAATTTTCATAAAATTAGATTTCTTATAATGTAAGCGGTAATTTTATAATATATTCTAGGAGTAAATGCTAAGAGTAAATCCTAGGAGAAAATCTATTTCATACAATCATTATCAAATTCGAATTGCCGAAGATGTACTTGTAATTATTCGTTTTAATTTGATAGTCAGTATAGGAAAACAGAAAGGTCGCGTGGCCAAGAAAACAGAATCAAGGCAACTAAACTGAATGTTGTAAGAACTACTGAAACACTTGGAAAGGGTTCGGACCAGATTTATTCGATTTATACAACTGGTATGAGTTTATAACAGTGAATTTGTATTGTATATTTTTCATGTCAAATAAATAACAACACTGTTTAAGATTACACAGACAATTGATGATACATAAAATAATCGAGTACAAAGAAATAGCGCATATATTATAGCAAAGATGCAAAGGAAAGTTGAGAAAAGTAAATTGTAGAAATTATACTCATCCATTATTGATTAAGAAAGGAATTCGAAACAAGAGACAGAACTTGTAATATATCCGTAAGAAAGTGCCTCTTTAGAAAAAACAACACGATTAAAATCTTGCTGTAAAATCTTGATGTAAAATCCACACAGCGTATTAAATATTCGCGTCTTTTAACACGCATATACCCAAGTACCGTAACAAGTCACAACAAATTGTAGCATTTCAAAACCCTTGGTGTAACGTGAGCCACAACGCAAAGCAATTGTGTTTAAAAGCAAAGCGCTCGCACTCTCCTCCAATTAAACCAACTAAAAAAATCTCACACTCGTACGTGACATCTTCCTGCTCGTAAAAACTATCATGTACACATATAAAAAACAGTAGAAGTCCACGATGTGGAGAGAAAGAGAAAAAAAGTAACGAGATACTTGTACAAGGTGAACACACTTCGTAGTCGTTGGCGGCGGCGGCGGCGGCGGCGGCGGCGCCGGCAAAAAGGCAAATAAGACAAACACAAATATTTCCAGGCTCACGGAAGTCCATTCTTCGAGACGACGTGGTTTTTACCTCCGTTCGTGGAAACGCCGGAGCACCGATGCCGAGAGTGAAAGAGAAGAGCTACAAGTGAGCAGCTTTGAACGCCGGTTATGATTTCCTTTGTTCTAGACTGATTTTACCTCGCTCGTTTCTCTCTTCCTCCTGTTTTTTGACATTTCACGAACGTAGCGAGAGAAATTTAATTCGCACTATGCACATTGAAGAATGTATCATAGATGTCATATATTTTCTTCGGTTCTATCAATGGAATTTGACGTGATTTATTGAACGCGATATACGAGACACGTATAGATACATATGTATACAGAGAGGTTTTTTCGAATATTTAATTTCAATTCGCAACTCTTTGATAGTTAAAAAATATTCTACTCTTTTATAAATTATGAGCATTGCTTGGATGTTACACAAGAGATTATTTCGCAACTTCCTGTGTCTGAATTGATTATTTAATTGAAGGATAGCTTTCGACACAGTATACGAGTCTAGAGTCTTTTATTATACAACGAAAACAATACGTTTATTATCGTAGCTCGGAAACTAAATTATTTGTAATAGAGAAATTTACTTTGTTGAAATAATATTAATTATCAAAATAATCGATAATGTCAATGTGGATAGGAATGCTCTACATGTTAAATTTTGCGGGTCGGAGTTTTATTGGAAGTCAAATTTATAAAATTAAATTAATTTGGTATAAAGTATGTTTAAAAAACTATTGGGACAGTTGATCAAGAATTTTATGAAATTCCCGCCAAACATATGCTGTTTGTAAATGACTAAATGGTTCTCATATAAATTTTGGTATATAATACAACAAAATTACCATGTTAATTGACATAATTTCCTAGATCATTTGTCTTAGTACATGGTTAGTCATTGTCTCCAATAAAAACACTCATCAAAGCGCATTTGCATAATTAACCTATGCATTATTAACGGACAAAGTTAACGCACCTCTCGACTTATCCTTTCTTCAACCGCAAACTTGGGTGAGTAGAGTGGCTAGGGAAATCCCTTCAATGCGACAGAGCGTATTTTATTTCCACGGGGGATGAAGCTGGAGACTTCTTCGCAATTCTTCTTCGTAGTTTTCATTCGCTTTCACATTTTACTTTATTTATCGTCGCCTATTTTTTTATTTTTTTTGCGACGCCTTTTCTTTCGCGCGCTGCAGCAGAGCTCCTGACTGTTTTTTCCGATGCTGCTTCGTTTCGCGCTTTGATTTCCTGTGTTTGCTCCGCGCTTTTTCGGATCTCTCTGCGAGCGCACAGTTTGTATATATACAGAACCGATCTCTATTTCGATGCAGATTTGTGTTTTAATAGGAAAACCAGGTCACGGAATATCGAGACACTCGACAAGGGAATGCATCTGCTATCGTCGGCGCATTAAAAAGCCATTTCCAAAATCGTAAACCATACGAATCGACACGAGGAAGCTAAAAAAACAATCGAATTGAGAGCTAAAGATCTCTGTGTGTATAAGAAGACACGTACGGTAAAAGAAGCAACAGGAACTACCGCCGCTCAAAGTGCCCGAAAGAAGACAAAACGAGGGGATCCTCGGACGAAGTGAAGTGCGGAGACATGAAAGTCTAAGTCAAAAAGTCTCATGATAGTGTCTGACGAATAAAGTTGAGCTAATGGACAATCTCATGGGACTAGGGAAGTTTATTTCGAAACACGAGATAAATTAAAAATAAAAGAGAATAAAAATTTGAATCTTCAGTTTTTACATTATTAATATATATACCCTGGTAAAAATATCACCAGAAATTGGCAAACGGATGGTCAACCGTATAATAGGCAAGGCGTAGCCATCCGTTGGCCAATTTCTGGTAAAAACTAACGGTTATTTCGTTATTTCGATCGAAGCATGTAGGAATATTTATGTTTCTCCAATGTTTTATTAAATACACATTCATCATGTAGTTTTATTGGATAATATTATTAGCGTCATGATCAATGATTAAACGACGAAGTTTTCATATCGAATTGGAAGAAAAACAAAATGCAGGAGAACGAACAAGTTACACGCGACACTCGGCAGTAAATCTATCCAACCAACTCGTTAATGTGGGTTCTTTCTTTATGATAAATTACGAGATCGTAAAGCCACCGCAACGTAATATAATCTACGTCGAAAAATTTCGGTCAGTAAACAATGTACCAGACCTCGAAGAACATAATTCTAATTACGCAACCGCATTGATCATGCACATGTACAATATATGTATTCATATTTAGAGTATATATGCACGTATGTTTTGTATAGAATTGATCATATAACTCTGTGTAATTTATTTCATATTATATATAATCCTGAATATTCTAAAAAGTTCAACAAGTACGGACACGAATTACAATGATATGACAATATTAGGAGAAAAAGCAGCAAAAGTCAGTGTGTTCTCGTGTGAATTCAAGCTCTTGGAACCTCCAGACTTCTTAACGCGAAAAAAAAGAAAAAAGGGGGAGAGAAGATAGTCGCAGAGGCGGTAGACCTTTAGCGGATTTCAAACTCGTAAGAATGAACTTACGTACCTTACGCGCTCTGACTTTCCATCCAGTCCTAAGTTTGTCTTTCTCCCCAGCTTTACTCTCCAAGATTTCCCGGCAGCTACGCCACTTTCTCCTTCTTTGTCATTTGACAATCAGATTTATTAAGGATGAAAAAACGCAAATGTCTCCCTACGCTAAGCAGAGGAAAACTTTAGACGAAAATCTCCTGACTTAAATAATAAATTATCCCATCTGCTGATATCCTGTGAGTTTGGCTAGTAGAATGAAAAAGCTTACCTGTAACAAAGTGCAAAAAAGCGCAATAAAATGTCAATAGCAGTCTAAAGAAATAAGTATTTATAATAATTTTTGGGTGCATTTGAAATCTCGTGGTGCAAAATTCTCATGCAAAAGATATCCGAATTAAGTATTTATCTTTTCTCCCTTGGGCAAAATATTCACTAAGAAACCAATTAGCACTTCACTCTCGAGATTATACGGGAACCCGCCAATTTTGAAAAAAAAAAAAACATTTCCAAAGGCATCGCGCGAACACGTACATGTAGACATTTATACATGTACACAGAGCATCGCGAGACTGGGAGAAAAAGAGCAAACAGCAAACACACCCCGGACGAATTTACAAACATTAGCATAAGGGCACGTCTGCGAGCTCACTTTGGTGAGTGCATAATGCGCGCTCGCGTGAACGCCGATAAGGCCGGGCGAGATCACGCGAGAGCAACGTGTATATGTAAAATTCTGTATATATAGAGAGAGGGAAAGAAAGAAGTGCGTTACATATATATACATATGTATCTATCAGCAAAAGCTGTACTTTTTACGAGCTTTCTTGCGGTGTTATGGTGCTGTTTTACACGTTGGAATGCTTTCAAAGCGTTACGATGATGCATCTGTTATTGTGGCGGTATATAATCCATTTTATATTTCCGAATCGAATCTCTTATCTCGGGCCAAGAGTAGAAAGAGTATCTGGCACGTTAATAGATTCTCTGTATACGACGCACCGAGTGGCGAATGCGCCGTATTAATTTTAACTGGACATTCTAATGATAATGCATCTTTGATAATGCGATCTCCATATATCATTGATGCGCCATGACGATGACGGATTACCAACGTAGAACTTGTGCACAGCGCAGAATTTAATTTTCAGCGATGAGAGTGAAAATGATAAGCAAGTCACACAGTGTGGATAAATCATAACGGGCAGTTCTTTAACTAGTCATTTTCCTTGTATATTCTTACGGACTAACTTCAACCTTCACTCGGCGGAGTCTACTAGTCTAGTAGTCCATGATATACTTAGCGATAAGTCTATATATAAACTATGTACATACTTGTATTGTATACGGATAATTATCTAGTAAATCATAGTTTCAAAATGCTTGTGTTATACACACATAAGTCTATATAATATAGTATACATTTGAAATGATTCTTGTAATTCTTACAATTACTGTATTCATCTCATGATCCAAATGATTGAACTCTAACTGATCGTCTTGAAGATCAAGTTACTATTCAACTTCCTGATTCAAGTGACTAGACCCACTATTTTCAAACAAACCATACACTGTATTGTCAATCGTAAAAACAGTAATTTGAGAATTATTCGATATTCTGCAATACTCTGAATAGTAAAACACTTTCCCAGGCCTGACGTATACACATATTGATCTTTGTATTTAATCCATTTTCCCGTCAGTATTATTGATATGGATACTGCTTGATAGCAACCATACCAGTTTGGCTTTTGCAATTTTTGGATTTTGCAGGTACATTTAACATTCATTACAGATTTGATGATTAATAATTTTGGATTTAAGATGTTGAATTTTAAATTCGTTCAGTATACTTAAATAGATGATTTAATTTTTCTATTTAAGTATACTAAAAGTAAAAAAGGATTCGCGATTTTTTTTCGACAGAATATATTATTTTTTACACTAACATTATTAAATATAAATTATAATTTTTAAATTTGTTGTTTGAAGTGTGCTCTAGTCGGCACTACACACAATTTTATAACCTCCAATATTTCTAATGAGTGTGGCTAATCATGGTGTATTATCTATGTTCGTGTAACGAAGTATTAATTCTTACTTTATGATGAATCTATAAAATACCTATAAATACATCGCTAAAAAGGTATAAATTTTTCGAAATGATTAACTTTAAATTTAGAATTTGGTCTTAATCCTTACATACTTTGAAAATAAGTTTATGGATACCGATGGAAATATTCGCAAAATATGAGGGAAAAAATTTGTTTTTAATCACAATTGGTTAGAGAATTACCCATATGAATGAATCTGTATGCGGAATGCAAAGCACAACAACTCGAGAAGAAAAGGTAGTACAGCAATTGCAACTGATGCTTATTGTTCTCTGCTGGTCTTTCTTGGTGATATGAATCGTTATGAGACTACTGTACCAGGATTGTGTGGGGCGTATCAAATTGTTCAGATTGTATATCGATATTCTTTTCGAGAATAGGATGAGTTGCCTGCTATATGTATGTATTACATATACCTACATACACACACACGCGCGCGCGCGCACATACACACATTATACCCGCACAGAAACTTGATATCGGAAAATTTGTTAGCTACGGGCGATTCCTTACGTATATAGTCGAGGACGCATATGAACAACATATAACCCCCGCAAGCTTGGTTGCGTATTGTTACGGTTATCGTGCGCGCGAGCGAACGGCTGGCAACTTTCCTTTAAGCCCGCATGTGTTTGCGTATATATATTGTATGATCGTCGTTTGTCTTCTGTATGCTTCTGAATTTAGCGCGCTGTAAATTTCTTCGCTGTAATAGCGTCGCGTTTACGCTTTTGTTCGGATGTACTATGATCTATCGAGGGTCGCATGTATACTCAGAATCAATATGAAATGAATTTAGTTTTCTCGTTGTCTGAGTTCTAAATATAGAGTTATATACATCACGTAACGTTTAACTTTGTATTATTCTCGAGTGTTCGAGATCTACTACTAACAATATACAATTACACTCTTATAGCAAACTGTATAGTTGGCGAGGCTCAGAAAAATTACTGCAATTTTCCGAGTAACACGACGTATAATGTTGCAACCAAGCATCGCTTAAACTGAACTTCAAAAAGCACGTCATTCTAGCTTTAAAACTTACAGCGATGTTGTCTCTTTCTTTTCATTTTTTTTAAATAAAGCTTGCATAAAACTAACTCACCGTAAACGGAATAGGGCTTATTTACGTTACATGCATTAGGAAAATAATAAGTACATTTTATGTGACATTTATTTATTTTCTTACGATGACTATAATTATTTGTTCAAAAGGATCGATTTGTAAACAAATCGGTCATTCTCCTCCGTTACTTTATTATGCCGTACCTATAGATCCTATACAGTATACGTATGCATATAAAAATAGATTACTGCAGAAGTTATGTCTAGCCTAGAAAAAAATTCTTGCACATTCTAACCCGTTTTACAGAGTTTAATTTATTCTCTTCTCTTCTCTCCCTCTCTCTCTCTCTCTCTCTCTCTCTCTCTCTCTCTCTCTCTCTCTCTCTCTCTCTATATATATATATATATATATATATATATATATATACTATTATACACACATATATATATATATATGTGTGTATAATAGTAGCAGCTCTCTCACCAACACCTGAGAATCGAAATAAAGACGGAGTAAAAAAATAATTCGCGCCCAAGCTAAAGCTGGATCGATTCTAACCCGTCGCCTCGTAAAAGCCGGGCGCGCAACTTTGGTAAGGGGAAAAAAAGTCGTTGAACGCAACAACCGGTATCGAGTTCAAAATAAATCCGGCGGAGGTTTAACCGAAGATAATAACTTCTCTCTCCAAGAGCTCAAGGAAGAAAATCGATTCAAGAGAGTGGGTATATCGAACCGTATAGCAAAAAAGCTCCCCAACCGGATGTTAAGTCGTCGGAAACACGTGGGTGGTAGCACGCGTGTTTTTTACCTGCGTGTAATGTTATGTGGCTTTTGATACAGTCGTTAATTCAACACCCATCGGAAATTCGATTTTCTCCCTTTAGATATAAAGTAGAGTGTGCCAATATATTTTTTTTATAAGCGCTGCGCTGCGAACACTTGGCTTCTAATGCAATAAAATACTGAGTTATATGCTCAAACATATGTTTGAATTTGATATGTCTATTCCGATAAATTATTTTTTTAATTCCAAGATTAGCAAGAAATATAGAATCACAAACATCTTTTGAATTGAACTATTTCAAAAATTTGTATGGATATCTTTTATTCGTAAATTTAACAAATTTAAAAAATAAATGATCCGAGGTTTTAGAAATGAAATGATTGTGGAGCTCTACAATTTATTTAAAATACGCATGCAATACAAAAAATTCTGAAAACGAACAATGCTAAAAGCAGTTTAAAATTATTTAAAAGAAAAAATGTTTTGTTCGTTAATCTGAATACAACAGCGAAGTCACAGTATTTGATATGGGTTTGAACTAGTCGAAAAATAGAAGCAATTTCTTTTTCACCGAGAAGTTTGCATACAAAGTCAATGTGTGTATGCAATACTGAGAAATCATATACTTAGTAAATCTATTTTTAATTTTTCAACTTTACTCTTTTGTTTATATTTATTCAAAAAGGGCACATATAAAAAAGTTATTATTATTGTTATTTTTTCACTTTTGTGTTTATCTACTTTTTCATAAGGTCGTAGATTACTATTGATGTATTAACATTAATTTCTGTATAAATGATAATCTATGTATAAATGATCTGTTAAAAAACATGATAATATAAATTAATATAAAAGGACTTTATTGTAGGGAAAAAAATTCGCAAAAATATTTACATTTTAGTTAAAATTATTGTCTCTGCATCAAAGCTCACTGTTACCATCTACAATACTGAATCGATAATTTACCGAATTATTAAATTATTAAAATTCATTATTTGAAAGAAATTATAGAAAGTTAGTAGTGATAGCGTAGGCATATTATAGCATAAATGTAAAAAATCCCTTATTGAAATAGTGAATGTTTTTGAATTTGCAATTTTCTCTGAAATATTCGCTACATTCTAAATTAATGATATTCATTAGATTTAAAGGTGGACATATACAAATTTCATCAATTGCATAATAGAGAATATCCGCAGGATATCAAATCGAAACTTCGAATTCGCCGTTCCGAAATTTATGATTGTATTGTCTCTGAAATAAATAAATTTATAGTCTCATTTTTCAAAATATGTTTACACAGTGACTAAGTTTTTCGAAAAATACAATGCGGGCGAGTCCAGAAAACATTGCGCGTTTGAGAAATAAAAGACACTTCTAGAACATATTAGCCACAACTATATGATCGTGCGTGTACTATATGTCAAGTTATCTTCAAGATGGCAAACTTCTCCAAGTCATATCTACAGCAAAGTCAATCAGTACTTCAAAGTTCTACCTTAGTTTTTTTTAATGTCTCAAGTATCGAACAGAAAAGAAGACTACACATATAGACTGAAATAAAATCAAATACTCATATTTCAACGTATAAAGTTCACATCTCCTATATCATGCTTTGATAAAGATAATCATCCTTTGCTTTCAAAGAATGTATATTTATATTAATAAAAGGAACACAAATATATTGCTTATTTTCCAATGTCAATTGTAATGTGATAATCGAATTAAACGAAAGATATTATCTCCAATAGAACTTGGAATAATTATTGGCTCTCATTTCTCTCTCACGGAGTGGGCTGCACCTAAATTTTTCAATTCGCTACTTCCCTAATTACCACAAATTGCCAGTCTTGTCATCCGGTACGTTATTTTTTCATTTCCCTCTTTTTTTCTCTCTACAAGCAATGCCCCCTCTTTTGTTCGACGAAAGGGACTCGAGTTTTTCTTCTTTTATTCGAGCGTGATTCTCCTTTGAAGTATCTGGACGTTTGACTCTCTCTCTCTCTCTCTCTCTCTCTCTCTCTCTCTCTCTCTCTCTCTCACTGTCTCTCGAGTATTGCATCCGTTGAAAGTTATGGAAAAGACTTTTATATTGACACATTTACGGCGGGATTTATACATCGAGTTTTCAATAACAAAAAAGGAGAAAGATAAAAAAGAATGAATAGCGAGCTTTACTAGAAAAAATTCAAATATTGCGCGAGACGTGACTTTCATAAAGCTGTCGTCGCCTTTATTAAACTATCGCCTACTGTGCTTACAATATGGATTTCGATTTTTCAGACACACCCTGCAGATTATGCCTTGGCAATAAATGAGTTGCTGCAAACAATGGGTACTGAAATCACTGATAATTAATTAACAATAAAAACCTCTCCATAAATTACGATATTAAAACCCATTTGAAAACAATATATTATAAATATATACAGACTAGTGTATATATATAAAGCTCCGCTCGCTGTAATAAAAAAATTAAAAAATCCTTTACGCTCACTGCTAGAGAGAATCACAATGGGTATACTTTGCTAGAAAATATAATTTATTCTCAAACGTAGATTCGATATGTTGGAAACTATTTTTCGTTTGTACTGTCGTCGGGTTTTCTATCCGGATGAAAAAAACGAGTTTGTTGGCGCGAACAATTTTCGCGCGCTTGAGCACACATACAAACATATCGTCACTTCATTCACTTGACAGATAGGTACGTGATCCTTCGCGGCGCCAGGCTGCAAATTTACCTTTTCCTGCGTACAATTTTCGAAATAAAATATTGGCTCTACTCTGTGCCTTCTACCGTTTCATATATCTTGCTGTCGAGAAATTTGATTTTCATCAGTAATCCCATTGTTGTTGTTTATTTTTGTGTAGACAAAAATGGCTCTTTTATTGTGTGAGAAGAAATTATTGTAAATATTTAATTCCCGAATTGCGTCTTCTACTAATTAAATTCAGTTGCACTGGAAGAAGCCAGCTGTAAAGCAAATGGTCTTATGTACATTATAAATAATTATGAAAACATCAACTATTTTTTACAATAAAAGTATATCCCAATGTTCGTACGCAACAGAGTTAATGAATTTTCTTGCTAAAATGCTATTTTAATTTATAAAACAAATGTTTTAAGACTAGACCAAAAACACGAAAAGTATTAATTAATATTTGAAAGAAGCTGTACGTGCCAGTGAACCAACATTGATTTTCCATCGGAAATCAAACGTAAGCGCAAAAAGTACCTTTCCTATATCTCAAATAACATCCTGAAACTTCGTACCTCGCGCATCGACGGCAACTATTTCAATTCAAGCGCTTACTTGCATACTACAGCAACCGCGAAGAAGTTCGCCATTGAAATCACGCTTCGATCGTATAACACTCGATCTCTTCCACGCATAAATTCAGCGCACCAAAGTAACGTTAGGATCTCTCTCTCGCTCTTTTCGTCCCTCCCTCTTTTGAGAGAGAGAGAGAGAGAGGGGGGGGGGTAGATCCTCTGGGGTACATTCGTCTTTACCTCGATGAGGCCGCTACTCGCATTTGGCCCATTATATACGTACGTACGTGGTGGTGATTCATGCCAAACGAAGCTCGTAATATCGCTGCGCGCAGACCGAATTCCACGCGTTCGGCTTGAAAATTCAACGATTCCGAGCTTGTACCGCACAGTACACTACGTTGCTTGTCCCCCACTTTCCTTGCCAATAATTCTGGGAATGCCACAAGGGAAGGTAGCATATCACGGAAACCGAGAGAGAAAGTAGCGATCGCTTCTTGCTTTTTGAACAATAGAGACGAGAGAGCCACTTCTTCTTTTTGGGTAGCTGCTTCTCACTATCCTGTTGTGCGCAGGAGTGTCCGAAACTGCTTTGAAGCTATTTCGCACACAGTTAATTAGAGTCCTTACTTGCGAATATCGATTTTCGCGTCGAAATGCTAATACGAGATTTCGCTGTGATATTTAACAGTGCATTAGTATATCACGTGGAAAGTCATTTTCATGAAGGAATAAACGGTCTCTGGTTTTTGAGAAAAAAAAGAAATGAAAATTGCGTGATGTAATGTGATTCTGCGAGAGCAATTACGTTTCTGCGCCCAAGTGCTATTTTGATTTATGTAAATTAGTATTAAAATGGTTAAAATGAAGAAGCTTGGATTTCGGTGTCAGTCGGTATACTACCGAGCGTAATAATATTTTTCGATTAACAACTATAATATAACAAAACGAGAATAAAAAGCTATATTAAAATGAATATCTATGTTATGACGATAAAGCTTATGATGAACTTAATACATCCAATTCGTCAAAAGCGTTTTTATAATTATCGCATTCGTTCCAATTTACAGCTTCCATTATTACCAAAGATTTTACATATATATTAATTTTATACTTATTAAATTTATCTCAAAGAGTTATATATAATTCGCTATACAAGGATGATTGAAAGCTCTTTGCTGCTGCAGTGAGAGTAAAGAAAAGAAATAAAGTTTTGTAGAATCGACAAGTATTTTACTTAATACTGTTTCATCTTCGATCAATCTTCTTCCCACTCCTTCTCTCTTTCTGGCGTGTAAATTTGTTTCGTTTCGAGAAGTGCAAAATAAAAAGATCGAGAAAATAAGGAGAAAGCTTTGAAGCCTCGTGTTACTCTTTCTCGCGATATAGTCTCCGTTGAACTCAGAAGCATTTGGTACTTCTTTCTCTACTGTTTCGCGTCTGAGAGGATTTCAACGACACGCCTCGCGTTTTTTGCTTCATAACACACGTCATGTAAAAAGAAAAAAAAGCAAATTTATAAAGTAATAAATTTATAAAGTAACTCTATCAATGTGTTTAAAATACTATTATTATTTTGGTTCTTAAAAAGAAACTTTCAGGAGATTTGCTCAGAAATTATTAAGTGTATTAACGCTATGCAAAGTATTACTACTTCCTGTAATAATAAACAAAAACTTTTTACTAAAATACGATCTCATTTTTAACAAACTTACTCGCAATCGTGGTGTAGAATGCGGAAATCGCCTTCAATAAAAAGATAATACAGATGCTGCATAAAAGCTCGATATCAAAAACACTGAGTGCACCGCTTGTTCTACATTGCTGAAAAAAGCTATACTTATAAAACCTTTTAAAGAACAGAGCATCCCGCCATCGCCTTATCCTGCGGAAACCTTCGTATACGCAAACTGTCATATACACCAATATAAAGAAGAGAACGAAGCACACTAGCAAAAAGCGTCCCGAGGGATCCCTCTCGGCGAAGCGAAGGTAGAAGAGGCGTCACTGAAAGAAAAGCAAAACGCGCCAGGGATACTCGAGCTGCTGCTGCTCTTCTCAACCTCCCAAGCGGCAATTTTGCAATTTCGCTTTCTGCGACGGTGGCAATTGCAGCGGCATCTCGGGACCGGTCAAAGGGCGCTGCTCCACGCCGTGCATACATTTCTATCTACCACTGCAGGAAGTATATTGGAAGAAAAAGAAAGAGTCACCGAGGCAAGAAATTGCGTCGCGTAACCTCTGAACGGAGGCGAAAGAGAAAAAAAGAAAAGTAAGGGAGATCACGGATTATTTCAATACTTTTACAGACCGATCGTTGGCTTTATAGTGTTTCTCTGCTGCGCCATTTGTGTCCAGAAATTAATCGTGAGAGAGAGAGAGAGAGAGAGAGAGAGAGAGAGAGAGAGAGAGAGCAAGAATACTTCAAACTGATAGTAAACTCAAAAAAGCTTAGCGAGAAAGGCTTTGAAGATAGTTTCGCAACTTAAGTTAGATACGTTGATGGCAATGAAGCGATGATAGTTCTCAAAGTTCAGGCCTCGTTACGAAACTTTCATCCAGACAGAAAACATGTGCTTTTATATCTAATACATTCGGATATAACAAAGGTGTGTGGTTATCTTGTGTGCTACATGCTGATTGTTTCGTTGTATTTTTTTGTATACTTTGGTCAATAAAATGAATGAAAAATTTCTCCAATCAAGTGAATAGGTTGTTCTTATCTAAATGAGCTATACGCACCGTGATACAACACTTTCCTCGTGACCCTGATGAAGATTTGCATTTCTTAACCTCGAAAATAGTGAAAGTTATGAAAAAAGAAAGCATTACACGAGAACACTCGCAGCGCACATTTAATTGCGAGTATTGCCTGAGTCTGCGAACGTCGTTATTGATAAAGTTAGTCATTACTGACCCAGTAGCCTACTAGTAATCGTGAATTTTCCTTTTGTTTCATTATTGAGATGATACGAACGGGTCGGAATTATAATAATTTATTGTTAGATTTGACCTACAGATAATAATGTTCAACACATATAAAGAATCGTCCGATAAAGTGAAATTTCAATCCGTCAAAACTCAATCCGTCTTACAAGCATTTTATGTAAATGAGACAAATAAATACATACAATTTATTTTAATTTAACGAGCATTTTGGAAGAGTATCATTGATGCAATTTTGGTTTGATTTAGTATTAAATCTCAGATCTACTTTTTGCCAAGGGCTGAAAATCATGGCAAGTCGGTTGCATCTTTCCTGGCTTCATCCCGATACTTGGAAAAATCACCGAGCCATACGACTGGGCAACTGAAAGAATATTTTTATGGAAAAACTCTGTGGCAATCAGTCTAGGACATCGTCCAAGCGAAAGGTCTCAGAGGAAGAAAAAGAGAGAAGCCGAGTCCCAAGAGAACACAGAGAGCGAAATAAAAAGATACCCAGGTAAAATACCGAGAAGTCGGCTGTTGGTACAATAACGAGCAAAGTACAAGAAGACGAGCAGGCAAAGTACGTACACCGGGGAAAATGGGAAAGGTGGTCTCGAGAACAGTTTATAGCGTAGCGCGAGAGGGCAAATGTATAAAAATGCGATGGCTGTAGCGGCCAAGGCTCTTTTGCCAAGCTGCGTAACGAGGCTCTAGCGTAATAATATTTTCCCCCCTTTGCCGTCACATCGACCATAAAGACCGCTGGCACTTTCCGGTATCTGTCTTTTTTTTTGTCCGAAACTAGGTGCACTTCGTACTTTAATTGTACAGATGTGCTAAGCTTCTGTTTCTCTTATTTTCTCTGGCTGATAACTGATGATAGACGATGCCCATTTCTTATACGAGAACGTTAAGTCATCCACAATGTACAGGTTATCAATACTACAAATCGCTAGAACTGTTTTAATAAGCGCTGCAATTGAGTCCGAGATCACGAGGATAGCGACTCATTGAATATTAAGTTTTCCAACTTGTTATCTGCAAGCTAGTAATTTGGTTCGAAATAACTTTTGATAAGATAATTTTATTCACTCATGAATCCAACAATAAAATCTAGGCCGAAATTGAAGCGATAGAGAGAGGCAGACAAAAAATAATCGACGTCAGATAATTCAAAGTTAATTTTGAGAGGAGACTCGTCTTCTTTTCTCCCCTGCCATCAATTGTTCGTAGAATCAAGTTCATTAGCAATCGGACGAAACAGATTGCGCTTCTAATCACGTCTCTCAGCTTTAGGACGAAATCCTCTTTTCGATTTCCTCGTCTCTCTCTCTCTCTCTCGCGCTCTCTCTCTCTCTCCTCACAACCGGGACGTCTGTTCTACCGCAAAAAGCGTACCGCAGACAGTCTTAAAACGAAATAAAAGCCGGGTAACGAACATCAGAGAAAAATCTGAAGGAGCAGCTGAGCCAGTCCAAGGCCCGTCACTCGACTTTAGTAGATTAAAAGAGTAAAGTAATAGCTCTCGAGTACGAGAATAAACCTGAAAGAAAGAGAAGGGGAGAATTCAACTTTAGTTCCGAGAGAAAATGGAAAAAGGTAATTGTTTTTAGCAATTTATGTATTAAAATACTTTTCTTCTTCAAATTGATGGATGCTTAGAGAAAATGGAATGAGGTGATAGAGTCGAAGAATGGAGACTATGTGTGTGTGTGTGTATATATACATTCGAAAGAGTAGTATGTATTTGTATAATCGCATAGCATTTTTCGACGTTCTACTTTTCCTCTTTATCGTTCCGTCGAGGAGTGATTTGTTCACCTCCGATTCCTTCTTTCATTACTGTCTACTTTTCTTTCTCGTCACCAAGTATTATGAGTCTACGTGGAATTTATCGATAGAAGGCCATTTTTTCGACGAATAGTCTTCATTTTTCTCACTTCATTGGCGAGAAGGTTTCTCAACGCTTGTTTTCCCCCAAGAACGAGATCGCCAAAGTCCGAGAGAGAGAGAGAGAGAGAGATTAAGTTATATGATGATGTAACACTCAAATCTACAGGTATAATATATGGTGTATTTCTATTCAGATGGTATTTTTTAAATGAAAATATTTCTTGTAGAAAATAGTCTTGTACACGTTTTCGTCATCATTACAAAGTTTCTTCGCTATTAATATATTAATATTCCAAGGCGCTCGTTTATTTCCTTATCAATACTTGCGTTAAATAATCTTCTTATTGATTACTACACTCTTTGTGATAATGTTTTACTAAATATTGCATAATTGTACTATCTGAAAATGACTTGAATAGACTAAAATTCATCAATCGGTAAATATACCACATGTCACATCGGAGACGATATTACTCGTCGCTTACAATTTTATTTCGTGAGTTTCATTTCGGAATAGAAATGCTATTGCGCCGTAGAAAACATCTGCATAAGTTGAGGCGTTAGATTGTATTAAATTGAGAAATGACTATACGCTATGGGCCGCCGACGCTAGAGAGAGTCAAGACAACCGTCCCCGACGTATACGTTGTTACGCACTGGGAAAAGCTGTTTTTCCTCCCTTTTCCCCATTTTTTGCGAATTTCCAGAGCACTTTTCTCCCTAGTGGCGTCTATCCTATAGATAAACTTGATGCGATGCTAGTACGAATGAACTCGAGTAGCGATAAATTTGCTCGAAAATTATTGAGCCGACGAGTTTCTGCTTTTTATTTCTAATTAAACTGAAACTAACATTAAATTAAATTTGAGTCTACATTTATATATTCGATTAAGCTTAAGATAATAATATTGCTTTAACGATAATAATATCTGGAAATAATAAGCAGTCGAAAGTAAATAAATAAAGAACAGTCGATAAAAGCGACGTTTCTTTTCTTCCCCACGTTTTGTCTGTAGAAAAAATCACACCAACCCTGGATACATACATACAGATACGCTCCTGAGCAAGCCAGGGAAACGTCGGTAAGTTCGATGGTATATAATTTATAATTTAAAAAGCTGTTTTCCAAGAGTTGTCTATGTATACATAATCACTACACGATGATTATACGCAAACGTGAGACGCGCATGCATCTAATAATTTCACAGATATTGGAAAGAGAATTTTTTATGTAAATGATTATTTATGCATGAGCAAACTGTTTCTATAGCTTGCTTCTATCGAATAAAAAACGCATCAGATAATAACTAATAATTTTGTTCCAGAAAACGTATGATTGAATCGAATATTAAAATTACCGTATTTAAGTTTTTTGTTCAATTACGATTTACAAAAATTAGAAACTAAATGCAGAATTAACCGTTCTATATTAGAAGAGCTTTCACTCTACAATTTAATCAAGCTTTTCAAATTATCCTCAAATTCTCATAGTGTACTCTTCTCAATACCATCACTCATCAGCAAAGAAGTAAGCGAACAACAGCAGTTGCACAGTGTATAAAGCCCAGCCGAGGCAGCAGCCGAGCCAGCAGCCGAGCCAGCAGCCGAGCCAGCAGCCAAGCACCAGAGCGTTTCCCAAAAGCCCGTGATGTTTACTGTGCGCGCGGCCGGCTTCTAATGCGTGGCTGCTTATTTAACGAAGCTGCTTTGATTGGGCCGACCTTGTGGCTGGGTCAAGCCTGCGTAGCGTAAATATCGTCTAGTTGCAGAGCAGGTGAGAGTACCAGTATCAAATTTAAAGTATATGACTAACGAACTTTTACGTAGAAATTAGCCAAGTAGAAATAACATCGAATGCTCAGAAACATTCGGATCTTTAGAGATGGACTTTATGGGACATACAACAACTTTGCACTTGGGTTAACGACGTTTTTCCCGTGATACAGCCCGAACGGCTCCTGTTATGATTAAAGAATTATTTACGTTAACTGAAAGCACAGACTCATAATTTTTTTGGTAATTAATTGATTATTTTTGTACCGATAAGACTACTACGATTTTATTATAATTTAAAAAATTAATTAATCATTTATTTTTTACGCTGTTGAAAGCTTCGAAGCGTTTTTAGATAAGTTTAATTTTCTGAACACTATTACAAAATGTAAATACAGCCGGAAGTTAACATACAACAATACATATAACAATATGTGTGAGATACATAGGGACTTAAATTTCTACAAAAGATTTTTTTATAAGGTAATGCTTTGCAAATAGATTAGTAGGGATTAAAAGCTATATATTATTTTATAATTTTGCAAAATTATTTAAAGAATTTCTCCAATATCTTAGTTGTTTAATTTGTGTTATGTTAATTGCTAATATACTTCGTACAACGAAATTGCTATATTGAAATTGTTTTGACTGGAAATAAAGTATTAGTTGAAATAAAGCATTAGGTTGACACGAGTTATCAATACCTATTCTCAGTGAATTCAGGACCGTACCTATGACCTATGAATTGATGCATTTACATACACGACTTATGCACACTTGTTCCCAGTGAATTTTTATATCGTGGTAAAGTCCCACTGCCCACTACTACCCTGTAATTCGCTATTCATTACACTGTCAAATTCACCGTACAACCAAAGTTACCTGAAGCAAAGTAAGCGTGATCATTGCGCAAGAGGAGTCTCAAAGAGATTCGTCTACAGGGAATTCTGTATACAACGTTCACGTGGTAACTGAACGTTAAAACGCAATTGTGATTACTCGTACACCAAAGAAGTTGGTGATTTCGCGATAGGATGTTTACGCAAGAGTAATCGGGCGAAGTCGTAGTGCTGCAGTGTATTGGAAACTTAATTGTTACCGCGAAGTCGCGCTTGGAGCTACTCACCTGGAACAAAAATAAACGAAAATCCGAATATTAGTTGAAAATTTTTATGATTTCGTAGAATGGATATAAAAAAATAGCCAATCATTAATAGACGCTTATCGACGATTTTGGGAAGCAACAAAGCCATGAGAGCACACAAACAGACATACATGTATTTTTGTCTCGACGCTATTATACATCTCTCTGTACACACGCTTAGCGAGTTTACGCTTTACGACTGCACTACAACAGCGGCGCGCGGCTTTAATCCTGCGCGCATCTCGCTTCAGAGACACATGCATACCGTGCGCTTGCGCTTCCATGCCTACGAGCGACATGCATTGAAAACTATCCAAGTTGTCGCAATAATATTAAATAAATATCTAACAGCTTACGCTTTAGAACTTGTTAATGACATTTGGATTTCATTGATACCAAAGATTCGATAATTGCGTCGAATTCATCAATTTCGATTAATTATTTAGTTTATACTAGTTTACACTATACCTTTAGAAGCTTTATGGAAGTAAGTCTGAACTGAATTTCCAACATATGTGCAAAATGTTTTGATTAATTGCGATCAAGAGATTTATTTCAAGTACTCGTGTAATACACGCGATCTTTGGACTTTGACTCTTGTAATTATTTGATTGTCGTATTTGTCGGCTTGTCACGCACTCAACCGATTGTCTCTAAACTATGTAAATAAACATGTTCTTGTATATTATCTTTAGCATTCAATCAGAAGCCGAATTCCGGTAAATTTGTAACCTCAAGTAAATCCAATAGCGAAAGAAAGTCCATAAAAAGTCCTAGAACGTCCACAACAGTCACATACGGCTCGTCCCATCCCCGCATGTATAGGAGAGCCAAAGGGGAGCTTTGCCAAGTACCGCTTCCCTATCCCTCCCACCACTCCTCGTATGCACGTAGGCCATTACGCATTCGCATGAGATTGCCTCGCGTTCGCGTACGCGAGATTGCGTTATGTACACCAGCTCAACGTACACGCACCCACACCTTCTGCCGCAGCCGCCGCGGTTCTGCTACTACTGCCAGAGAAAGAGAGAAAGTGCCAATGCAATTTCATGCCGCATTCACCCTTGCGCGGCCGTTTACACTACTGGAGCATAGGTTTCGTATACCGAGCACGTGGAACGTCTACGTTGCTTGCTCTCTAAGTCGTATGTTTTCTTTGTCGTGTGCACACATTCGTTCTTCGAATTTGAGCGGCGCTAGTTCTCTCACTGTGTACACATATACGCGAGCGCGCGCGAATTTCGACTGAACTGCAGGTGAACCAGTACACTTACTGCAAGATGTATATTACGGAAGCCAGGTCTCATGCGCGCCAAAAGAGAGTAAATTGAATTTTCTTAAACAGATTCATTCGCCATCGGAACTGCGTGTAAATAAAGAACCGGACTGCAAAAGCAGCAGTTTTCCGCTCTGAAGAAACGTGTTTGGTGAACTAAAGCCATTGCGTCGAGTGTATCGAGGAGTTTATGAACTTCGTAGCGAGATTGCAATAGTTTCAACAAAAATCTCCGTGCAGAGTATGTATATATGGTTTTCAAAGCACGTAAAGCTATCAGTACCACCAACGCAGTTACGATGAAACTTAAAGCTAAGAGTGCGACAATAAGTTGGAACAATCATAATAACGTTCGTGAAGCTAGGATAGAAGTGAGCTAATCATCTGTGTCAAATGAAGAAGTTTTAAGCTTCTGGGAATTGAGAGGAAAGCTCGTCGGATAATAATCGAGGGCGGCGATGCAGCTCCCGGCTGTGCTTAAATAAACGCGGAAACTCAGCCGATTACCGGTAACGCTGCAGTATACACGTTCTTCCATCAGCTCAGCGAACCTGAACTTCTCGAGTGAGCTAACAACCGAACACTGTCTCTTCCCCTCCCCATGTCTAACTCCCCACTCCAAGTGATGTGTACGTTCACTAGTGTGCGTACATCCGGAGAGATAAACGTGATCGGTTCACTGCTATTCTGAATCTGGGATTGTAGTGATAAGGGATGTTGCACACGCGATATGCATATCGACATTTACACATACCTCTTATAAAGACCATTTTTACAGTATATTATCAAGTTAATTAAAATTTCGGAGTGGATTGAAATAATATTAAAAAAGGTCAATTAATATTATTTCAAACTTATCACTGAGAGAAAGGTTATAGTTAATTTTCCTATATGTATCAGAAAATTTACCAGAGAGTTTGGTAATATTGCTACAGGCGGACAAAACTACATTTTTTACTAGATAAATTTGAATCATTTAATATACATATATGTCAAATATACCAAACTGTCTAGGAAAAATGGCATAAAGTATAGTAAAAACATCCATTTTACGAATTTGTAACTTATAGTTTGGTAATTTTAAATTGAATGTTCAGCGATGTTTATCAATAAAATAAAAAAATTGCTTAAACGATAGCCCAAATGGTTAATTAAAATTCACATTTTTTCGAAGATCGTCATAGTTTGACTTCGCTTGTAACGGACCTCGTCTGCACGAATAAAAGAAGGTCAGCCCCTCGAGCCGACGCGATGGATGCAGATTACGCGCGGAAATTCGCGTATTATTATTTTTTTACCCTGTTCGCTTGGTCCCTTGATCCCCGTGGTCTTCCTTGACTCCGGCACGGCCAGTTGTTTTAAGATTTTTTCAAATTATTGTTTTCAAATATGTAGTATTCATTCTTATTAACAGTATTTCTATAAATTTTTTAATTCGGAGCTTCTCCTCCCTGATCATAAAAACTTTTCGTACGAAATGCTGTTGATTCGATATTGTTTATCATAGTATAATTTCATAGGGCTAAAGATCGATTTTCAATGCTACACATTCTGATACGTCTGTACGAAACCAGAACTAGTGGGAATCCATATTTCACAAAGCAAAGCGTCAGATAAGCCATGCCCCCAGAGGTGTGTGTTTACAATTCGTACGAAGACGTGATCCTTTTCTATAACAAGTTTAACTTTTCTTTAAACCCCCCCCCCCTTCTTACTATCTACACCCGTTAAACGATCCAGTCCTCTCAGTGGTACTAAATCCCTATTTGTCCAGATACTTTGCATCTAGAAATTAGAGCCGCGCGTAACTCAAGAAAAAGGTCGGTAAATCGCAAAACCGATGGCAACTCGTATAACGCGAAAGTATTAGGAGACCGCGAACAAACCCGTATGGGAGAAGGAGTGGTGAGAAGCAAGTAGAAGGAATGGGGAAGAGGTTTTTTCTCTCAACTATTAAGCTCCCATCACAACGCTGTGAATCTCAATTTTCAACTTACCGGGCACGGTACGATATTCCCCGGGTTAAGCACAAGATATTGCAGCCCCGGAAATGCTCTCCTGCTCTTGGAGTCCACGCGGAATCGACGCAGTTTATATTCCCTTTAAAGTTTCCGCTGGCGTGCTGGCGTTTGCCGCAATAACTTGTTTCATTTCGAGGCGGTAATTTTTTTCTTTTTCTTTTTTTACAGTTCAATTTCATTGTTTATACATTCGAGGAGAGACGAAGCAGACGAATTTTACACGCGAAAACTCGAATGACTACGGCCGCGTTTTCAAATTAAATTAGCATTTGTTAAGGTGAAGGGTAATTTTCCACTGCTATATTTTCCCTCGTTTAAATATTCTCTTGCAAGACGATAGTTGCAACTCGAAGACTCTTTCGGTGAAGCATGAAATATTTACAGATATATAAGACACTCGCGTCCGCCTGCGTGCGCAGCTGATGAAGAACAACGCTGGCTATTCGCGATATTTGTATGCACTTTTAACCACAGTTTCTAATCCTAAAGTACTCCAATTTCATACTAAATTTCGAATCTTAATGGCGTGTAATCGTTGCTCTATAAGACTTTCTATTAACTTGTTGCAACCAACTTCACTGCTCTGTCAATAACACTTTTTCATGTATTATAATTTTTTTTTATATTTCTTTCAGATCTCGTAAAGTTCATATTGAAATAGATCAAAATCTGGAATGTAAGAATTACGTTAAGAACCAATTCAGAAAATTATGAATCATCAAAAACATTTTAGTCAATAGTTTTACTGTTATATATTTTTTAAATAGACTTAATCTTAAAAATAACTGGTTCATTGTTTGATAATAATTATTGATTTGACCCTTCTTATTATTTTTAATAATAAATTCAGAAAATAAAAAGAATATAACAGCAGATATTTTAATTTATAAATTTGTTTATAATTTAATTTTAAAACTCCTTTTATTATATTATCTTTTGATAATTTGACCGTTCCGAATTATGATCTACGCCCCGAAAACTTGGTTGTGCAATTAGCTTAATAAAACAATCGGAATTTCATTGAAAATACATATATGAGCTTTAAATTTGGCGCGAAATCAATTTCTTTCCGTGCATGTTCTCAATCCTTTAAACGTATTTAGTAATCCCAAGCTCGGCGAACCGAACAATGGTCTCCTCTCATTACCATTTCAAATCTCTCTTCAGCCAGTCTCTAACACATGCATGCTTGCCGAGGATCGGCTGCCGCGAGCGACGCGCGAGATCCCCTTAAGCACCCCTAACGGTCCAAAACACGACGCGCCTCGTCGTCCGTTCACCTAATTTGCGAAAATCTTATCAAACCGTCTAAAGCCTCTCTTGATTATTCCCAACGTCGCCGTCATTCTGTCCCTTGTGCAACATCGATCCGTTACTGACATAAACCGACGAAAGTGCTTATTGCCTTCGAGGAAGAGGAGAGTGAAGAGGATGTCGCGAATATAACGTAGGTATCAAAAGCAAAGCATGCGGTGCTAGAGGTAACTAGAGGATGTCGACGTGATCTCTGTATCTTTCAGCCGCTGAAAGCGAGGCATTGTTACCGGCCGCTGGAATGTCGGAAGCTAACGACGTAGTCGCTACTCTTGCACAACGAACCGGGGCGTATAGGGAGCATTGCGAGAAAGCGCGCTTAATCCCGATTAAGTACAACCGAGGAAGAGCTTCTGCTGCTGCTGCTGCTGCTGCTGCTACTGCCCCCAGGCTATCCGAACAGCTATGCCTGAAAGCGTGTATGTGACCTCGGATGTGGTACACGATGAAGATATTGAGGAAAGTTTTTTATTTCAAATTAATAAGCTCGACGCTGTTACTAAATATTTTTAGCTTTATATATGAGCAAATCCACGAAATACCACAAACTCCGATACCTGTAAATTAAAATTCTTTATGCAACAGCTCACCAAGTTGATCTCTTTTTTTCTGAATTCCCGAGGCATGTTTTAAGTTTGAAAAATTTGACACTCGAGATAAAAAACTAACACAATTTCATACAAAAAGTTATCTGCAGAGAAATTGGAAGAATATATGTTTAATGTTCCTCCGAAAAATCGATTCTTTTTTTAAATGGAAGCTCTGACCTTATTCATTCGAACTTTCTCTAAATGATTTAAGCAGGCGCCGTGCTCTAGGATGTATTTGAAAATCGAATATTTAATTTAAAAAATGGAAAATAGTCTTGAGATCCGCAATTCACATAGCTTTTACACTGAATATACTTCGGTCCGAGTGCTCTCGCGAAAAATCTTTTTCTGAAATGATTTTCAGATATCGAGTTGATTACTGCATCTAGTAGATTTGCCCATATACGATGTGTTATATATAATAATATATAAAAAATTTCATTCGACACATTTACAGTAGTTCGATGATGAATTAAGTAATAAGCTTGTTTTTGAAATAATACAAAATTGTTACCGAAATAAAATAAAAAAAAACTAAAACTAAAGGATAGGTATAAATCTCTCATTCCTCTCGAGCAAAATATTTCAAACAATCCAAACCGCATTAAACCTCTGCGGTGAGAAAAATTTATCACTCATTTTCCCGCTGCACTGCTGCGATAAAAACAGAAGAATACATTGCGCGAGCCCCAGATAAACCCATTGATTAAAACGTTCGCTCGGCGAAAGCATCGCTTAATCTCGCGTCGTACTGCGCCACAACGAAAAATCGCCTTGATCTCACGGGGACACCGCATTCGTAAACGCGCCGATATTTTTTGCGCTTGTCGTGTGTCACGATTTTTCGTTATTTTTCAAACCCCAACATTTCAGATATTGCAGAACTGCAGGCTCTTCTCTTCCAGCTACCCACCAATTGTCATATCGTTATTTTTGATGATCTTCTAGAATGTACCGTTCAAAATAGTATATGAATTTTCTTGTACGTTTCGAGTACAGGCGTACTTGAAAATCAGTGAAAGTTTACATACAATATTATTTAATTTACTGGTACATAAGAGTTAAAGTACCTTTCTGCAACAATACCACCACATGGATTTAATAAAATCTAGATACTATTTCAAAAATCTACAAGACACATGCATTTCATGCTAGAATATTATGTATACAGTCTGTCATTATAATACATATAGATATTTTAATTTTTAATTTAAAAAACATTGTCTTAAATTGTCGTAAATAAAATTGTCTTAATATCTTAATATTAATGATCAGGTACAAATTTAATAACTTTTTTATAATGTAATTTTTTATAATGTAATTATTTATCTAGCTGTGCATTGGACATTCAAACTAATAACAAAACTGTTAATAGTAAAAATGTCGTACTATCTTTTTTCCAATTTCGATTTTTTTTATTATATTTTTATATTCTTTGCAGACGATACGTATCGTTGAACATAGGGTGAGTTTTATACCTTGGCACATTGTAGCGATACCTTTCTTGTCGAGCACCTCGCGTGCTCTGTACGCTTTACTGTAGCGCACCTTTTTTCGAATGTATAAACTACTACGATACGAGAGTCAAGATTTGTGTCGATACTTTTTCTATGCTCTCCCGTAATGAGAGCTGCGTAAAAATTTTCATAGCCAACGTACTAGCATAACCTAGAGAAATTAATTTACCCAAGCATAAAAATAAAAAAAAATGATTTTAATTAAAGATACTTTATTAAAGTATGCCAGAAAAAAAATAAAATTATGCTAGTTAAATTTTACAGTATATATATATATAAGTTAATTATGCACCCTCTCAAAATCTAAAAAATATAATTTCGGAAACAGACCTTTTCTCAACCTCGAAACGCATTGCCCCGAAGAAATCTTGTAAGACATTGTGCACAGGTGAACGTGCTACGACGAGTCAGCGACGGCGACAACAATGTACGCCGTCCCCGCAAAAAAAAAATAAAAATAAAAGAAGACAGATGGAGAAGAAGCGCACAGATAGGTGTGCATGCGCACACGCGGGAAACGAGGCGTCACTGGCGCATCCGTAACGCGGGGAAACGACTTTCCGTGAAGCGATTAACGGCTTCCGTTAGAAGTTCTGCCGCTGAGGCTCGCGATCGTCGTCTGTTTTTGCCTTGTCTGTTTGTTCCTTGCCAAGTATTTCTATACTTTTCTGCAATGCGATTTCTCTCTCTTTTACTCTTATTTTTTTTCGCACGCAGTCTGCTAGATTTCAATTCCGATTGGCATCTTCGCTCTTGCGAAACTCTTTTTTATTTTCGTTTTACGTTTGTTTCGCGAGAAGTCTCGTACATACACGTCGTTCGATCATATTCTTTGTGTTCGACAACGTTACATTTTTTTTATACGAACGCGGCCTTTTTTATGGGTGACACCGAGTGGGGATTTTATTACTACGTACGCAGTCTGTCATTGTTCCCATTATTATTCATGACAAAGGAATTTCTTTGCGAAAACCTCTCGATGTACATTTCGAGATACACCTAGTAATATGAAATAAGCGCTAAGATCGGATATTTTTCGGATATTTTGTAAGCGAATGTGGAATTTCATGAAATTCTTCGGAATGTCTTGGGAGGTTCGTTCGTGAAATAAAAAAAGCAGAGAACGATAATGCAATAAACCAGTATAAATAATTACAGTTGCAGCACGTACGACAGAGCAAGAAGTAAAAATCGACTGAGAGAGTAAAAATGAAGCAAAGTCCAGAAGAAAACTGTAAAGTCCACTTCCAGATTAACCAGAGGCAGTAGTTGCAAAAGGAAACCGTCACTCCACACGTCTCGCCAAATGCCGCGCGGCAGCACGGCGAACTCGTGGTACCAGCGTAGGTATACATATACACACCTCGTCCTCGTTACAACGTCGCGTTACTATCGTCATTAGCATCATTAACATCGCAATTACTGGCGTTCAATGCTATAGTTAATGTCTCTTTCGATTACTCCTTTTTCTTTTAACACGTTTGCGCTGATATAATTTGCTATAGCAGTAGCACCCTCTTGTTCCCCGAAAACCGTCGTGTCTTCTATGCACGCATGCGCTCCACTTTTATATTTATCGATCGAAATCAAGATCGAAATCGAAATTACCCTGGAAAGAATAATAATGAGCTTCTCCGTATACTGATACATAACTAGTTCACAATCTCAATTCTGTCAATACTGTTTCAATAGTACCTCAAACAAATACTTCAAGCCAGTACAATGCCAATGATGGAATATACTTTAATACAGTATTTGTGCCAACTGTTGCTCCAACATTCTAATTAAATGTATCTAAATTACGTGTACTTACTTATCATATTCAGTGTTGTTGTTGTACACTTTAAAAATAATGCACAATTTCATTGCCAATTCGGTATACCCGATTTAAACTGGAGTCAGTAGAGTTTCACTATATTATTATGATTCTGATCAGTTCTTTACCCCGAAACTGAAACGAATATTCACTCTTACTGCTAGACAGTATGTTATTTGACAGCAATCCATGTTATTACCAACAGTATAATTAGTACCATGGGTAATCGTAACATTTTTCTTCGCGGATGTATGTCTCGATGTCGACCTCGTGATTTTCTCGGAAATGCAAGTCCAAGAGCGGAAGGAAAGAGAAGGCGGAGGAAGGGAGGGAATGGGTTAAATAGATGGATGTGCTCTACCGTGCTCCGCTCGTAAAATTTAATATTTTCTGAAAGGTAGGAAATGCGCCGCTGCTGCTGCTGCTGCTACTGCCGCTGCTGAGCGACAGAAGGCTATTTTCGATTTTACGCGGGCAAAATTCGTTTTTGAGCTCTTTCTGCACGGGAATGTGCGCACAGATGTCCTGAAAATTTTTCTCGCATTGAGGTATGTATGCGTTATTTGGAGACGAGGGTCGTGCGTCTTTTGATATTGAAACGAGAGATAGAGAGCGTGAATTTTTAATGAGACTTCTACTCTATTGAATTTACATTTACAATCACTTTGATGATACTAGAAAACAGTCATTGATTTACTTGTTAATATTAAAATAATTCATGAATATAAAGACTGATTTCGATATACATTCAGATATAAATCTCATTTACCACTTTTATGACAATGTTAATAAAAGTATTAGGTCCATGCAAAACAAATCTAGTTATCACTAATCCTCTTTAACAAAACATTGCGATTGATCAATTAAAATTTTATTTTAAAAAATCAAAATTGCCAAACTGTTTAATGTGTATTCACATACAAATTTTCATACATTTTCGTACATTTCTTACTTTTAAAATGAAAATCTTCCCTTGTCCTGTACGACTTTTCGGAACTTCGGAATCACACCGATTCCACAGAAGAACTCCAAGTGAAATTACATGCTTGGTTTTGCAGTAGCGAAGTAGGAAGAAAATTACTCTTCTCTCCTTTTCTCTCCTTATGCCCAAGAACATGCGAAACATTATTCCGGTTATAAGGGGGTCTTATTGCTCTTAAATTTTTCAAACTTCTTGAAATATAACTCCAATTCAAAGTTCCCGGAAATTACTGTATCAAGTGGAAGTTTTACGGTAAATCGACTTAAGTTCTTTTGGCTTTGACTTTCAAAGGTACCAAACGTTAATGACTGAAATTATAGTATTGCTGGATATATATATTTTTTATGATTTCGCCATTTACTGGAAAATTTGTTATAATAAAATTCTTTTGCAAGAACAATAAATGAAACTTTTTAATACTTTAAATAACACCTGGTCGCTATTATTATTACTATTCTATAAATACATCATGGGTATAATTACATAATATAGTAAATTTAATATACGATGAATCACATGTGCAGCTAACAAAACAGCTAAAAAATTAAAAGACGTCACGAAACAGATCCTAGGAAATTATTTCAGTTGCAAATTTAGTTCAAAATTTGTATATATTTTATTGACGAATATTGTGAACATAAAATCAATTTAAATTCACTTAAGTCGCGCAACAACAACTTAACAAACAGCAAATGTCAGAATTTGAAAATTTCACTAAACCAAGTCATTATCGTAATGCTCAGGTAATATATCATTTTCATCGTAAAACTTCTGTGTCTCAAGCCAACTGGTAAGAATAACAGCTGTTCTGGTCATACAACTGGACATGCAAAAACAGGGACTAGAAGCTGGAAAATCACCTCTCCAAGCATTCGTAACAACTATACTCTCTAGTCTCCCATAGCCTAACGAGGTAATGACGTAGAAGAAGAAACACGTTGCGGGGTGTGGAGCAAGGGGTGATGCTATTCGGACAGGTTGTCGTAAAATCGGATTTCGTATATACCTGCTCTTTTGTACTCGTCTTAGTTCTCTTGGATATCCTATGCGACGTGTTTGCGCGCCTCTCTTGTGATGTATTTTTACGTAAACATTCATAATTTTGCTGAGTGAGAGATTTATGAGTAAGCGAGAGACCGAGAAAGAGGGACGTCTGGCATGTTGTAATTTGGAACGTTTGCTGGTGACGGCTGGGCGGACAATACAAGAGAGAGAGAGAGAGAGAGAGAAGCGTAAAAAGGATAATTAATTGTAAATTTCGAGCGAAAATCATAAAATTAATTCCGGGAAATTTGAATAATTTTCAAAAGGACCAAGCGAACATGCACGACGAATGTGCCTTCTCTGCTCTTACGAATATAGAGGGTGTAAAAGTTTTACGTTGTTAGAAAAGCTCCGATAAAAAAATCGAGTCTTCTCGCGCGCGCATGTTCGCGAGCTCTTACTGCGAGACGTAATAAAATTTGTCTATTATAATAATGTAAAATTAAGCTTGCTGGTCCGCGTTTTGCTGCTCTCTGCAGACGTATTTAACTACGCAGCAATTTTTCTCCCCCTCACACTCTCTAATACTCGTCTGTATAAGAAGTCGTACTATTTTCACTCTAATGAATTCACACGGTACATAAAAGTTGCCTTAAAAGTTCATTACTAAGCTGTAATCTCGAAAAGCTTTTATCCGTAGCAACGAAGTGAGAACTGCGTCTGCTGCTATATACTTTGCTGCACTCGACGTAACGTAGTTAGACGAAGTAACGAAATTTTCCAATCAATAATTTAATTTATTAACAACAGTAGGGTAATAACTCTGACGTAAATAACATAAAATAAAAATTCATAAAAATATGGCATATCCCCCTACTATAAAGGTAGAGTTTTATTCAATGATGTGCAATTCATTTTGATTCAGCATTATCTTAAGTTTCAAGAAGGTCTATTTTCGAATTGAAAAATTTAAAATTCTTATTATAATCAGAAGAAATAAAAAGTAATGATTGCACATAAAAATGTTAAATTAAGATGTAAAGACACCTTATCTCTATTGGAGTATTTCTCATCATTTTATTAAAAATATATACTTAATGAACAGACGATTAAACAAGTCATCCCGTAGCAAATGAATCCTTAATTCACAGAAAATACACGTTTCTCCACCTCTTACCTAAGCAAGTCTATTTTTACGTCATACCACACAGTAAACGTGCCTCTTACCTTTTCCTCTACCTTTTTTTATTCTTCTTTTCCTGGAGCTGCTCTTTCGAGAGCAATTGTATGCGCCACAGGACCAAAGAAAAAGAGAGAGAAAGACGATTTCGCACTCCAAGGGCGCGCAAAGGAAGAATCGCCTAGGTAAATAGACGCCGTCACTGAACGTGAGCGCGCGCGCGTTGCCTGTTGATGCCTGCGAAAGAGCCGTCCTTGAGTGCAAGAGGACAATGGATTTACGAGATTCCACGAAGCTTTTCTTTCTTTTCGCAGGGAGGCTTTATTACGTCGCCCTCAGTGCGCTGCTATTTTTTCCCGTACGACAGCTTTTAGCCTTTTCGGCAAGAGAGAGGGGGGCACAAGTTTTAAACCATTTCTGCAAGCTGAAGAAGAGAGTAGTTTCCAGATGGGGGTACTTGAAGAAAAACGAAAGAGTTATGATATTTGGCTGAGATTTGAGAAACGAGGGTTATGAAGTTATTAAAACTGAATTTTAAATCACACGTTCAATCTTTTCTGTCAAGAGTATTTTTGGTTATGGAAAACAATAATTTCCGATAATGATAATATGTGAGCGAACGCATAAAAAAGAGCCTTCCCTTCCAGCTCCTATGTTGGACTATCCCTTGTAATGAAGTAAAATAAAAATCGAGTTTTGCGAGCTACCGACGAGAACGGAATTGAAAATTCCCGTTTCATAAAGTTAAGATATTACAAACAATTTTCGAGAATTTGGAAAATTTATTAAAGGTAAAAAAGGCTACTCGTGCTCTAACGATTGAAAATCAATTGAATTCGAGTAAACGAAATATTTTGCCTGCAAGTGTAAATCTTTCGAACAAGTCATTGTATCATCAACTTTTAACGCTCTAATATAATATTTAAAAAAGATTTTTTCATAGATATCGGTAAATGAATAGTTAATCGTTGTCCGAACGTCTATAACTACATTCTAATATCATAATTAAATATAAAGAATCTATCTGTACCGATTCCTCCTTTTTTAGAGGCCGAACCTATCTCACTAAATTCAATAGACTAAGAGCCGCCAACGACGTTAGACGATACTTTATTATGCTGCTGATTTCCGGGGGTTTCTCTCGCATTATTACCGCACTATTCACAACTAACCCTCGACCAAGTTTATTTTCCACTCGTTTTCCAAAGACCCGAGAGAGAGAGAGAGAGAGAGAGAGAGAGAGAGAGAGAGAGAGAAGGGGGGCTTGCTCAATAGCGAAATAGAAGAATAAGAGCCAAGCTAGCCGGCATCCATTCGTTGCTGCATTATAATGGACTCCCTTGGCTTCTTCGCAACGGCCTCTCAAGAAAAGTCCCCTCTCTGCTGTGAGATGCTGCCGGTATAGACCTGTCTTGAGAGGAGGAGAGTGGTTTCGTTCGCGTGCGCGCCTTTGTTAGTCTCCTCTTTCGACCCGCTGTTTTCTCGCTATCCCGCATTTTTCGGTTAAGAAGGTGCTGTATACCTCGTGTGCGCTCTACTGAAAGAGCCAGGTTCAGGAAGAGAGGGGGGACACGTAATGCAAGTCGAGGAACAGCTGAAGTGCATACTGTTTAGGAAAAACGCTGATTTTACACACATCGTTGTGATTTAAGAGAGCAATATTCTTAATTTAATACTGGCGTGTTTACGTATATTTTTTATACCAATTTATTATAAAGTATATTGTTAAAACTAAACTACACTAAGTAGGACATATATTAATTTAAGCAAGGCAATATAAGAATATTAAAAAGATTCAGATACTACTGAATTGAATTCGCAATACAAATAATTTGCAATGAAAGCAAAAAATTGAAAGAAAATAGACCTACTTAAAAATAGATTTTTATTCAAAGGGTATCGCTAAAATAAATGTTAAAAATTTTATATTCGTTTTAAAAATAAATATTTTGTGTACAAAATTCGTATATACAATCGTACTTTTCCTATTCGTAATTTAAGAAAAGCAAGAGAATGTGACGCGAAAAATTCAACTCGCTATTTGCGCGAGCAATAAAATGTCGTATGTGTGAAAAATCACAAAATGGTCAATGCGAAAAAGCTCTAGCCTCTACTAAAACCTCAATGACAAAAAGAATGTCCGTCGAGCAAAACCGTCGAACGAAGATTTACGGCTCTCTACCTTTTCACTCATCGTCTTTGCTTCTCCCTATGCATTCTCACAAAAAGGTTTATTCAACTTAAATCGGAATTTTCACGAGAGACTTCTCTAGTATTTACCCCCTCACTCTCAATGAGCTTAAAAAAGGAAGAAATAGGTAACACGATACACCCCGTTGTGCTGATTTATATGCACGCGATTTCGCGTTGCCCTTTGTACTCTCTTCCGGTTATCCTGTCCAAATATGACGGCATTCTTATTGTCCACAAGGCGAAATCCGATATATTGCGCGAGAACCGACGATGAAGAAATTACACAGTGTTTCGAAACTGTATCGCAATGAATAGGATCGTCGAAAAGACAGAGGGACAGAGGGAAGACTCTTTGAGTGAGAGAGCAACAAACTGCTTTGCTATACAACTCTCGTTTTACAACTTTGTGAGCTTTTAATAACGTGGACGTTATTATCTGCCGTCGATATTGTAACGAGTGCCTTTTATTCGCGTTGTGTTGTGCACAGTTCTTCTTATGCTACGCAATGAAGTTTTTTTTAAATGAATTTTATATCTTTGTAGATGCATAGTAGGTGATCGATCGGATGTGTTTTACGAAAAAGAAACCTGATCCATTCTATATATTTTTGTTTCAGTGAAATATAATTTTTAGTGCATTATCTTTAAAGGCTCAATAATGTAAAACTATTCTTATAGTTTATTATTGTCAATACCAATATTTCTCTTGCATCTTCTTATAAAAACCCATAAATTATATACGAGTTGGCAGTATTTGAAAAATCTAGAATTTCATTAAATATTGCAGTGGAAATGTTCATAAAGAAAATGTTCCGAGAATAGATTTCCACGAATTGGCAGTAGCACGTCATCACGAGGATATTATGTAGCCGCTGTATCGGATTCGCGAGAAGCAGCGATGCGCGACTGAATGAGGAGACGTACAGGAGATTTTATAGAAGACAAAACGAGACAGACAACAGACGCAATGACTCACGGGGACATCGTTTATATGTAGCAGCAACAATGCGCGCACAGCTTTTATGAGCCTATATTATTGAAGTCCTCTCTCTCTCTCTCTCTCTCTCTCTCTCTCTCTCTCTCTCTCTCTCTCTCTCTCTGTTTTCTTCGCGCATGTTATTACCAAAAACGCATAGGTTTGGTAATAATGTTAAAATTGGAATTCAGGATGTGTAATTGTATGTAGGTCACACCTCGATTCGTAGAATATGACAAGGTGAGTATTAATCGTATAAGTTTATGTAATGCATATTTCGCACGATTAAAAAAATAGGAAAAGACCGTCATTAGAACGCTGATAGCTTAGATTACCAGAGCAAAAACAATTATTTATTTTACGTAACGACATGTATTGCTAAGCCATTATATGTTGTTATTACGCTTCGTTTGCTGAATCGGTAAAATTGTTCGCTTCAAGAGAATTTCCGAGGAATACCATCTTTTTATTTTTTGTACAAATGCATTTATACAAAATATAAATCATATGTTTCACCTTTCTTAAAAGTCATAATTAATTTAACAAAAAATTGCAAAAACGAATTTCATTTTTATTACAAGAAGGATTTTTTGCGTTTGATAAACATACATCGACGAACAATACAATTTACTACGCAACCATTATTATTTCGCGTAATACTATTCATAATACACAACTTGTATTCTCTTGTATTGCGCGGAATTCAAGAGCCTAGAGCAGGGAGAAAGAGCAAGATGAAACGTTCCGCAGTTGAAATTGAATTTTTTCAAATTCTTTGACAAAGTATCGACATAAAAATAACCAAGCAAATTTTATAACCACGAGATTCTAAATCAATTTTTTTCCGTAATTCCTCTATTACAATGAGTAGGAAGAGGAGGTGGGGAGCTAAAGAGAAAGAAAAAAAGTACAACGCGCGCGCGCAGCCTTTCACTGCAAGAATTCCTTTGTAATTTGACATTTCAGCGGAAATTACGCCTTTGTAGGTTAACATCTGCATTAAATATGTCGCACATAAAGACATTATTTATATTCAAATAATAACTCCACTTATGTCTCCTCCAACACTTTTTCAATTCTCGAAATACTTCAACGCGGTTTCTACTCAAACATTTTGCAACAAAAAGAAACGAAATGAAAAATTAAATAAATCTTTCCATTTTTCGTGACATCATTTTGTCATATATACCATTAGATTGTACATTCACGAAAACTTATTCGTATGTGCGCAAAGAAAGATAAGACTGCACACAGGTGTTCGCTAAAGAGAGAGAGAGAGAGAGAGAGAGAGAGAGAGAGAGAGAGGAAAGATTTCCCGTGTCACGCATAAAGCTAAGATTAAACTTAGCGGATGCAAAAACGCGATAAAGCGATCGCAAAATTATCCGATGTAGTTTTCTACAGAATCTTCCTCAAACGAGACTTTTTGAAAGATAGAAAGAGAGAGTGTGTGTGTGTGTATGAGTGTTCTACGTCGTAATCTTAAAGGTACACGTCCGGAAAATTGCAGCGGAGATGAAAGTAGTGTCCGACGGCTTGCTCGGATGTGTATATAACGTTCTCTTCTCGAAGGGAAATTGGATTTTTTTTCACTCTTTGCGAAGAGATTTTTCTTCTTGACTTTATAGTCTCAATATTTGAACGTGTATAAATTTATTCAATTTTGCATGTACAAAAGTAAGGAAAAATCCTTATGGTATCAATGTTTTTGGGTAGAATAACTGTAACTAACAGAATGGTCACTCACACTACACTGGATCTTCATTCTCAAATCGTGCATAACAATATAGTTTGTCATAGTTATATTGCATCTTAAAAGTTACAAATCTTAAGCTCTGTTTTACGAGAATAAAACGTAATTCTTATATATATATACACGGCACAACACTGGAGTCTATTATACATACATACATATATATATATATAGGTATAATAGATTCCAGTGTTGTGCCGTTCATTCACTTTTACTAAGATTATATGCACGCATTTCTTTTCTATTAATCGGACAAATTAAAGAAACAGATGATGTATCATACGCGAACGTCCTATTGCGTAAAAGTATTATTAAAATATCTGATCGGGTTGTTCTATTGAAAATGTTGAATAACATTTGAAGTACGTGTGATTTCACGGAAAAACGAGAGCCGGGACATTCGGAGAAAGACGATTTGATATAGTTCCAAGCCGTACCGACGAAGCGTTTTTCTCTGATTACGCGCGCACAAAAGAGAGAGAGAGAGAGAGAGAGAGAGAGAGTATAGAGCGCGTGTTTTGGCGCTGACTCAAAGCCGGCGCGCTGATTTTAACCACTTCATAGGTGCAAATTATGTGTACACCATAGTAGCAGTTGAATAACCGAAAATTTAGATTTATTGTGCCGAATAGATTTAACACGCGCGAAACAATTTCATTTTTTTGTCAACGAAGAACTAATGTTCTGGGTTTTCTATGTACTTTGTATCCTGAAAAATTAATACACGCCGAAGAAGTGATTAAGTGTATTACATGCAAGAGTGAGAGACATGCTTATTTTAAGAAACTCGCGAGTCCATTAAAAAGACTTTATCTGTATATGTTTTTTAAGCTTGTTATACGAAAAGGAATTTAGTCTTGTGCATGTATTAATGATTCGTTGTTCGCGAGAACAAAAAATTACGGGTCGAACGTTTCTTGGAATATACTGAGTTTTTAAAGGTTTCTGCATATATAGGTTAAAAACAATTGCACTGCCCATCGTAATACTCTTTTGAATAAAGAGTAGTTTTTCTAGGATAGTTATGATTTCTAAAAATATAATAAACGTATAAATCACTTATATGACTCGTCTATTCAATTATGAAATGACTACTAGTTAAATAACGTTGTAATTAATCGAGGAATTGTTTTTCATCAAAATATTATGCGCTTATCTGAAGAAAATCTGTGTCTCTTTCCCTGTTTCTCAAGATTCAACGATAAGTAAATAGAAAGATTTTTTGCATTGTATTTTTCTCGCGGCGTGCAATAATGAAATTCTTCGTTCACGAATGAAGAATTTTTTATTCATGTTCTTGTTAATTAATTAACTGTTATTTAGGTACTTGAGAATAATAATTTCTAGCTATGTATAATGTATATATATACCCGTGTGCACAAAATTAGAAGATTCTGTCTCATAATATCACAAACTAAATCCCGTATGTTTTAGTTACTGCAGATAGTACTAATTCAAAAATATTCGAAAACAATTAGATAATCGATATCGGTAATTGAGAGTCGCGCAACCATGTTGCCAAACTTTCCAGGGACTAAATACTAAGAAAATAAATAACGCTGCTTTCATATTATCCCGCAAAACAATACTCCGTATACGATTTTTTATTTTATTTATCCTTGAAACGCAGGCAAGCGGATAACGATTGATCGATTTTTCCTCGCTTGAGAAGCTCAGAATTTTCAGTCCAGAGACGTAAGTTATAGATGCTCATATTTTGATATCACCACGCTCCACGTAGTGTATATGTACACAAAACATAAGAAGAAGCCAAAGCATGAATTTTGTAAGCACCTGCTTAGTTGAAAAATCATTATGCGAGAACATTTACCCGTAGATGCGCAATGCCCCTTCGACAACAACGCCAACGCTCCAAAATAACAAATGTGCTTCTACTGTGCACCAAACCACCCGTGCAGCGCTTTCAAAAGAAACCGATGTACGTGTGGTTTAAAGCCAAAACGGCTCGTCTTTTGATACTATCTTTTGATATTTATGAGCGGAGAAGGACTGGTCCGTCGATGTTCGGCTTTAAGGGTAATTGGATGATCACTTTTTTAAATATATTTAATTTTTAATTTATTTAATTTTATTTACTTTTATATCTTTTATATACTTTTTTAAATTCGAATTTCGATCAAGCATCATTGACTATAGTTTTAATAATGAGGTTATTCTAATATTTAGTTGTCCAAATGGGTGTAACGAGCCCACCAGTGGTCAAAAAAAGAAGTTAGAAGAAAGTTGGCGCGTTAAAGTTCTGTTTAAAAATTCGCGCCATTTTGAGCAATTACGCGAACTGCTGGTACTTGAGAGGTTGTCATCATTTAATATCGCGAAAGTGAAAAAGAAGCAGACACTTTTCGTAGAAACGCGGCATGTATGATAGAGTATTTCTTTTTAAAGCAAAGTATGTTGTTTCTTTTTCTCTCTTCTAAATCGGCGTTTCTGCGAATCGAATCTCCGTATCGACGTAATATCGCATCAAAAAGAAAAAAAATGATGACGTTTGAGTTTAGTGACTTTTTTTCGATGGAACAATGACATGTGAGGCAAAATACTTTATTTAGAGAAAAACATAAGATACCTTATAACTTCAATAAAATTCGGAGTATTCGGAAACCCAAACTAGTAATAAATATAAACAAAAAACAAAAAAATAACTACACACTTAGCTTCCTGGACCATGATACAGTTTCCGCGATTATTTTCATTGAAAAATTAGTCACACATATGCCGAGGATAAATAAAAAAAAATTTTCTTTTGTTTACATCACGGTATATATACCTCTCACGCGCGATAATCTATCGTAACGTGCCTTTTAAGTCCTAACCTTACCAACAACAAATGTCAACACTGTATATATATATATATACATGTGTATGTATAGCGACAGAAAGACACTCACCATTCGATGCTGCGATATCCCCTGAGACAGCAATGTATCGCCTTGAAGGACAGTAAATTCGCGTATTCGGTACTGACGACCTCTTTGGTGAACCTTAATCCACCTGGTAGATTCTCAAATTTGTGCATAGAACAGTAGTCCTTAAGATCGTTGCCGTCGACTCTCGACTCGATCATCGACACCGACAATATCGTTGTCAACGTTGCCACTAGTAGTGAACGCATCATTATTATATTTCTTTTTCACCACACGAATTGTATATAGAGGAGCCACCAGATAAAAAAAATAACGACACAAGACGAGTTGGAGAAAGATACTAGACACAATATACACACATATATATATATACATAAATAGATATTTATATATCTATTTTATATATATATATTCCAAGAAGATTCCTCTGTCGCAGGCAATCTCGCGGTCACATCTTCGATTTTTCTGTCCGTCTCTCTCTCTCCGCCTCTCACTCGCTCACTCTCTCTCTCTCTCTCTCTCTCTCTCTCTTTCTCTCTCTAACCGAAACAATCTGGTATAATCTCTCTCGCGGGAAGATCGTCGAATCAGATAGTAGAGACGGAAAGAGAACTATATACCTGCTTGGACGCGCAGGTATGCATAACCTCGCTAAGATTATAATTATTCACATACGCGCACAACACACATGTTACATATATATATATATACACTCACAACAATATACAAATGTACCTACAATCGTATATTATAATCTATATATATATATTTATTTACGTATATGTATATAAATATATATAAACATATACTGAAAAATCTTTGAGAAAAAAATATTGTGACCGAGAATAAATACAATTGTGCGCGAGTAAAACTCGCTCGGAGGCCGGCGGCACACTGAGCCGCTGTTCTCCGAACGTGCGGCGGTGTGAAAACGCGCCGTAGCTGTTGCCAACGCGACGGCGCTGCTGCTGCTGTTCCTTTGCGCGCACATAATAGCAAAGTGAAGGTGTAGGTGTAGAGAGCCGTCGACCGACGACCGACCGGCCTATTCTGCGAATCTCAATTCGACACGATTTCCGAGACTTGACGGCTTGCACGAGTCTCTCTTTCTCTTATGTCAGCCATATAGGTATATATATACACACACGTATAATATGTATGATATATATAAATGCAAATATATTTTTATTTAAAATGATACAAAATACGCGTAATTACTCGATTTATCGGGAAAATGAGTCTTTTGTTTTATTTATTTTGTTAACTGTAAATATGATGTTAGTATAGCACAATTTTTCATAATTAATCATCGTTTATTCACGAATGTTAATTAAAAGATATGCCGATGGTTGGTCGGAGAAACAAACTTTTTTCGTTGGTTCAATTAATCCTTAATACTCAAACTTCTTATTCGAATAAAATCAAATCAAAATTGTGTTATACGCTCAGATGTAAAATCGATGGCAAAAATTAGACAAAATAAAATCTTATGTAAGTATTCCCATCTGATGCATTAAAGTAAATGCATAGTAACCCATACGTATAAAAGTCATTAAATTCTGATTAGAAAAGAATGCATTAGCAATAAGCACGTAGATCAATGTAATATATATATATATATATATATTCGTTAACTTTTATCAGAAAAACGGAAAGGTGGAATTAAATGTTATTATATAAGGAACAATTTTACAAATTATGTAATATTTCTGAAAGAATTATTCCGGTAATTGGAGCATGTTTTTCGTAAAAACATATCCGAATGTGAAAAATAAAATAAAAATACGCGTTTTTTTTGGTAAAATCTTTGACAGATGCGTTTCCATTTACATTTTAAAGTTAAGAGAAGTTCGAGCACAGGTTGATGAATAATTTTATTGTAAAACTTTTTTTCGGGTATTTATATAATGTCGCTACCCCATTGGGTATTATTATTATTAGCGACACTTTAATTTACATAATGTGTGCATTATAGTTTTTATAAAGCTATGAATACCCATGTGACATATAGAAATGAAAAATCGCGGCTTGGTAACTCTAAAAAGAAATGGGCGCCTTTAATTTAAAAAAGTATCAAAAATTCAGAAATTTGATTTACATAATTCGTCTTGAAATGTGAAATTTGAGTATGAAAAATACCTTTCTGTTTCGATGTACACCAGACTGTATTAGCATTACTTAGTTAAGTATTTTTTTGTTTAGTTGCGGTTCAATAACATCATAGCTTTAAACGAATAATCGATTGTACTCGTAATAAAAATATATGTGAAAATGCGTAGATCTATTATTACTGGAAGGATACAAGAGGGCTCGTATAAGGAACTCACACTGAAATTGATGATGTTTCAAAAAACAATAAAAATGAGCAAACTCCAAATGTGAATAAGTATATAACTAGTTGGCGCGTCATTTAAATCGGTCACTACTATAAAACATCCGTGTGTCGCGTTCTGCGTTTCTAATAAAACGAGTCGTTACTCTCTCGTTCCATTGCCTTTTTCATTAGATTGACCAGTTGCCGCATCACAGATGTATACGTATATTCAACGCATATAGGTATATTTCAGTAAAGTTTCAGTCAAGATAAAATTGAAAAATTTTTCTTTTTTCATTTCGAATACACTGTACTGGTAAATAAAAAAAGTGGCTTTTCCCAAAATATTCCTCGCTATTTTGTATACAGTTTCACATATACATATATACACTCACGCATATACACACATATTGGCCGCTTTGATTTTTTTCCCTCGAGTTTTTGTGTCGAGTTTATCGACGTTTCTGGGGAAATGGGAGAAATGTGCGCATGTCCTTTTTTTCTCTCTCCCCCTACTATTCATAGTATACGGGGAATCCGTAATTACTCCACCGCGTACGTTTCGCGATTCTAACAGCCGGTGACGCATTAACTCGTGACAATTTCCAAGCTGCAATGAAATTAGGAAAATGACCTGTAATTTGTTGTTTTTCTCTCTTTTTTTTTGCTCGACACGATGCCGCCGTTCGAGGTAAACGGTAATTGTTTAAATGGAAAATAAGAGCGTTAGGTGTACACTCGATATTTAATGAATTCTCGCGTTGTTGTGAGTCGTTTCACGAGTTTTACAGAAAAGACTAAGCTTTAAATGGGTTGCATGCATGGGTTCTCTTTTATGAAGATTATATTTTTTAGATCAAGTAATAGATTGTTGCTTTACTGAGATCGAATTTAGCTGATATCATTATGTTAAATGCAAATTAAAAATGAAATCATTGACGGAGCTTCCAATGTCTTTAGTATTTAGTATATTCGAAATGGGAGCTTTCGTGTGTCAAAAGCCATTACTTTAACTGAAACTATATCCTTGAAAAGCAAATTTCATCATTCTATAATGGGATTCCCATTTACTCTCTGACTAATCGATTGATCAGTAACTCGATCGAGATAGATGGTGCACCACTTAGTACAGTATACGGCTCGAATCTAGTCGACTGCACAAAACCTTTTCTTGTTGCATTTTCCATGTCTGTAATTGTTATTTCAAAATAATTCCGTTTTCACGTACGATGAATAATAATACAAAACAAGAGTACATGTTACAGTCCTGATATACAAATGCTAAATGAAAATAATTTGAAAATTGATTCAAAGCTTCATAATTATTTTTGGTATCATAGTCATAGTAATTTACATAAATTCAGGATATTAGATTTATTGTAAAAAAATATAACGTTAAACTTACTTCGAAGCTTCAAATTCTTAAAATACAGTTTTTTAACGTCATTCATAAACCTTTTGCGTCTATTATAACTATATGCATACCGGCGATCCTACGATAGAAGAATTTTTTTTTCCTTCTGGATAAAATAAACCTGTCCTTTGGGCCAGTTTATATTTTCCTGGTATTTTTTTTCAGGAAAAGTGTATGTGCTACAGAGAAACGAATTAGTTATTTTTATTTATTTATCCAGAGGAAAAACAGGAAAACACTTACATTACGTAAGCCAGTAAACTCGGAGAGGAAAAAATATTCCTGTGGGTTGGAACGGAATAAAAATTACTTAAATGATAAAACTAAAACTATAAAAACTTATGTTTATCCATTTTACAAATTACAATATTGTTAACGGAATTGGATGTTATATTTATTTTCAGTATATTGTATGTAGTGCATTTATATATTTAGTGCCGATTTTTTAGTTTCTCGGGGAAGTATTTCTCATTAAAATACTTTAAAAGTTGGTTACATGCGTTGCAATAAATTTCTTGTTAAAGTGTAATTGATTAAAATTGAAAATTACATTAAACTAGATATTTTCATGAAAATATAATTGTTTGCGGTATGATATGAAGTATAATATACTGGAAATATTTAGAAATTTTTGTAATAAGATTTGTGGTATATTTTAGCAATAAACTAGAACCAAATGTGTATCAAAGTCAATTATGTCTATTTATATTAGTACAAGGAAAATTGTTTTCACTCAATATACCAAATACGCATTAAGCTGATCATGTACATTTATTCTCTGCTTATAATTATTTAGTATATGATATTTAACGGTTATCTTCTGCAATGAGCTTAACTTATTTTTCTATCAAAGATCATCATCGCTATATCAATCAGTAATGATCATCAGCAAAAGACTTCATACTTGATAATGACTCGACATTACTTCCCCATTTACTATTCAGTAATAACATCTCTGCGTTAAGAGGGTTTATAACAAATGGCACGTAGAGCTTGGTATACATATATAGCCACTCGTCGACTGATATAGATTGCGCACAATCACACGATAGATGGATTCGAAATCAGCTAATCCGATTTGGACCCGCCGAGGATTTTCGAGGAACCTCCTGCTACTGATGATTGTTCTAGCATTAGCTTTCATTACGTTTACACTCGTCTATTTATCGGAATTGTGCGTTAGGCACTATGTCTACATCTCGTGTGTGTCTATATATAATATATACCTATGTATAAGTGTATGTTAGCACGGACAAGGAGGTGATGGTTTCGGTGATTGGATACACTTGCTTCGTGGATCGTTCGAACTGGTGATTGAGAGTCCAGGGATAGTCAGTCGTTTCGAGACACTTTTATTGTGGTTTGAGGATTGCCAGAGACGCATCACTTGGGCTATAAACTCACATTCGTGTGAGAATCTACTCTTTAACTCTGTCATTGGTCACAAAAAGATTCCTTTCGCTCGCGATTTTGTCGGAAAATTTGTATGCATATTATAGCAATGACTTTTCAAGCATTGTGTACCTACACTGCGCACCTACACTGAAAACTGTTAAGCAGAATATTTTCAATATCTCAATACTAGTTTAATTATTATCCTTCAGTTACTGAATAATAACTGAATAATAAATTTAAAAAAGTTTTATTTTATCAAATAAACGTACAAATATACTCTTCATATTATTTCTACACTTTATATTCTGTATAAAAATACCATTGTTAGACTTTTTTAAGACTTTTTTTAATTACTATTTGCATTATTGATTGTGAAAAATGACTTTTTCAAACATAGAATCTTCACTAATTCTTGAACAATTGTAAGTAAAATTTAAAGAATCAATCGTGAATATACACTGTTTCAATTTCACAGATTGAAAAATCAAAGAAATGTAAGGCAAGAATCATTCTCGAGTGCGCGAAACGAACTTCTATGTTTACTCTTGTTTTCAACAGATCGCGGCACATTGTACAACAGTAGGAATAAAATGTAAGAATTAGTAATAAACTGCATCAGCAATCTATTTTCCCGCGGACAGTACTGTAGTTACGCCATTTTTATCCAAGAAGAAAAACGAATCATCGACGAAGAGCAGTATAACTTTCTCAACTCCCATTGAGTTTTTCGAATTCCGCGAAATAAACGCTCGTTACAACTTTGACATGCAAAGCTCAGTTTATAATAACGAAACTCCAGAAACTCTAAGAAACAGCTATTATCTTAATCTCCGGTTGTACGACATAATGCCAACTACATGCTATTGAACAACTGATGCCATAATTCATACGTGATTTCACTCTTACTATATAAGAGATAAAATATTATTATCAATCAATTAATTAAAATTCTCCTTTTTACTGTTCCATCCTGTAACAGTTTGACAGAAGAAAGGAAACGCCGCGCTGGCTTCGATCGGCAACTTTTCACACAAATAATCTCAATTGTACGCAAGTGCGCGCAAGTAGATTCTGCGAAAAGGCGCATTAGACGTGATGGTATAGGGCGGCGTGATCGAATTACGTCATCGCAGTTTTCGCAGAAGGTAGTTAATTAAAATTGGAATAAGAGTTGTATGTGAAGGGGGATATAGAGGGGAAAATATTGGCGCGAATGCGAGAGTGCGCGAGGTCGAAATGATTCGCTTTCGCGCCTGGAACGTGTACTTACATGGTCTTTTGAAGGGTGAACCCTGAGAATAAGTAATGAGAGAAGAGAGAGAATTTACGAGAAATTGAAAACGTTAGGGGAAGGATCCTCCTTGGGAGGGGAGGGTCTTTATTTCCATTTTCAATATAATCAATCGATTTTGCCAATTTGAACGTTGATTCGCTCTGATATTTTATATCGAGTGCTTTTGTATTTAAAATAAATTACGGGTGGGTTGGAAATATTTGCGCAATTCCACAGCGCCTAGATACGCGTTAATACGCGTTACGTATTAATTCCTGGAAAATAAGCCTAATAATAGCAAGCTTGAGATGTAGCAGTAGAAGTAATTAGTTGTAGTGTTCGTGGAAAACGAAGTCTTGATATATATTTTTCTGAACGTAAGTGTGCCGTGTAACAGATATTGCTTCGTTCATTAGAATTACTTAACTCGTCAATTTTGTTCTCTGTAAACTTAGCACACATAGCTAGCATACGCTAGCCTACGGACGATCCTTCTTTAACATTTCCAAGGAAAATAAATCTTGAGAAAACCTATTGTGTACATTATTCGATTGATTTCAAGTTACCCGTTGTTTGCTATAACACCGACAGAAGTAAATATCTTCAATTTACCACTTTGTGACGCAGAGAATTGTCACTTTACCGACAGCAGCGATTTAACTTACCGACCGCCGATTATTGAAATCAAATTTCCTATCGGCTATATAACAACGGTTTTTACATTTGTCTTATCAGTAGCTGTATTTAAAATATTTTCCTTCTTTTATACGTAATACGCAACGCACGTAGCCGCAAAAAATGGCTGCAAAATCGCTGCACACTCCATTTTCAAACTTCTTTCTTTACTTTTTTCTTTACTGCTTTCTTTACCTTTTTCTTTACTCTGTTCTTTCTACGCTCTTCTACTGAAAGTTAACGAACAATTGGAAAGCATCAGCGGTGAAAAATGTAAACAATGCAAACACGTTCTGCAATTTTCTTCGCAATATCGTAAGAGCATTTTGATTCCACCTCCTATTCTAAATGTCAAGTTAAATACGTGCATATATGTATACACATGTACGGTCGACACGTCTATGTGCACACTCGCTTTTAGTTCGATAGTCTCGAAGTCGGCGACTTCCGTGCTAATAATAGAGAGAAAAGCGTGTACAAGAAAAGGAGTCATCTTTTTCTTAAAAACGCAAAACGCAAAACGCAAAACGCAAAACGCAAAACGCAGAATGTAATCCTACCGAGTGAATCAAGAGAGATAACCTAAGCCCTGAGCTTCCGGGAAACTAAACGCGCGAAGGAAAAGAGTCGGCACAAAGCTTCTTCGTCTCTCTATACAGCACGGCTGCAGTTGTATATGCAACGAGGAGCAAACGAAATTAACAGCAGAGTGGCTTTTACAAATCAGAGAGAAGAAATTAAAAGCACGTACGTGCTGGGCGAAAGTGCGAGGATGGAGAAGAGAAAGAAGAAGTAAAACAAAAGAGTGTATATTGCAGAGAGAAAAAGTATAATTATACATGTATAATTATCATGTAGACTGTCGTGTGGTCTGAACTCTGGAAACGTATGGACCTAGAGCTTTCTTGCTGTATTTTCGACTAGTCAGACTAATTTGTAGAAGGACAGCGCTACTGTTAATCTTGAGGTTTCAGACAGTACTGTTACGAATGCTTCAAGCTACCTCTACACTTATTAATTTACCTTTGTTACACTTATAGCTCATGACACTTATAGCTGGCAATAAACTAATATTTACAATATTTATGCGCAATACTACATCACAAAAATACATGATTATTTAGACTAGAAAAGATCCCGGGTGCTGGATGCGGAGTAAATTAGGTATATCCGGAAGGGGGCGCTGGTTACACGCCACTGCACAATACTATCTTAATATCTTAATATAATTATGTTCTTTCAACGCTGTAAACGCTGTAAACGTTGCTAACTTCATTTCGATTACCGAGAAATCTATTAACGTAATCTTAATAGATTTCAAAAATAAATACTTTCTCCTTATTCGCTAATGCTTACGAAGATTAATAACAATTTTTAGGGATTAAGATCTCGAAAATGAAGGTACAACAATTCGTTCTAAGGAATCAGCAGATGCGAGAATGCGAGGATATTTTATTTTTAACAATAATAATAAAATTTCATTCCTATAGCAATGGAAAGCACATTATTGATGTTGAAACAGGGTATCTTCGATTCAAGATCTATTCATCAACGATTTCAAGTTTAAGTTTTAAACTGAGTTTCCAAGCTTTTGGTATTTAAATGAAAGCACATATATGTATGTGTATGGTATTCGGTCAAAATTGAATACAAATTTTTTAGCGAAAGCGAATTTAGGGCAAAAACACATCTTTCCAAACGTAAGCGTAGCTACATCGTTTATGCTGATCCAGAATAATTCAGAGGGACAAAATGCAATCCCCGGATGCTTTTAAAATATTATGATCCATTTCGTTGCACAAAAGACGTCTTTGAAGTGCGGAAACAACTGTAGTGGCGAGAAACTTCGAGCGTGAGAAACTCAGAAGAAAGGTTGAACAGAGACAAGTGGCAACGCAACGCTGCAGTTTGCAGTTGCAGCAGCAATCGCTTTCCCCACCTCAAGATAAACTCAAAGCTCGCAATTAAATTACTAAAAAAATCAGTTCTTATCACAAAATAACAGTTTGTATTGTGTATCCTACAACGCGGATAGTCGAAAACTTGTGTGCGTATATATTCGCTTTGTAGGTAACGAATCCGTGGGGCTCAGAAGGGGCGAGAAGAAGAAGAAGATGAAGACGAAGAAGACGAAGAAGAAGAAGAAGAAGGGTCGAGTTTGAGGGGAGTTGAAAGTGAGTACCGACTCGGTCCCTAGAGATACTGTGTGTGGTACGCAGGAGAGAACCGGACGCGCATCGATGTTGTATACTTCTCGAAAAATTTTTCAGACTCTTTTCCACATGAAAGCCAAGAAGTTAGATTTTCTTTTCTTTTTCTCTCGTCGGATTTTCCTTTCATTACTGCCGTCGGAAAAACGAAATATACGTTTATCTTTTCTCGCGTATTCACAGTAAATCAGCTGTGAATATCTACAAGAATCTCGTGAGTCTATATATATAATTAAAAAAAATCTTCTTCATTATAAATCCTATATTTACATGCACGTTCGAGAACACAAAGTAACAATAGAAAATGTCTAAAAGATCAGATATTTCGTTTGAACGAGTAGTTTCATAAAAATTCGCATATCCTCATCCAATCGTCGACACCACGGGGTGCCAAACTCTCCTATGGCTTTTAATTAAAGCTTCGTCACGGCCACCCTAAAGGAAAAAATACACGCACACATACGCAGGAGAGTAAACAAGCGTCATCTCTCGGTCCGACCAAAGCCGCCTTCTACCACTGCCACACCTGCAAGCTTGCAAGCTCCCATACACACGTACGTGAACTAAACAAAAGCCCACATCAAAAGTGTAAGAGAGAGAGAGAGAGAGAGAGAGAGAGAGAGAGAAGCTTCTACATGTATACACGTAAACTCAAGCTCAAGCTCTCTCTCTCTCTCTCTCTCTCTCTTTTCCCAGCAGCTGTATAGCGCCAGCAGCTGCGCAGAAAGCACCGCGTCGGCGGCTCGAGAAAGAGAGACAGAGAGCGGCTGCCGCTGTTCCATTCGCTCGTCGTCTCGTCAGTGCGGCCTGAACGGTTAGCCGGCCTACTTCTCTCGCGGTATTATACTCTCAGTTCGCGAGACGATAGTGCAGCCGATCGTGCATATATACATATATATGTATATTTGTATATATATATATGTATATATATAAATATATGTATATATATATATGTATATAAAAATTCAGAGATAGACTAATTTACGTTGAGTATCTTATTTACATACATATAAATATATATGTATAATCATACGTACGAGTGCTGAGAACGTATTGCGCGAATCGATCGCAACGTCGATCGCAACGTCGATCGGTGAGACATCCTTTCTACATAAACGTTTATCAGAATCCAAGATACTTCTCTCACTGTCACTGTACGTCTTACATACGGTATACGTAAATACATATATATGCGCAAATATACATACATTCGTATGCCCAGTTGATCTTTTAAAAACGAAGAAGAAGTGGTATTACAGCTGTAGACGAGAAGAAGAGAAGAACGAATCGTAAGTCTTTACGCGATGCTTGACCCGTGCGTTATCTTTTGATAGGGGCTGGCCAATCGATTATGTGCGCCGCCGGCGAGCAGAGGGTGGAAATTTTCTTCGTACACGTATACACGCATCGCCTTCTATCTCTGTGAGCGTCTGTGTAGAGGGTGCGTGTGTAACGATGATTCTGCGCGACGAATCACGGAATGCGCGCACGTTGTCGTCCGGTTCTTTTTTTTCTTTCTTTCTTTCTTTCTTTCAAGCGACTTCTTCTTTATCGATTATTATATACATTGTTGGACCGATGGCTCGCACGAGGACTGCGACATCATCGATAGGCTGTTTAAGCTCATCTGGAAAAATTTATAGATATATTTACGAGGCTATATTTAGAGATTTTTCCGCAACATATTTGAATTTTGTACTATTTTAGATCTATGTAGAAAGAAATATTTCTGTATCAGTATTTCAGTGTTTCCGCAAAATATTATTTCAGGCAGTTGACAAGGCGTACTTGACAATGTTGTATTTAGTCGGTAAGAATCGTGTTTTTTCTACCCAGAGGTCACAGATAATGGTAATAAAGACTTGCAAAAAGGTCTTGAAGACACTTTTTGTTCGAGAAATAAAGAATAAATCTTATCACGAAGGACTTTTCTGGACTGAACGACTAAGGCAATAAATGTCACAACATCAATTCAACACAAAATCAAAATCAATTTCTCTTTCTCTCTAGATTTTGACAAAATAATACGAACACAGGTTTTCAAAAATTAAACAACTGATTACTCATCTAAAAAGACAAGCCATTGTAGAAATGTGTATTTATCTATATACAATTATATCGACACAATCTCATTACATTCGGCAGACCGAAACCGATACAGCAGGGGGAGCCAAAAAGGCGTTTCGTGAAATACATCATGCCGAGCACGTGTGGCACAATGGAAGTAGATCTTTCCGCTGTGAAAAGGACAACATTTTCAACATAGGACAACATAGTCTAACGCAGTTCGTTTTATTTTCGTTTTCCGGCAGCGCACGCGCGAGTTTTTCAGTTATGCGCTCGGGTTCAGCGTATTTTTAGAGAGTTATGTAGCCGCGCGTTTTTCAAAACAGAACTTATTTTTACGGCGCGGTAGTTTCATGGCGCAGTTAAAATCTCTTAATTTAATTCGATTGTCTTTGTCGTGTAAAAACGGCACGATGTCTGGTTTTATGCAATAATTAGAAACGAAAGATCGTAAATATGTGTGTGAAATGAAAAAATGCTTATGGATCGATAGCCATTACCGTTGCAATATTCATAAATGTAGTTGAAAACCACGTGACCGCAAGCCAATCGCACGTATTAACATATACAGCGAAATGTGTAAATGAACGTGAATTACTTTTCCAGTTTATGCTAATCGCGTATCGGAGAAGGATTTCTGTGCATATGAATTCAAATAAAAAAGTACTATTTTCCTGTACTATACGTTGTTCAACGACCGAAAGATCTGTATACATAATACTGTATGTAATCAATATTTTAGATTAAATTTTCAAAATACAATATTCACAATATTATATAAATATGCAAAGCTCGCAATTTTCATCATACGATGCAATTCAATACAAAATCTATTGAATTCCCATGTAACAAAATTAATCTTAATATCAAGGTACATGCAATTTAGGCAATTGTGGAAATTGAAATTTCAGTTAGTACATGAAACTCATAAAAATTCATAAAATTCGTCTTCTTTAATTGATGGCTGCTTCACATGAAATTTGTTGCCAGCTCTTTAAGATAAATCGAAAAATCAAATTTTTAACGCTACGTTGTCTTCGTATTCTATTACTCTCTTTACTCTCTATATTTTTAAAGCACTTGTTTATCTTACTGCCCTTTTTCTCTTTTTCGGAAATCGATATAAAATTATCATCGTCTTAGAATAGTTGTTAAAAAGCAGTATATATGTAAATTATACGCACCAAAGTCAAATTAAAATCTGTCATCTTCCTCCCAACCTTTTTTAGCAATTAGCCCAGTCTCTCATGATTGTCGAGGGTGAAAGTGTAGACGCGCAAGACAAAGTGCCTTTGTCGTTTTTTTTTCAATTTCGGACCAAGTGCGTATATACATGTGTATGTATGTGTATGCGTGCATGATGCAACCGGTTGCTTCGTGCTTTATTAGCGACGAAAAAATTTTTCGCGATAATACGAATTCCAACCGTATCTTGGAATTCGCGACGTAGTTAAGTATATATACAAAGTATATATATTATACATACGTACGCGACGGAAACGAGTTTGGATAACAAATACATAGGAAACGCTGAAATACCATCGGCGAACAATTCCGAAATCGGAATCTTGCGAGGAGGCGTAGCACACCAGCCGCGAAATGGAATTCAGTTTAAACAAAAGATTAGAACTATAACTCTCTGGCGTTAAGCTCTGCGGCGTAACTTTGGGCCGACTGGCCTCTTTGCTTGCGCAGGAGGAGTTGGCGTATATATTTCCTTTGTGGTATTAGCCACGTCGTTATGCCGTGAGAAAAAGAAGAAAAAAAATTAATGCTAGTTAGTCGATGCTCTTTTTTCTTTCATGTATAATGAAGTAGGTATACATTTTATATACATATACGTATGTGCTTGACGTTTTAGAGTTTCGTCTGATTACTCTTGGCAAGTTTTCTCTTTTTCTCTCTCTTTCTCTATCTGTCTCCCCCTATTAAGCTTCAAAAATGATTGATTTCTCAAAAACGACCGATTTATTCGTGTACATTGAACCAATGGCAAGATTTTGCAAATGATTCAATTATGCAAATGATAATTTTACAGTTCGATCGATATTAAAAAACAATGACTGTAGTTTTTCATCCATATACTATAGTGAAAATTCAATAAAAAAATTCATAAAAGTTAGAATGGTGCAAATATCAAAGTAGTGTATTTTTACTGTTTAAATAATTAACGAAATTTAAAAATAATTGTAGATATATAATAATAATGATATTATGCATTTAATGGCTAACCTATCTTTGAGAAGAATGTAATGTTTAGAAAATAGTAAATAACATCTGTAACAAGACTACATTTATTTGCTAGATAGTGAATAATCATTTACGAAAATAGCGAGTTGCAATATCCGTAAAAATACACTTTATTAAATAACAAATATTTACTGCATTGTAAAAGTAATGTTTCTTTTTACTCTCGGTTATGGTGATAAGATGAAGAATTGAGAAGTTAAAATTATTTAGCTATCAAATTTATTTGTTTCAGCTTTTCAAATTTAGAGAATAAGTAACTAGTGTACATGAAAATAAAAATTTCGACGCTAATTACGCAATACAAATAAATATTTACACTGTCATACGTTACATTACTAATATCGAATGCGAAGCTCTATGAAATATATAAATTGTTACGTGAGCTCAGAGCATATGTATATTACTTTTCCGTAACAAACATTATATTTTTCAGTTATAAAACCAGACCGACAGACGTGATAGCGCGAAGAAAGACAAGAATTCAATCTTCTTATATTTTTCATCCCAAGCTCTCTCAAGCTTAAAATTTTACCCCCCCCCCCCTTCCCTTCCCGTCAGCCATGGAGTAGTATATAGTAGCAACTGCGTACAAGGCTGACAATAAGAAATTCATAATGGTCCATTAACGCGAAGATGATCATGAAGAAACTAATAGCCCTCTATCGAAATTCTTCATTAAAAATGATTACGCCTAAAAAGCTTCTGTCACTGTGAATATCGTTTATCGTCTGGTGTCTATTGGATTATTACTTTTAAAAAATCAAACGAATCCTCTAAAAGTTTTGATATTGACTAACGAAGACGAAAAACATTCAACCAAGAGTACCCTTACCTTCTAAAAATACATCTGACCTTTCCCTTCGATTTCGTCCAGGCACTGTTTGGTCCTAATCACCTCGAATATCGCTCTGACTGCTGTGCAAACATACACACACATACACATACACACACATATACAATATATATAAAGCTATTTGCACCGGATATGTACATATATCCCTCATCGCTCGGCACATCGTCAAATTTGGCTCCAAGTATAGACTGGGTATGCACGCGATTCGTTTCACAAGCTGCCGCTGGTAGCATTTATTCAACCAAAGTCGATTTCTCATTATATATACTCTTTTGACGATGAAATTCTTCGGTTTTTTTATCGCATCAACGGCAGTATGCAGCACATGATTTATAGTCTGTAAATTGCATGTATGAAAAGTTACGAATTTTTTGGCTGACGATTTTTTGTACTATTTACGTGGTGACCTGTACTTTTTGTCCTTTGGCTTTTTGACCATTTCAATAGAGTGGTTTTTTCAATAGGTCTTTATAACATATTTTTACAGTTTGTGAAGCTCGAATTTCGAGCTGCTCATACAAAGAAAAGTAACTTTTCTGAATAAATCTGAACGAGCTTCTCGCGTAGATGGTGTATGCTATAAAAATGTATAAATAATTAAATAATATAGTTTATGTCCTATACATGTATTGTGTACAATTTTCCACTCATACATTATTAGAGTAAATTTAATTGAAATTCATGTACGTCACATGAAATTTTTCAGAAATTTCTAATAGCATTGAATATTTCGAATTATTTCTTCGAGATCCGAAAAAAGTTAATATAAATATAATATGTAAATGAAAAATGTGTTCTTCTGGAACTACGATTAAAATCTTTCTGCAACATTGAAATTGAATACGTTTGCAGTAGGTCACAGAAGCTATAATCCTGCAGGATATATAATCCATCTTAGCTATTTTCAAATATATATTATCATATAAATTGTCATATCTATATAAAGGGGTATACCCCTCTCAGAAACGAAAGCTCGAACGACCGACTGCATAATTGAGTTTCTCTCTTCTCTTGTCGTCGCCTCGAGTTTTCATATCGTCGGATCCTTGTTAAATACGATCATTATAATATAGAATTCTCGCACGTGACGAATCAATCGCCGGTAATTTATCGTCAAACATCGTTCCTTATTAATTCGTGACCGGAATTCCGTCTCGATTTGAATTTCGAGCAGTGTAGAAAAGAAAAATTGCAGAACTGAGGAAATTCTCTGATTAAAACTCGCGCAGATATTAGTGAGTCGTATTTTGTGTTATACGTATATAACCAGTAGATGCGCAGGACGTATATTTTAACGGGTGAAAAGTTGCAAGCACACATATCATATATATATATATGATATAGGGGAGTAGTGTTGGTTCGACGTTTTCGGGCTGAACTAGTTTCAAAAATAGAAATCATGCGATTCGGGGTTGCTGCTGCAGCACATTGCGACGATGAAACTGTCTTGGGAGTATGACTAACTGAGATTGCTGGCGGTGATTATCTGCTGCCTATAGCTGACGCATATATTTTTTCTTTTTTTTTATTCTACGTAAAGCAAAAGCTTTGTGTGATATGTTGGAGTTTCTCAGCGAAAATACGTACATTTTGAGATTTTAAGTGTTTGAATCGTAAGCATTTTTCGTAAATTGATGCGCAGCTCAGTGTAATTCCAGTTTTCATTTAATAAAGCTTGCTTTTTGGTGGAGATTGAGAAACAATTAAAATTTTCTTTCGATAATGCGATTTACATTATACATTAAGCTGTCTATATCTTTAAATCTTAGGTTCTGTTTGAGAAACTATTACAGAGATATGTTTTAAGAAATAACCAGTACGTTGAATAACATTGAAGTTGAAATACTCAACGATCGAAAGCTTATTAGTGAATGGAAATCGGTTCGGAGTGATTATTCAAATCGTGAAACAATAGCAGGTTCTTGAACAAGAATCGGCACGTATATAGATATTATTCATCTTTGTACGAGTTAAATAATTTCTTCTTAATGCTCTTTCCTCGATTGTTCGAATTGAGGAAAACTTCGCGCTATCGTGCAACGTTCTAATTAACCAGAATGTTGTTACAGTGGACTCGGACGGAAAGCATCGCATTGGCATGCTTGTGTCGATCAAATCACGTGATCCTGTCGGCATGAAAATTCGGCCTTTGTTAGACTCGCACGAGGAGGTAAAAAATAACGGTTTCGATCCCGCGCTAACGAACTACATTCGACGGGATAACGAATCGTAGAAATGAGGTAAAAAAGGCCCTTCGTTAGGAGTCGAATGTATAACTCGGTTGTCTCCTTCTTTCGTCTCTACTTTATTTTCTCGTGATAAACACACGTCGATTGATGTCGAATCTCGGAATCCAAATTTTTCTTTGCGTGTCGCATAGATAGAGCTACTTTTTGATTGAATGATTCTTTTATCTACTCTATTTATGTGCCGTAGAAAAATTTATAACCGAAGTTACTCTTCGTGTCTAACGAGGATTTGAATAAAATCGATTCTGGCTCGTTATCTACTCTGGAATTACATAAATCAGGAGCTTCGCATATACCCCCATCGATAATGCAAGCAAATTCGATTTCGATAATCGAGGTCATTAATGATCCTTGAAATTGCGAAATAATGCTATAGTTCACCGACGACATTTGGTCCATACAGCTTGGTGAAGAGCATGCGATATTTATATACCAAAAAAAATTTATATCCTAGACTAAGATCAAAGTGTCTTTAACGAGTGTAAAATCTACAGAGAGAAATTGCTGTGACCTATTCTAGTTTAAAATGGTTTTATTAATTTTATTATCAAAGTACTCTGAAATACTTTTCTATCCGTACATGAATTTAATGTTAAATAATAAAATATAAATTGTTAATCTTTTAAATATAAATTGTCGTGCACATGATTTTTTACAATATTTTTAAGTTTTACAATATTTCTAAATTAAATTTTAATCATTTCTTTAACGAAATGAATGCTTTCTCTCGTTATACAATATATAATAAAACTGTCGAGAATCGCACCGATGCGCGAATTTCTGTTATGCGTTCCGCGATTGATTGAAATCCACTCTTCTGTGGGGAAAAAACGAAAAATTTCCTATCGACCGACAAGTAGCTCCAATATTATTTTTACCTTATGTTCGCTTCTACAGCCGTATTAATAGGACATTTTCATCGTTTCGCTTTTATTGTATTTTTCTACGGAAGTGAAACTTGACTTTTTGCTTTGATAAAATATTTAAAAAATAGCTAAGACATTCAGCGAAGCTCGTAATTGAATTGGTACATTCTAACCATTGATCAGCAGAAATAGTTATAATTGATTCATAATTTTGATTTATGTAATTGGAAATCAATTGAATAAATGTTGGAAACAACGTATAGCACTACAATACCACATGCTAACGTAATAATACCAAAGCTGGAATAATGAAAATATTGTATTCTATATATATTTCCTTTGTTACGACGAGCCCATCGCCAATAATCCATTTCCACGCATTCAGAAACCAATTAAAACTCTTCAGTCGAATTCACAGAAACCTAACCATCCGAAATTTCCATTCTACGATGATTATCCATTGCAACAGTAGTATGAGTTCTAATATCATTTAGTTTCTACCGCAGTCTAAAGGACCGTTTTCTCAATAATGTATCCAGATTATATGTAAATCTAATATATTAATGATAATCATAGTATTGCGGCTTTTATTATTCAGATACCAGATCATTATTGTGATATATTTTTTACGGTAATTAAATGGAAAGATAGAGTCGCGAGAATAAGGTAGACGACGAGTCTTCAACCCGGGACGTCCTTAATCAAAGGCAAGTGCTCTAACCTCGGAGCTAACGTCTACGATGAATTTAGTTGCATTGCATTGAAATACGGCTCGGCAGCCGCTTTATTTCTGACTCTTGCTTGTGCGTTTGGACTGCGAGAGCGTTGCGAACGAATACGTCCTTGGCAATATATTAAAATTAAATTGTAAAAATAAAAAAAAAATCGAGTATATAACAAGCTTCTATAGCAAGAAATCTTCATTTTTAGCTACCGATTCAAGCTAATTATGAAAGAACATAACGAACGAAACCTGTTAACGCTCGCAGCGGGAGTATCCACCCCCTGGAAATTCCCACAAAAAGCCATCCCAGTAATCACCTATCCAATCATGCCTCGTCGTCGTCCCCTTCCTCCCTTTGCACAGTCAACCCTCACAGCCATCAGCATCGTCGATAAGGCGTCGCCTACCCTACACACACATATCTATATATGTATATAGACTGCGACGAATCAGTCCAAGAGTTCAATAGCCATCTCTTCTTGCGCTTATACGCACCTATACACGGAGCAGAATGATGAAAAAAAGACGCGCGTACCGAGACATTTTTCTCGCAAAGCACACACACGATGAGGGGAAATCCCTTTCCACCTCGGCCCTTTTCCACTCGTTCCAAGGGTATGCGCACAGGAGAACTTAATAAGCTCGTCCCAGACTCACAACGGTGAGCGCTGCTGCTTCGTTTCGAAGATCCGCATGCTAGAGAGGAAGCTTTCTTTTTTTTATGCGCGAAATAATGAAGCCGTGTTGGCGTATACGAAGGGACGAAGGTCGCATGAATAATAATCCTATAAAGCCGATGAGTAAATAAATAAGTAATTGGTGGAGTAGGGTGTGTGCGCATTGGTGCGTGAAACTAAGGCGCCTCGTGGAGATTTTCGCGATTCGAACGGCTCTTTTGGTTATCTAAAGGCTTTAGGAACTTTCTGCATTCCAACAAGTCCCAAAAATCATTGCTAATTACGGTATCGCCGCTAGGTGGCGTTTCGCAATCGTGCTGTACACTACAATGTCGAGAATGAAGGAATGACACTAAAGAATCGGTTCTTTGAAAAAATCGAAATCGAAAAAAATTTGACAGATCTTCTAGCGACTATTGAATCATTCTGAGGGGGAAAGAAAATAAAGGGCATCGAGAGAAGCATTGACTCTCTTTCTCTAGTCCGGCAAATGGGAAGCTTCACGAGAAGAGAAAGAGAAGCTCAAGGACGACATCGATAAACAAATTGCTCGTCGTCCATCCATTGGCCTCATTATCAACGACTTTTCATCTTTCCTCGCATCGCACTTTTTCTTCTCCTGCCACTACTGCTCTTAACGCTCAATCACTTCCTCCCAGCCTTACCCTACCAGATAGAGGATACATAATATATAGATATATATATAGATATAGCCTCCCCTATCGGCTATTCATTCGTTTCGCTTTATCGACAGCCATTTGTGTCTTTTTCTCTCTCTCTCTCTCTCTCTCTCTCTCTCTCTCTTTCTTGCACCTTCGTGAAAAGAAAAGGAAAAGAAAGAGAAGAGAGGAAAAGAGAGAAAAAAAGATCTCGCTCCCCTACATCTGCCAATTTATATACGGAAACGCAGCGTGCCATATCGCGTGTCGGCAATTCGCTGTGGCGAGAAGTATCTGCTTCTCTTCCTCTTATTCCGACTCTCCTGCAGACCAAACCTACGGACACGTGCACTTTGGTATATTGTTATTCATATACAATATAACTCATCCATGCGAGCTTATGTATATATACATACACATGATGTATCTACATACGTATATCTGTATAGATATGATTGATACCGTGGCCCCCTTAATAATAACAATCCTCGGCACTTTGGCTCGCTCGCGCGTGCCTTGTTAAAGCTCATCAGCGATACTTGGGATAATTTTCCGCCTCTTCGCGTTCTATTTCTCCCTTCCTTCGTCGCCCTATGCTATGTTGTGGACGTAACACTGTGCCGGCGCACTCGAGTGCAAAGCGTATATTTATTTATTATATTTATACATCTATCGGTATCTATCGTTACACGTATATGTATAATATACACACGCGCGTGCGATTGATAGTAGCCCGTTATGTGCATTTCTTTTAAATATTCATCGCCCACAGATGAGGCAGGTTTTTCTACGGATAGGGTATATACCGCCATGCCGTATATCAATGAAAATATTTGTTTTGAGAATTTATTTTAACGTTACGACAATTTGGAGAGAGGCTCATTAGCACTGGTGACGTAGCGTCGCTAATTCCAATATTCGATCCGCATATTCCACTGTTATAGCGGTGACTTGCTAGCGTCCGACGAAAATCGAATTCCATGAATATTTTATAGCCAGTGCGATATTCGTATAATTTCGTTCGAACGGATAGTCATTATGTTTGCATTTACTCATGCATTGCGAATTGTGTCAACGTCTCATTATCACTTTCAGAGTTGTCTGGTCCGCCAACACTACTATTACGTATAGATATTGCGTCTACGTATAACTTTGTTCACTCGTAGGTATTTATTTAGTAGGGAATAAAATAAAATTCAAGAAGAGTTAAATCTTATAAAGCATAGCGAGATAACGTGAAAACAAATTTTTTTTCCGCCAGCTAGAATATAAGACTTAAAGAAGGATCTCCGCCGTAGGCTCTTAAAATACCCCGTAAATTTCTACATTCTCTCTTTCTCTCTCTCTCTCTCTCTCTCTCTCTCTCTCTCTTTCCCTAGACCTGCTAAATTCACCGTCCATAATTTAAAAAAATATAATTACGTTTATAATCCACAGGCGACGTAACTCACGCTTAAAAAAAAATCAACACAACGCTAGGACAACAAGCCAAAATGCTCTACATGGAATTTACATCGAATAAATGAACGTTGCTAATAGTATGTCAAACCTTATATTGTCAAACAATTACGAGTTATCGAGAATAATGCACTTCCTTAATTTTAGTAAGCAGAAGATAAATTGGAGAAAAATTGGGCAGAACCTGAAAAATATACGACAATAATAAACAAATAAGGTTTGCTGCATTCAAACCATGTATCAATGCATGCACAATTCCAGTTCCATTTATTTTATCAGAATTGAGTATATTTATGAGATGTAAATACACAGACATTTATTTAAATCTAATCATAATTTTGGTACATAAACATAGTACTTAACCATTTGTATAATATTGGCTTGAAGTACAAATAACATGACATTGGATTGATGAATTCTTCCAGTACAAATATTACAGTACTGCTCTCGGTAAATTGGGCCAAAGTGTAAAATATGTTTACCATTATTGATTTAGTAATAAGTAGTAGATCCATCATTATCGGGGCTTTTCAGGTACAAGTGACGAATAGCGCAATCGTCGTAACCAATATTCTACATTAAAAAACCACGATTCGTCGTGTGTATCGCCGAGTTAATTACCTCCGACTTAGTCGCTACGCGATTTCTATTGCCGCATTTTCATTTCTCGTTAGGCGAAATTTAACTTTGGACCCGGGACCTCTTTTTTCGTCTGCATTGCTTGCTACTTTTTGTTTCAAATTACGGTTAATTGAAGTGAGTCGGCATGATTATTTCTGTACATCTTGCGTTTAAAATGATCAATATCAGCCACGGCTCATTCGTATTTTTCCGCGATTGATTTAGATTTAGTTTAAAATACGTAAGCTTCATACTCTCTCACTCGCAGAGTAGACATAAAGCTGTAAAAACAAAAAGACATGCACTTCCCTTAACAAATCTAGCGAATAAACATCTCTTACTCTTTCTCACTCCCTCTCTATGTCACTATCTCTCTGTCCGTCGAACGTCTAGCTCTAAAAAGCCGATTGTGTCAGCGTGTAAACCGGGGCGTTAACAGTCGGGCTGTATTACAAATTTCCTCGGCGGTGCAAACTACGCCCCGTAAAACGAAGAACAAAAGCCGCGACGTGTCGTCTCTCCACAATCCTCTCGCGAAGCGTGTACCGTAAAAATAAAGTCTCGATGTATATCGATCCGTTTTAAACGAGTAAGAAAGAGTGAGCTCGAGAACAGGAAATTCCAATCATACCAAGACTTGTACGACAAATATTAATTGAGTTACAATTAGACGAAGAGAAAACAAATTTTCGGGGTAAAAATTATCGATCGTAAAATAGCAATTTGCACGTTGCTTTCATTTTCGAGACTTAATTAAGTTACTTTTCGTGCGAAGGAATACGATTTCGTATTTATTCTCCGACGTGAAGCTCTGCTTTCTCATTTGTGCCGCGACTTTGTTAAGGCGCTTGTCTGTCGAGTGGAGAGACTAGGAGGTCGAGGAAATATCTTAACTGAATAAGGAGTAGGTGCCGTACTTTCTAGTTTCTAATACATCGTAACAGCTCAGCGAGACATATTTAAGTATAGTTTTTGATTTTTTGAAATAATTCACATAAGACTATTATGTATATATTATATTTATTTCACGTTTAATGTTTTTAAGTAGGAAGTCGTTATACCTACTTTAAAGTTTATAGCAAGTTATCTGTTAGATACGAAAAACTTTGCAACAAAACTTTGTAAGTCAGCCTGAAAACTAGTCTTAATACTCGAATTCAAGTTGAAAATTCATCCAATTAGTGGGTTCAGTAAAAAAATGATATTAAAAAAACGATTTATTATACTCTTCTTTTTTGACCTCGCATTCGGAAAAGCTCTAAATCTACTCGTTGTTTTCTAATTTACAAAGCCAATGATGCACTTTAAAAATTTTTCGAAAAGATCAAAAAACTTAATTCTCTAATCTACAAGAGCTTACAAGTTCACTTCGCCGAAAAACTCTCGGCTAAAAGCTCGTCCACCGCGAAAAGTATGCGGCTCCACCTCTGCACACGTATAAAGCCGCATAGTGTGAGAGAGGCTGCAACGGTACTGCAGCGCTGGCGCCGCAATGCAGCGGCCCGAAGACATCGTTGCGTCCTGCGAGACGGACTTAATTTTAACGCGAGATTTTTTCTTTCTTTTTCAGAACAAAGTAAAAAATGTAAAAATACCTACTGTTTGCACATTTCTTTGTGTCGCATCTACTCTGGATTTGGGATGGTTTTAAACTGTTTGTATAGACTTTTTGTATACACTGTTTGTATACGCTGTTTGTAAATAGTCTCGGATAGAAATTTAACTGTTTTTTCTTTTTCACATCGTATTGAACGGTTGGACGATAATCCAGCCAGAGTATTACTATAATAAATTTTGCTCGATATACTACAAAAAATAATTTAACCAATTCAAAGTAAAAGAAGGCTCGTAACGCAACTTAAAAAGCCAGCTTGCATGACCCGCAAGCGTATAAAGCTTCTCTTTTACGAGCCTCGAAACGAACATAACTATAAAAGCACTGCAGGGACGTATGTATGCTATATACCCTTTTATACATACATACTCTCTTTTCTACCCACTTCCACCCCCAACAAAGAGCCCTCTATCGCTCAAAAGTCAATCGATCCCTCGCCACAATAAATAAATCACGGTCGGTGGCGCGCAGACAGACACAAAACCCGCTTCTCATATCCGTAACAATATGCACGGTAATTTTAGCAGAACAATTAGGTCGGTTTGCACAGCGGGCGCCGCCGCGAGACGTTATATACACACGCTGCAACCTCCGCCTCCTTCTTTGACTCCACGCTTCGTCCTGAGACTGGTTTCACAGTGTGAATGTGTGCAGGTGTGTATCATGTATGGAAATGAGCTTGCAGAGCTTTTGCACTTTTGTTAATGGTTTACCTAAATTAAAGCTTGAATGTTTGGTTAGATGAAAAAGGGATAGATTATTAATTTCCTTAAATCTTAGAGAGGTATTTAAATTTTTTAATCTTCATACCCCTATTAAAAAGTGAATAGAGATACATTATATTATTTTAAATAGCAAATGTAAAATTCTTTTTTTTTTATTCAATCAAACGAATCTATGAAACAGAAGCATACATGCAATCTAGCATTTAGTTTTAAGTATAATTGTTAAAAACATAATTTGGAAGATAATTAAAAGTAGTCAACAAATTGAATTTTACATATCTGCTTATAGAGTCATATTTGGTAACGTTGCAGTGTAATGATTTCCGCGATTAAGCATGAAATTATAAAGCCAGAATTCACGCTTCCAACCGCACGAATCAAACCGCAATATATTCATCATCCTCAATAGTTAATTAATAAACAAACCTGACAAAATGCGATTTTGAGAATTTGCAGAATCCGACCCGCATCCGCGGTTAATTTAATAGAGAGTCTATCTCTGAGACTATCTCTCGCTATGATATTTCATTCTCGCCCGCGCCTTATTAGGAATGGATTAACCGTTCAATACTGGATTAGTAATGAATTTTTTCACAGAACTGGAAGGAATACTTGATCAATACTCAATGAATATTGGAATAATAATAACGGGACATACTAGAAAACTTGTACAGGCAGAATATTTCAAGATAGTAGTGTAAAAATGCTGTTATTCCAAAAATCGAATTAAATTTAAATATATTACGTGTATATACTTATTAGGTTTAAGTTGCGCAAGTTTTCAAATGCAATATGAGCTCGGCAAACTGTATTGGCCTATTATTCATGAGCTGTAATAATTTTATGATAATTTCAAATCTGATGCTACAGCATTGGGTTAGTGCATTTCCATAACTGTGACTTTTTCCTATCATCCTGATATCGAAACAAGGGTTCATCAATAGTGGTAAGCAATATACCGATTGAGAATAAAGAACCAGTATGATTGTTCGTACTTCAAGAAATAACATTTCCTACCTGAACATCGCTGCATTACTCTTAGTGACAAAAGCTCAATGAGGTACACGTAAATTAGCCACGGCTTAATTAGACTTCTTGGTTTCTGGGTTTAATGTTTTTCATTGGGTTAAGATGAATTTCCTTCGCTGATGCAACGATTAGCCAAACCAAAAACGATTACTTACAAATAAATATAAAAAGTATGTTCGATGTATACTTACATAACAAATGTTGAATATAGATAAAGCACCAACAGTCGTTAGCACACAGGCATTGGTCACAATGAAGCAAGACTTGATTTTTCCGCGTTGCGCAAGTCACTTTGCGGTATTCAAACCGTCCTCTATATTTAGTTGTCGTATTGGTCCATATCCAGAATCAGCCGATGAATTATTCGACAAAATTTGGCTTCTGCACTAGCGTGACTCGCAATTTCGGATTCATCGAAACAGAGCTTGCAACCCGCTGTGTAAGCTCTATAATGTGTACAAGCTAGACGGTCTCCTTACACATTCAATCGATCCAAGACAAATACGTATATTTTGAGTTATCAATTGTTTTGTCTATTTCACGTATTCTCTGTTTCAGATAAGTATCGCTGAGTATGTTTGTGAGTTTATAATAAAGAAATAGAGTGCACACACGCATGTTTCAACATGATAGTTTCGGACATCGGTCTAGCCAAAGAGACTTTTTTCCAAGAGGCAGATATCGTTTTTTACACTTTGATGACTCCGCAAAGAATACCGCGATGGGTCATACACGCTCACTCGCGAGGTTAGGTCAATATTTGGGTCGACAGGTGCGGAGCCGTGCACCGAGCAATTCGGTCAAGGATCATGGCTTTCAATATCTTTTCGCTTTCACGAGCTTTGTAGCGGTGAATTGTTTCAAATGCGATTTCTGATTTCGGAGGATGAGACACCTTTGATTGCTCTATAGTTTCAAAAATGATAAACATTTTTAATAAGATAAATCAAATTAATGTCAATTAAAATCAATATTTATCTTATTCAAGTACATAATTACTCTAGTAAAAATGGTTCGATCAACCAGTAATGGATAAATAGTGGCATGTTATCTGCAGTACTATAAACTGGTATTTGCCCAGTATTCAATTAGTACTTCACTGTTACGAATGGAATATATTTAGAAATTGAAACTTTCTAGCTAGGAATGTAAAACAATTACAATATAATTCATACAAATTTTTATATTTATGAATTTTTTTTTTCTAAAAAAAAATGAAGTTATGAAGAAAATATGTAACAATAAATAGTCCTTTGCATTAACCAAACATTATGCCTGAATTTTTAAAAAATTTCTAATTGCAAAATAAAAAAAATCAGGTGCATTATTTGCCTAATTCAAAAACTATTTATTCTTGCGAAATTTTTTTTGAATGTGGATAATTCTTTTATAATTATTTCATTAAACTTTTTATAAAAAAATTGCAATTACGCCATTTTAAATGCACCACTTCTAAAATCAATTCTTTATCAATTTCTACCCCAAGATGTCTTAAAATTTGATTTAAAAAAAAGAACTTGAAAAACTTAACAATATGTTTGATTCGAATTTTCATTTCTTTATTTAAATTACATACGAACTCCTGAAAACGATGTACCTAAAATGTACGTCGTATCAGGTTAAAGTGAATCAATAAACTGATCAAGCTTGAATTCAATGAGTATTTTATATTCTTACATATATTCCTTAGCACTCGAATAGAGAAACCAATACTATTATAAAATATGTTCAAGTAAATCCTTATAAGCCTTAAATGTAAGAGTTCGATCCAGATTATGAACAAGGAAAAATTTATGGAGTTACATATATTTAACAGTGCATAACTATCTGCAAAAGCAAAGAATTGTAGAAGCCTTAGTATTTCTATAAAAATAAAAAGCTAGTTTATTAAAAAAAGAACAAAAAGTAGTTACTATAGATCTGGAAAAGGTATTTTATTATTCAAATAGCAGTCATTCGATTGAGGTGTATCTAAAATTAGATGTTTATACACATCAAATTAATTATTAATAAACTTTTTTACTATAAAAAGTCATATTTTCATGAATTTTCATGAACGACCCGTCACAGTTTAAACATTAACATGTCAGTCCAGTGAATGACGCGACTTGTTATTTGCCATTAGCCTGGTTTCCCGATGCGCTTGTATGAATGGCTATATATACATGATACATGTACATTTGCGTAACGGAAATAAGTTGCAGGACTGTTTTGGAATAAATGAATTCGAGACTTCGCTTCTAACGGTATCGTAACAATGTCATCTTATGAATGATCGATCCACTATGTATATAATCGCGAGTCATTATTATTTAAACAGACGGATTAACGTACGTTTTAACTACTGTAAAGTATAATAAAGAAATAAACTATACACAACTACCTTAAAAGGAAAATTCAACTTTAAAGCATAGTGATTGCAGTATAATGGCTCGCCGAAGACAAGAGAAAGAAGAGGGAGAACGAGTGAAATAGGGGTGAAGTAGAATAAGTTACGGCGAGGTCAGACCAACTGGTAATTAAAGATACTAATCAATTCATTGCAATTGTGCCAACAGAATGTCTCGTTGTTTTTGGCTGTATATCTAAAAACCTCATAAAAATCGATATTACTTCGAGAGTTTAACATTGACGAAACTTAAACAGGAGAAGAACAACAACCGTAGTAAGAATTGATCAAGGGCCATATATTGCAATGATTTCTTTTCCACAGGACTATATAAAGCATACTGACCCGCTATATATTCGATACTGGAATGACTTATCAGCAAGCAACACTATTAAAAAATCTATACTGTTCCAGTACTTGAGAACAATGCTGGTAGATTGTTACAATATATTCTACTGCTACTGTGCTAATGTTGCAACTTCAAAATTGTAATTAGATATAAGCGAATGGCCTGTGCTTACATATGAAAATTATCTCAAATGCTCATAAAATGGAATTTTTCCTGTGCAACTTATTAAAAGCGACTTGAGCCAGGCAAACTGCATTGGCTTAGTATTGCCACACATTATTCGCGTACTACATCATTGTACTTTTATTTAAAATCTGACCTGCCAACATTGGGCTAGTAAATTATGATTTCGATGTCGAAGTAAGGGTTAACTAGTAGTTTAAACAGTATTTTGCTTGATAAATCAGTCGTCACTTGTACTTGCAGTATAATAGCAATTATTAGCAGGGAATGCTACAATCGTTGCTTGACTCAAGGACTGCGGTTCATCCCTTCGCAGACGAATGAGAGGCTACCTAATACCTAATACTAGTCTTTACTCCTTGTTCTTCAACGCTACTATATATATGTTCTCTCCACCTGTAAATCCACTTCCAGATTTCCTTTCGTCAGCGACTCGTATCGATTGTCCGGGACTTTTTCTTTGCAGAAGAGACAGAAAGAGAGAGGTGACCTCCGACCGGGTCGACCTCAAAAATCTTAATGAAATATTAAAATCATAAGGCGATCGACGAGATATGTACGGATTTTCAAAGGTTTTACTGTGCATTTTATCTTATATTTTTTATCTCCCACAGTAGTTCGTACTCAGTAAATAACGAATCAGAAATAGTTAAATATTGTCGATATAAAGTAATTGAAAAGGTGATTTAACGTTTAGACTATTATTTAATAATTACTATTTATTTATTAAAAATCAGTTATTGATATACATGAAGTTAATAATAAGTTAAGACACTGATTGTTACAATGAGGACCATGAAATCAATTATATCATTCATCATTTATCAATAGATATTCAAAAAAGAAAAATTACACTATGCTAGTTAGCATCTGCATATACAATGATTGATGTATCTTAGTATAATACAAAATGTCATTCTTATTTAAATAATTCCGAAGTTTTATTGCAAATACAAAATTTCACTAACTTAATTACGTATATACATTGGCTATCAAAGGTTTAATTTAAGATTTGCAATTACAACAGAAAATATTTCAATACAATTTCAAATCGATTGTCGTTACGAAGAAGAATAAAATAGCTTTTGTCTATAAGAAGCTATAAACGTATCATCGTCGTTGTCAGAGAAATACGATTGCGTAAAAAGTCAAAATATAGTTTATATATTATATAAGATATCTTGCGTAAAGATTTTGTAAATCAAAGATTTGTTATTATTTGTATACTGCACCTTCAACGATAATAATCAAAACAACAACTATCTCTTTCTCTCTCTCTCTCTCTCTCTCTCTCTCTCTCTCTCTTTGGTTCATTTTCTTTTTATTTAAATAACCCGTGATAATTCGGGCTTGAACTTTCCCCGATTTAAATTAAAACCAATATCGCCTTTCTCTCTCCCGCTGCTCTATCGATTGTCATTGTTATTTTTAGCCAGGAGTACGCTAATAATAGATTAACTACTTTTTAGAATATACGTCTCTTCCATCGAAACATATCGCACTCTGCAGTGCGAAAAATAACGTTACGACTAGTGCATATTTTGTTATCTATATCACATGGATCGAGGTTACCTTACGCGTTAATAGTACCATTTTTTTCCTCCCTCTTGGTGTAATCAAATCATATATTTCTTTAGGACAAAAGTCCTCGATCAGAAACGAAGTATAAATGCCAAGCGTCACGCGAACATTCTCATCTGTCTGCCGTTCGCCAAGCGTATGCAGCCTAAGATTTGTTACATATTCTCCAGAAATTTTAAAATATGAGTGGAAGTAATTGTATAATATTATATACTATGGCGTTCATATAGTCGCAAAGTCACCAATGATCGAGGTTGTAGATAAAAACCAAGTAGAAAGGCGCAAATTTATCATAGTGGCTTAGGTCCTAGGATATATATTAAGGTGAATGTATATATTTAAATCGTAGCGAGTGCTTTCACATTAGAATTTGTTCGTTCCAAATCACAGCCATGATGAATTTGGAAGACTAATATAATGTTTTTTGAGCTTTGGACTAATTTAAATATTTTCGAGTGTATTCTCGGAGAGTCAGGTCTAACGCTTCGGAGATAGTATGGAGCTTCGCAGTGTGGCAGCTTTTATGTTTTCGAGGTCAATGAAGAATTAACGAATTAAAAATCAATGACCCAGATGGCAGTGCAAGCCATTTGGGCAAAGGTGACAGACAAAGGTCGACGCAAGCTCTTATAAAGTATGTGTGGTTCGTATCTCGTTAGGATCAATTTATATATATATATATAGGGCTTTCTTTGTGAAAAAGCAAACGCTCTTATCTGAAAATTGAAGAAGCCTAGATGAATCGTTGATACCTTATTTTGTAGCTATGCATGTGTAGTTTGTATTTCCTAAATTGAAGTTGGCATGCATTAAAAAAAAAATTTTTTATTGATTTTTTGTTGCCTTTTTTCATACACTCTAACTTCAACAGAAACGTATCCTTGATATCTAAACATAACATAGTTGTGGAAGTTTGGTAGATGAATTATAAAAATGTGGTTTATAAACATGATAAAGGAACAAAAATGTAATTAATAGAAATACTTACAAAATATCCTCAAATTTTTTAGCGATGAATTGGTACAATACTTTATTTTTTCAAAGTCGCGGTATCAAAATTTCGACAATTATGAAAAAAATTGTTATATTCTAGAGTTAAATCAAACATATTTTTATTTTTTAAATATTTTTACTCATATTCTTAATTTTTGAGAGATATAGATGTATAGAATATATTTTAAATATTAATAAATTTTCTTTAGGTTTTGGTGATTTTAAAGTTGAATCATCTTGGTTTTTTGAAAAAGACTAGAACGCAATATAAACGATACATTCATATTTGCAAAATGACGGATTATTGAGTTCTGTAGACTGTTCGAATTTTTCGATAAGATGGCTTTTTTCACAAAGAATAATTGATGCGTATATTTTTTTGAGTCAATCGTCAATTCAAACTATAGTTTAAAAAGTTTTAATTATAGATATGCTCTATTATTATTTTAGTAATAACATACTATATATGGTATAATAACATATTAATGGATCTCATAATTTTCAATTCGAGATATTAATGTACTTCTTCACAAGATGGGCGAGAGAGCTTGCGAAATATAATTATAAATTAATCTCGAGGAAATCTCACAGTCCGTAGAGTGCGATTAAATATCCATCAAAGCTGCACCGCTTCAATTAGTCCGAGCAAACATACGCGTTACATGCCGAGCTTGCGGTGATAAATAATTCTGGCGCCAAATTCAAATCGACCATATATAACCCATACGCCGCAAGCTCTGCTATGCGACTTAATAAAAAGTTTTCTCTCGCTTTCTCCCTTCAAACTTTCCTCATACGCCAACGACTTTTTCTTCAATCTCTACCAACGGGCATTTTAGCGCACTCGCCACTTAGAATAAAAGCACAGCGACCGTGCCAAACGTCAGGAAACAAAAAGCTCTCTTTTTTCTCTCTCTCTCTCTCTCTCTCTCTCTCACCTAACGTAGAGGAAAGTCCTTCCACCTACCTGCATCGTTTGATCGTCTGCCAAAGAGAATACAGGAGGACCCTTCGCCAATAACTCTCTCCCACTAACCTATAAATAAAAAGCCCTACTTCCAAGCTGCTTAAAAGTTATTCAATAAAACCAGTGTCCGAGTTGCGAAAAAGTTTAAGAATGGCCAATAGTGGAATCCCGATAAAAGATGAAAAATAAGAAGAGACACTACTAGACAAGGGCTGATTGTGTGCATGCGCAACGTGAGGCGCTGTACTGCAGATACGTTGCGGTTACGGTCGCCGCCCATAAGCAGCTTGGCGTCACGCAACCGAACATTTAGACAAAGAGATATAGGAACGGACTTTATATGAAATTCATTGTATTGATACTGAAAGAAAATATTTTTCAGCTATCCTGATGCGCCCTTGAATAGGATACGCGTATAGCGAAACTTGAGCTTTGAAAAGATCTTGCTAAAGTTTACTGAACCTTGAAATATCATATTTTATTATTATTATTTCAACAATAATAAGCTTCAATATTTCATCATTTTCTCGTCTCGCCAAAGACGGAAATATCCACACGAACAAACCAAAAGCAAAAAGCGTTACGTACAGTAGGCGCCGTTAACTCTTTGCGTTTCAGGGGATTTTTTACCGACATTCATACCTCAACAATTAAAGATAATGTTCAAGTTAAAAGTTTTAAATGACTTGAGTAAGATTCACGGTATAATATGAACAGTAGTCGCGTCAATGCGTCGACTAATTCCACGACGCCATTGTGGTAGAGCTTTAATCTCGAGTTTTTTTAGAAAGAAAAAAAATGGTAGATCTTTTTCCGCGTCCGTGGATGCCATTTCAAATGATATTCTTCAAAGTCTGCGAGAGTTCGAGTTTATATTGTTCGCAAGTGAAGGCACGTTATTCCAAGCGAAACATCATGATTGAACCAATTGAACATGTTACGCCGGGGAAATAAAAATACTCCTCCTTCCATGTGTTCTCGTCAACGTCGTAATTATTGCGGTGATTGTTTTATCCCTTGAAGTTCAATGAGAGGGAATCTCGACTTTGCCGCGAAGGAATTCTGTTCAACTAGAATTGGCGGCAATGCGACTTATTAGCAATCATTTCAACTTTACCTGTAGGAAGCTGTTTCTGAGCTTTAAGTCTAGTCAATTTTATTGATTAGAATGGGAAATCTAACAAAAGTTATTATTTAATCACTGACTGATAGTATAATAATATTTACAAAACTTTAAATTTTACTATTTTATATGAAAATATTCATCCTCACTCTATTATGTATGAAAATGTTCGAAAAGGAATAATAAGTTACTTTGTATTTTGTATAAATTTGATTCGATTTGAAATTTATTATATATTATGAAACATAGCCAGACGCTAAACAGAATTACCCTAGTAAAGATTTTGCAGATTGCGAATCTTGTTTCTAGAACCCTTCTAGTGGAAAATAGTAAAAGTATAGTTAACATTTTTAAAAAATGTGTAATAACGTTAGTTTTATCAGTGTGTAATGAAAAGACCATACTAGTTAGACAATTGTGATCTTGTGATAAAAAAATGTATTAGACAATTTCCTAAAAAATTTCCGAATGCATCCTAAAAAAGGCTGTAGTGCTCGCTTTTTTAAAGAAGGAATTCGGGGTACTCCTTCGCGAAATCCAATCGCCACGTGTTCATTTTTAATATTGTCACAGAGGCTATTAATCTTTCTTCGCATAAAAGTTAGTCTTCTATATCAATATTGAAAGAGAGAAAGAGAGACAGAGAGAGAGAGAGAGAGAGAGAGAGAGAGAGAGATAAAATAGTGCCTACGCTGCCAGTAAACAGATCGATAGTTCGCGAAATGGAAAATTCAAGTCGGTTATGTAAAACAAGAATAAAAACACGTGATGAGAAAGAAAGAGAGAGAGAGAGAGAGAGAGAGAGAAATTAAATTCCTTGGCTGCATTGAAAAATTATTTCCCGTGCAGGCATCAATCGCTTTGTATACGGGAACTATGCTGCTATTATGCAGTCACATGACTAAAAGTGAATTTATTAGCGGAGATTTGGTCTTCGTGTCGTACAGCCGCTCCGATTTATTGTAAAAATGGATGAAAGATTGAATAATTCAGGATGACAGAGTCTGGGCTTCGGTGCTTTATATAGAAACAGTTACGTTCGCGTTTAGATTTATTTGAACAAAGAACAAGAGATGCATCTAGATTTAAAAACGATATGAGATTTATACCGCTTTGGCCTAAGATATTGTTGGCTCCGGGACCAACACTTGTCAATTGGATCCCTTATTAAGTCTAGTCGAAAATTTCACCTTTTCAATAATTTGTATTAAATATAAATTTTTAAGTTTCCATCTTCTCTCACATTTTCGATGGTAAATTTATAAACAATATAAACTCATTGTTGATTTTATTCTCTACCAATAACGATGAATAATCGAAAGCAAACGAGCAATAAACGTGTTACGAAACGTCGATATATACTAGACTCTGCATCCGATTCCATAAGTCAATACGGAATTCTCTACCAATAACCCATAGCAAGGCAACTTAGGGCGATCTCCGGTGCTGTGCAAGGCCAAGTCATTATGCCTCCGAAGCTAACATAGAGACAGAGAGATAGAGCGCAACCGCTTAATCGAGGCACGTTTGCATTGTCATATTGGACAGAGAGACGCGCAGCGCAGAAACTCTGCTTTAGTCGAGATATACACTACGTCGAGTCTTGTATATACATATATATATATATGTACAGCAAACGACTAGCTCTTTGTATACGCAACGGTGCGTGCTGCTGACAGATTGCTGCTGACGCTGTTAGTGATAGGAAGTGAGTTTCGGGTTGGATGTTTGGTAGAGTTAATTTTTTAGATGATAACGATATGTCTCGTTAAACAGTTTTAATAGGAAAATTTTTAATGTAGATAGATTTGCATGTATGGATGACTCTTTACTCCGATAATTTTATTACTCTAGCTATAATTCAATATATTAAATAAATTTATTTGGCGAGAGCAACCAGATTTCTTACAGAGATGTTAAAAAATCATTTTTTTCTGAAAGAGAAAATATTATATTCCATAAATATGTAAAAACAATATACTCTTCTACATTTGGTACTTGTGCTTAGCCATTACCCCAACCTTAAAAATGCAGTATTAATTATTCATTTGGATTAAAATGTAAATTGAAATTTAGCGTTATCGATTTATCATTACGTTAGGGACATATTCGTCCACAATGCTCGCGCAGTCCGAGCTTATTGTACCTAAATGTAGCGTAGACGTTAGCTCCGTGGTTAGAGCACTTGCCTTTGATTCAGGACGTCCCAGGTTCGAGATTCGTCGTTTACCGTTTTCTCGCGACTCAGTCTCTTCACTTTAATTTTCATAACAATTGAAATATTTAATTAATATATTCAGGATCATTTATTTTGAATCCTCTCATATATCCCATCTTCAAATTCGAAATTATCATCACAATGTCAAATTACAATTTCACACTTGAAAATATTCATAAAAATGAAAATTGCGCACTTTCTCTTAGATAACAATTCAATCAAATCGACAATCAATACAAAAAGATACGAATGCAATAACAATAAGTGACTAACGGCTCGAAAAAAGTACGCCTAAAGCGCATTCACGAACCCGATGAAGTTAACGCGTCGGTTGCAGAGCCCTCGCCGTGCTCTTGGCATTCGACGTGCGACAATAGGGCTTTCGAATCAATTGATCAACTCAATGCCAAAACATCGACAATCAGTGGACCGACTATATTTGTCCACTCTGTACAAAAATAAATATAAGTTGAGTATATGTTTAAATATATATATATTAAAGGCTTATGATTATATACCAGCTGAACATTACATTTTTCTAATTAAATGCCGCATGAATATGCAATTATTACATGCTTATGTGTACTTATTCGGGGTTTAAACGCACATTCAGCAGGAGATAATCGCCCTGAGGTCACTGCTTATCCAAAGCCCAAAGAGCCGGAGATAATTACAGACGCGGATAGTGATAAGTAAATTCCATTGAATATTCTACATTATATGCATGAACTACGAAATTGAAATCGAAGTAAAAGATTTTTTTAATTTTGTTATCAAAATTGTTTTTAATGCTATAAAAAATTTGTCTAAAAAGTATAAGAATTACAAATTTTTATATTTTTTCATAAGATTATATTTAAAAAATTGGATAATCCCTAAGGAAACTTTTTCCATTGTTCTATCATTGTGGTGATGTAAAAATAAATATACGTAAATAGTGTTAAAATACTGCAGAAATGTTATAGGTAAAATATAGACAAATAAATACTTAGTATTCAAATGGGCTTAATTACACATTTATTCAGAGTTTCAACGATATATTGAATACATTCCTTTTCCAGTATTTATTTTTCTGACATCAAGTACAATAGATCTTGTGATTATACATGCAAAATAGATATTTTTGTAAAATGGATTTCTATTTGCAAATGAGATCTGCATGGTCGCAGATACTTTTGTAGTGAAGCAAGGCATCTTCAAAAACATTTTATGTTAATTTAGATGATAAAAGCTTGGTCTTTATTTACTATAGACTAAATGTAAAATATAAAATATCGAAATATAATTGTAAAATATAAAAATCAAAGTCTATTTACAGACAGAGCTTTCATTAAGGAACATGTTTGTATTTTTTTGTATTTCTTTAACAATAACTTTTTTCTACTTGTCCAATATTTTATACAATCTGGATAATTTTTTAAAATTGTAATTGCTTTAAGATATTTTTCAGCTATGTATAGCCGATTAATCGTTTGTAACTTTGTTTACGTTTGCAGTTATAAAAACCGAGTGCTAACCTCATAATAATGTGCAAATGGTTCGTTGCCCTGGGAACATTGAGAAATGAGGAAAATAGTCTACAGTAGATACGCGCTCTTTCTACTTTTACTTTATCTTCGAAAATATTTTATTGGAAAAATTAAAATTTTTTTTTTATTTATTTTTAGTAAGAAAAATTCTCCCGAAGAAATACAGAAAACATTGAACTATCTCGGTAACTATTAACTCTTTATGAACGAATCTTAAAAAATGAAAAGGTAGAAATAGAGCCGTAGAACAGTTTGCATTATTTTAAAGAAACAATATTTAACAGGTCAATCTGTTAGAGTATTATATTATCCATTTGTATAAATTAATCGCTAAAAATATAGGTTTTAAAGTAGGTAAAGGTTTAAAACGTCATTTATACGCTCGATGTGAAGAATCGGGACAGAGATGAAAGAAAGAAATTTGTAGATGAAAATGTGGGCGTAAAAGGCTGTTAGGAATTACACAGTGACATAAAAAACTATCGACGCTCGTAGAATGAAAAAAAAAAAGAAAATCATATGTTAAATATAGAGGATATGAGATCTATGCGAACGCTATAATATTCATTTTTATAATAGTAGAGCCGATAATTTGAAATAAATTTTGAAAATCTATCAAATATTCAGGAACGTCTGCAAAGGTTAAAGCTAGCGTTCAAGGATCACTGGGTTAGTCTTGTATTTTTTGTTTTATTTTGTTTAAATCTTTCATTATTAAAAAGAGCATGAATAATATTAAGTATACTTGTGTTAATTCTGAGAATTCATAGAAACAGACTATAATTTTCATATACCAGTAAATTGGATAAGTTATTTTTATTAATTTTTTCCAATCTCAATTCAAATTCAAAACTGATGATTTAATGCAAAATATTATATTATTTTTCAGTTAAATAAACTTTACCGTAATATTAGTGTACAAATAAGTAATTTGATATTTCTGTAAATTAAATGATATTCATAGTTAATTTAATATGTAATGTCAAAGTATATCTTACGAAGATTGAAAACATCGATTTGCCTGGATGAAAATGATGGTAGTTTTAAATAAATTAATACAAGTTATATAAAATACAAAAAAAAATAAAAGTGTGAAATTAAATTTAAGTGCGGGTAGAATGTTTTCTTTCAGTACTTTGACATTAAAAAGAATGCTGTTCACAAAATATTTCATATTTTACTCTCACTAAATAGTTATATTAATAGATCGCAGTCGTAGAGAGAACAACAATTCTAGCTTTGTCTTACATCTATATATTTCTCGTAGTGTACGGAAATGAGAAAATAAACCTCACATTCAAATATAAAGCTATATTCACAACAATGTCCTAAAAACAGCAATATCCTTGCGTCTCGTTCTGAGGAATCATTCTGTCGGGCTCCATCCGTGGCTATCAGGATTATAGACGGCCTATGGGCACGCCACCTTACTCACCTCTCTAGTTCAGAACACAGGCCTGTTCCACTGTGTTTCTCACGATGGCATCTCTTTTCCTCCTCGTGCATGTACTATATATATATATATAATGCGGACTTGACCTCGCCAAAAAAGCTGCTCCGGAAATCCGATAGATCTGGTATTTTGACAATTTTTCACGCGATTTGGATATGGCTTAGTGACAAGGCGTAGAAATATATTTCAGAGTAAAGTTGGCAAAGAACCGATGCCCGAATAAAGTTTTTCGTTATAGTTAAGTTTGATAGATTTTGTATTAATGTAAGAAGCTTTAAAATCGTATCGGTTAAATGGTATAGAAAAAACTGGGCTTAATATCATATTATTAAATTATTTATCGTTATAATCCCATTTTTAAATTTATTCTAATTGCTAGTATTAAAAAAGGTGCGAAATTTGATGTTTATGTTATGAAATTTATTATTTAATGTTTAATTTAAAAATCTAAATTTTCTTTGAAAAAAGCTCTAATACATTGTTCATAAATATGCGTAGACTATATATTTGTAGACTATCTTAGAAAGTGCTGCAGAACTTCTATTCAGGAGATCACTATGAACAGATTTGCGTTTATAAATGCTACGCATACGCAGTAGTGAAAGGTCCCTTTATCACGTCGACGCGATTATCAATAACGTCGCGTTGACAGACGCTCGTAAATATGATTTACATTTTTCAAGCCTCTGTAGCTCGTATACTACACGTCTACCTACACTGCACATCTACCTTAAACGACAAGAGCACCTGGTCCTCGAATAAACCATATGATAAATTGCGTCTTCTACATGGTGTAAAAAACAAAAGTCATTGCCTAAAATATCTTAAGGGAGCAAGACGTCCTTCATTTCTAATTCGAGTGAATTAATTCTATTCTTTATTGATTTAATTCTGAAGTTGTAGGATCAACCTACTGTATACCTTTAATTTGATTTTGATTCACATCTCTAAATCCTTTCGTTACACATTTACTTGTACTAGGTTGTTGAAAATTTGTATATAGCAAAATATCCATATTTTGGTATACAAAGTCAGAGTGAAAAATGATAAAGTTTCATTTGTTATTTGGCAATGAAAATCCATTTACGATAAAAATCACAAAATTTCTCATTTATTTTTTAACTTTACTAGTATAGCAAAAAATAAAAAATCCCCTTTAGATGTGCAGGTTCGGAATTGTGTTTTGTACAAAGATTTATCACTATTTCGTCTACTTTTTTCAAAATCAGTAGAAATTAACAAAATAGTTCTTTATTTCACGAAATTCTCTCCCCTTGAGTATGAAATGTGTTTGCAGCGGATGCGTTTGGAGCGAGAAATGCTTCCCTGAGAAGATTCTCGTTGTAGATACAAAATAACGAAGGCATTTTGTAAAAACAATTGAAAAGTTCTTTTATTATTTTATGTATAACATTGTAACAAGAGCTTATTCTATTCTAAATTTTTTTCGAATTAAAAGTGCCTTATTTTCTTAAGACCCCAAGTAAAATAAAGCCTCTAATGCAGTATACCCTTGTCATTCGGAAATTCAGCAATCGGCGTAGTAAAGTCTGCACGCAAGTCGTTCACTCGCTGGATCAGTATATCAGAAAACAGACACACATATAAACTTCCCTGTTATATAGAAGTGGGTCGGACCGGCGTTTATTAGACATTCCTCGAGACGTCGCCTCGCGGATAATAAGGCAAGCCGGTTGCGCGCGAACGAGAAATGTTTATGACTTCGTTATATAAGGAAACATCGTGGCTAGAGGGTAGAGGAAATGCCGTAAAACTCACCGGCGCGCGAGATCCATAAAATTCTTAAATTGACGAAATACTTTTATGTCGGATTTTTATCCGCGATAACACGTGCCGTTATTGGATCGTGAAATTTCCGAGTTATTGCCAGTAGTAGCGAGATGCTAGAGAGTTTAAAGTTGCTACTCGTTTTTTTCGCACTGAGCACATGTGCGGCGATGCCGTTGCGGCTTTTATTGACGCGTGAATTTTCGTTTGTTGCACGCTCGCAGCAAATTGTTTCCTGCGTTGCTGCTGCTGCTGCTGCTGCTGCCACTGCTGATGTTTACACGAGGAAAAAATCACGAGAATACACGCAACGTTGTGTATATACAAATATGTACGTGTTATATATATTTTGATGAATTTACTGTATGCGCGAAGAAAGAATAAATACCGGAAAAATTCAAGTATTCGCGGGAATGAAATAATTGCAAGTACACTGCATGTTTTGTACACACGATTGTGAGCGTGTGCGTGAGCGTGTGCGTGTGCGTATGCGTATAGGTTCATATTTCAAATACAGAAGCTTCAATTTTTCCGAAACAATTCCAAAACAGTTGAATGTCAAACAGAGATATAAAATTTATAAGCAAATGGTCGTTCTATGGGACATATCTTGAATAGAGAACTTGCCACCCAGTAAGAGTCACAAGTAATGCAATCAATTTAAATCCGATGAGAGCCGCAATTATTCCAAAAATACTTACGCGAAATATTCTATATCGAATTTCATTGAATTTTTAAGTAGTAATTCTCATCGTTAATTAAAGGTCCGCTTTACCGACTGAGTTCTCGCTATTTGCAGTTTTATTATCCCCTTAACGTGAAGATAAAGATAAGATATGAACCTACAGAAGTGCGGTAGTACGTTTGAATTAATGTATAAAAAATTGAATTTCAGTCAAATTGATCAACGATGAGAGGGAGTAAGGGAATGTAGACGACAGGTCGCAAAGACGGATCTGCTCACTCACGCAGCCATCGGAAGTGGAAGAAAAAGAAGAAGAAAAAGGCGGAGTCCGGTTGTACCCTTAGTCCTTAGTCATCGACAACCTTGTTGCCGCCGACGCCACCGACACTGCTGCTATCTCCTTGACTCGATTTCCTTCATTGCCTTTCCTTCAACAGTCTCACAGCCGTCGACGTTGCACCGCACCGACTTCACCATCCCCCTCGATTAGAAAACTGTAAGTTGCTACATTACTATTCAGGTTCTTTCGTTAGTTTTTTCTAATTATATAACATTTACAAAATCGAACACTATCAAGATTTGTTATAAAATATAGTTGTGCATATGCTTGAGTGTCGTCTCATAAGTGTAATGCCAAAAGTTGTTGTTCGACAGTAGGGGTATTCCATCCACAAAACTTCCAATCTGTAAAATATTAACACAATTTATATAAAATCTTGTCCAGTAGCCTTTTTCGAAACTGCGAGGGAGTCAACACAAATTTTCTATATTGTTTTCTCTTCTCGACTCAAACAGCAATACTAACTTGAAAATGTGTCGTATCTCTTGCTACTTGGCTCCTATATACGCGAAAATAATAAAAAAGAGTGCAATAGTATATATAATTATTTACTCCTTACGTTACAGGGTATATATCAAAGATGCTTATTGCACTATACAGGTGGTATGCATCTTGTAGCAGCTACACACGATATATTGAGAAAAAAATAACCTTCTATATGCACCCCATAGTTGGCTTATCATTTATTCTCGCGCCCATTATAACCTCTAGTTTTCCTTAACTTTGTTCTTTTTCTCCCTTCCATCGCCTAATTTTTCTTCGAAACCTCGATCCCCTCGGACGAGACTCACCCTCCTTCGTACGTACAAAGCGAACATTTGTGTTCTCTCTCTGGCTCTCTCCAGCTCTCACTTGGGAGAAAAATATACGTGTATGCGCGAAACGCCTTTCTGTAAATTTTTCATAAACAACGCGGAATAAGAAAGGAAAAAAACTATCTTCGCGAATCTTTCTCGCGTAAAATATGATAAATGTTGAGAATATGTGATTTGTCCGTAAAAATTTCCTCGACGGCGAAATTTCGTCGAGTATTATTTATTCTGAATATTTCTCCTTTTTTCCTCTCTCTCCAACCAGAAAATTTATAAATCCTAATTTATGGTTTCATCTGGAAATGCAGTATCTGTTGCATGAAAATTATAGCATATTTCATTGGAAAATTATTGGCTGTTCTCGACAAATCTAGTTGTATTTTACCGTATATACGTACTCATATATACATGTAGTCTGCGCAAAATTGTACGAATTTATAAAACGAGTTGTCTGTATACACACGTGCAGTGAAAGATAAATTGTTCATTGTTTATATGAAAGTGCATCGCTCGTCGTCCCCTCTTCGTTTAAACTCCCACCTATACACTATTTTCTTTTTTTCTCCATCATTTACTGCAGCACTCTCTGCCCGAAAGAGAAAGAGAGCGGATCTTAATGAATAAGAAAATCGTAAAGGGTAACATGGTATATATATAAAGCTAACGCGTATCTCTCCTTCCCGACGAGTTTCCAGTATTACGTTTTCTCCGGCAAATTGCCTGGAATTTTTAATTTCGCCCGAGCTTGCAAGCTCAAAAAATAATTCAGCGCGCGTATTCATTTGATATACGTATACTCCACGTGAATTGCAACATTATACAGGTTTATTAAATTATTTACACGTGGATAAGTTGCAACACTTTATCCTTATTCACGCGTTCATGTATGACGAGAATCAATTTTATAACGATTGTTAAACTTTTCGCATTGCACTAGTTGTTCTTGACGCAAACGACATCCCGAGCTACTTGAAAAGCAATTAAAGTTATTGTACCACAAGTTTAGGAATGAGAGGAGGCATCTACGATTTCATACAAGTTGAAAATCGAACTCGACGTGTTCACGCGTTGTGAATTTCCAGATTCCAGTCATTTATTGCGTAATATTGTAAATGTAGCTGTGCGTATATTGAATCATTATGCTTAACTCGATGTCAAATCCTTAGAGTTAGGCTTTTATTCGGAAGACTGTGTGGCTGTTTACTATAACTTTAGACGGAATAACATAACAAAGTTTCCTGATTTCGAATGCTTGATCATAGGAAAAACATGGTCGATTATTTTTTCGTTTATATTTTAGAAATTATTCAAAAACTATAAGTTACAGAATGTCCAAATTCAGAATTTATAAACTTTTTCTTCGATTACGTTAGATTAAAAAAAATTACATTCCTCAAAGTAGTACTTGTTAGTAGTTTAAAATCTGAAATATGAGTATATGTTTGGATGTTGTCAGGAGTCAACGGGTTATTATCATTTTAAAATCTAAAATATTTACACTGACATCTGTAATTAATGTAAAAGGAAAAACGTATTCTCGTAGATACTAGATTATTCCAGAATAACTTAAACAGATCGTGAACGTTCATACATATAAGAAAATAGTATGTCAAATTTAAAATGAAGAAAAAATTGTGTAGTATCTGACAACCAACAATTCAGTTTACGACAAAATTCAGCCAATATATATTACATGTAACACCTAGTACTTGAACTCCAATTTATGAGAATTTGCAGAGAACTTAGTCATTACTCATCTATATTTATTCTTACTAGAATAGGATAATAATTTAATTTATGTAATTAGTATCCTACTCTAGTCAAATCGGAACAGTAATAACGACGTTTAATTATCAAGCCCATTTGATAACCAAATAACTGAATAAATAATTAACTTATTTTATAAATAAAAAGGCGTATAATTATAATGTTATTCGTTACTTTTAACATGGGAAAAAATACAATTTCGCTATTATACACTTTAAAAGAAAATATATATCCTACAAGGAAGAACAGTGATATCGAGTGCGTCATGCGAATATAAAACGTGGGTTTGAGCAATTATTTAAAATTGACACGCGTTAGCTGGTATGCATTACGCGAATGTGTAACCTGATTCTCATATATACAAATGACTGCAGCCAAGCGATTTGACTGAAATTAATGGGATGTCGTTACGTACTTGGGATGAGAGTCCCTTGTTCCATTTCAATCATTATCACCATTTATCGATGCTTTCGTCGGGACAACGTCGGAACACACGCGATCATTCAATTCAAATTTGACGTTTTATTTTGTATAAAAAAATGGAATAAAAAATATTCACGAAACACAAATATCATTCACAAATGAACCTGAAATTATCCAACGATAAAGTAATTTTCATGTTACTCTATGCTTTTCAATTTTCAGGAGTCGATGTGTGTATGCGAAATAAACAGCATGAAATCATTATTCGTAATTATGGTAGATTACATTTGTTGACTACATGTAAACGGGTATGTAGACCGGATATTTTTCCGAGCTACCCCAAACGAGTAAACATTACATTTGATCAAAAGCGTGTTTGTACGAACGATACATATTTCGGTCTACGTGTAAATATTACCAGTCCAATTTCGCCCCCCCCCCTTCCAGTAAATAATCAGGATAATTTGTGTCCACATTTATTTGAAATACAAGTACATGAAATTTGTTGTAGAAGCTTTAAATTATTGTACTTTATTAATATTGCTAATATTGCGTTTTTATAAAACGCCCTTTAATTTGTATGTAAAAATTCAGGTACACTGAATATGTGCATGAAAATTCATGCTATTTACAATAGCACGAATGCTTTGTAAGAACTCGAATTAAAGTTGCCTCGAGCTAATAACATTTTCCATAAAAAGTGAAAAAAAGCAGAAGAAGAAGCTTGCTAGCTCCTTAACGTGTACGGTGCAGAGAGCATATCTGACCTTATTAACAGCGTAGCAGTGGCAGTGGTAGCACAGAATCGCATTACGTAGTAATAGACGTCGCGTCGGGGCAATACGCCGACTAGTACAACAATTTATGAGCCGCACTGCCCTCCGGCCAACTGACGACTGTGAGTATACATTTCCGCGTATTCGAGCCGCGTTACAAGCACACACTGTTATGCGCCTCTCTACCTCTCTTGCCGTTGCTGCTGCTGCTGCTGCTGCTGCTGCTGTTGCAACTATTCTGACGTAAGCTTATTTATGCGGACCGCAGTGCGGAGTAGAACGGGTTATGTATTTATTAAATTCGTATACGTGTGCGTGCATCTGGCTGAATGGAATCAACCAAAACTCATTTTACAATATCGTATATATAAATATAGATAGCTTATAACATTTTTAAATTTTATCAAAAATTACTTAGCTAGAAAGTAGACTTTAGAAGCTTTGAGTGAAACGTTATAAGCATTTAAACTAAAAGAAAAAATGTCACTTTCCGAAACATGATTTCTTTATTAAGTTAAAACTCTTTTTATACTAATTTCAGCGGTATACTTCCGATTACAATCACTCTATGAAAAGTTTTGAATTTTTGTATTCTTGGCCACAAAAACCGAGTGGCAAGTTGAACATATGAAATCAATGTATAAGTGGCTCAAGTTACTGGGAAAAAGGAATCTTGTCGATGTGCCTTCGCTGAAAATTTGTTAATCTCCAGGTACCAAGTTGTTTCCTGTATCTCGTGGATTTACTCATATAGCAAGCCAGCAATTTGCAGCTGCGCTTTGCAAGTTTTAATTGAGGGAGGGTGAATGCGATGGATTTTTTCAGACTATATTTTTTTTTAAGGGGAAAATACCATCGTGTGCGTGAGAGTGAATCGCGATAATTAATAATGGATAGATTTTTTGGCATCCTTTTTATAAAGTTTCGAAGAGAGGGTATAAAGCTCGTGTCTTTGTGCTATCACTTGGCTCTTAGGTAATATAATTTTTTAATATCCATAAATTTATATTTTTATGATATAACATTTTTATTGTTTTATTATTTAAATAATAATAAATTTTATACAAATTTTTCCGAGTAATAGATAAATATTTCAACATTTGCGCCCTTTTCAAGAGCATCAATTAAAATATGTTATAGACGGCGTCATTTTTCTGTGTTTTCATTGACAAAAATATTTTCTGGGTTCGGGATAAAAATTAAAAATAATTTTGCAATTTAATAGCATTTGAATAGCACGAAAAAAAAAATAATAATACGAACGTCAGCGTATAGCATAATGATCGTTCATAAACAAAACCGTTGAATTGAGACCGTTACTGTGCACTGGCTTTTCCGGTTGTCACTCACCAACAGACTGCGCCGACGCATTTTTCATCGACTTCATAAATTTGCAGCCTTTTGATGCTCAAACAAAGACGATATTTCGCGCGTCCGTAATTCTGAAAAGTATATTTATGCTACAGACAAAATTGTTTTTAATATGATTTTTCTCTCTTCCAATATGGTACTCTTGCGTTGAATTACTAGTAACGATTATATATATATATATATATATCATTAATCGACGCGCTATTTATTCATTTGCTCGATACTTAACTCGATGCGGATTGATTGAACAATAAAATTTGTTCAGATCTTTTGCTATTTATTTTATATAATTTTCTAATCATAGTTGGCTCGCGATGGATCGTGATTATTCATTATACACAGTTCGCGATAGAAAGGTATCGAATGATCTAATGAATTCAGCAATAATATGCAAACGTGTCCAACTGTGGCTAAACATCAAGTATTAAACCACAAACAGACATTTCCTTTATCAAATACAGCGTTCTCGACGTTGTAGGTTATACTTTATCATTTATAGTAGGTTATACTTTAGCACGAATCATAATTAGAATTTGAATCTATATATATGATAATGACGGACGTTATTTTGCAAACATTCGTGAGTTATTGATTAAACAAATATCTTTAAAATACTGGTTGAAATTTGAGAAGTTTCAACAAAAGTCAAGTTTATTCTTATCACAATTCTTATTGCGATAAGAATAAACTTGACTTTCCAACACAATTCAAAGTACTTTTATTTCTCGGAGTACATGTAATAATAATTATAAAAATACACAACTACCTTTTTTTAATTACTTAATCTTAAAATAGATTCTAGCTAGAGCTACTTATAATCAGTTTATTTATTAAAAATTAAAAATTAATATGTAATAATAATAAAAGAAATACAAGCCTGAGTAGATTAAAATAAGAGCTAAGATGAACGCGGTATATATACATTTCATGTAATCGAGTGAATCAAGCTTTAAATGCCTCTATAGTCCTTTCCTTTTCAACGACATGTTAAAAGAAAAAACGTAAACAGTTTTTAAGTTTTCTTTCAAAAACGAAGTTTCATATTGACTTGAATTCCCTATAGGCTATTAAGTCTAGGCACATCGTTAAACCATCAAGTCTTAGTAATTTTGGCTGAATTCAGCCGATACCATTTGCAGCGCGTGTCTCGTGGACACATGCCATCGTCGCTTTGTGTTCTCGTGTGTGCAGACGCCCAAGGGCTGCGTCGATGCCGACGTCGACGGAATCTCCTGTTACCAGCGGAGTTTGTAAACAGCCGCACTGAGTCCATGCAAATAATTTAGCTTGTTTGTGTAAAGCTACTCTCTCTCTCTCTCTCTCTCTCTCTCGCTCTCTCTATTTGTGGTCGGAAGTCGATGTGTCGCGAAAGCTGCGAATTGTTGAAACCAATACACGCATGATAGCATGCTGGATCAGAGCTAACTAAAAATTGCGCGGTGCCGTTGATACTAAATTTTTTTTGGTTTGACCTGTGAACAATAAATATAAATATATATAGCTACATTATCAATTAGAGTAAATCTATAGACCAATGTTGGATCAATAATAAATAATATAATAATGAATATAATAAGTTAATTTTTACGCAAAATTGCAAGCTGATATTTACGCAGTATTTAATCAATACTGGAATCATGTCATTCTTGAATGATCCTTGCAATAAAATGTAGGCTCTAACGTTCAGTATTACGGATACTAGTACTTTGAGACAATAACATTGACATAATACTACTTTAATATATACTTCAAATAAATACTATAACAATAGAGTACTGCAAGTAAAGGACTTTCGACTAATAATTCGGATTCATTGCCAATAACAGTAAACTTGGGTTTCGATATTATATGAATATAATTCTACAGAATTTTAATAACGTACATCAACGTGGTCTATTTGTCAGACTACGTTTGCCAGACCCATGACGTATCTGTAAACTTATACAACTGAAGCTCGATTTTACCATATTTTCATGTAAATCTAATAAATATATACACATGATTTATTTAAATGTAGTTAGAATGTTAAACATGTGACATCGGTTTAAAATAAAAAGGTAAAGTATTGCTTTAAGTACTCGATCAGTAGTACTCATATAAAGTACATATTAGTAGCACTGATAGTCAGTAGTAATAATGTACTTTAAGATTCCGTATAATTTTAACATTTGTTCAAATTTAGACTACTATAACTAAACTAGAATTGGTACAGTAAATTATCATTATTCTGGACCGTTCTTATCAACTCTATATTGAAACGATATACGTATGTATATATACGTATGTATATATATAGGCATTTACAGGCCAATGTACTAACGAATTTTGTTTAAAAATATGATGTTGTACCGGAATACGTTTTTATAATAATTTTTGTAGGCATCTCCATAGCTATAAACCTATATACCTATATACCGTTTGGCTGTGTTACCAGATGGAAATATTCTATTTTCCACATTTCCTTTCATGTATATCTCATTTTAGTTCATGGAGCTCGAAAATCAAAATACGCATCTCTATTTTTCATTTAAATCATTTCGTTTTGATAAAATGGCGCGAAATTTCCTACGAAGGGCAAGTGAAAAAAGTGTTTAATCTCCTTATGCGCGATCTTTTTCGTGAAGCACCAGTAAAAGCATAAGTCACGAACGTACTTCTTCTCTTCACGCTCGAAGGAAAGAAAAAAATGAAGACGAGAGATTCCCGTTTGCGCGTACATGAGCGAATCAATTTTCTCCTTCCGCATGAAACTTTTCCACTTTCGCGGTAAAAGTCTCTCGTTTCGAAGAGAAGAAGATGTCACTGAGCGAAATGCAATATTGCTTCGTCGGGATGTAATAAATTCGTTGATAAATTCACGAGGTTCAATGTAATTGGAGAACGTAGGAGAAAAACAGGGAGAATATTTTCCGATTAATGACGGTTGTTGGATAGTTATTTTTTGGCTGGGTAAATTGAGCTTGTGGATTGTTCCATTTTCATAGTAATTTGGAAACAGTGAAACTTCACTGTTTATTTGAGTATTTTTACTTATAACTTGTAAGTAACGAAATGTTATCTTATTATAATAATGATGATGGACAAATGAATATGAGTGCAAATATATTTAGAAACTTTATCGATAGCAATATAATTACTATAGTATAATTAAATATGTATAAGCTGGTAGTAATGTAGCAAACACTAAGTTATTGCAATCTTATAACTATTACTTTACTAAACTTCTAAGAAAATCTGATGAAAAACATTTTTGAGTATTTGACTAAAATACTCATTTCAAAACATGTCACGTTCTTTTCACGTTAACATTGGTTGAATATCAATAGATTTTATTATAAGTTTAATAAATCATCCTACTTTTGTTTAACAAGTCATTTCTACATTACAGTATAATTTAAAAAATCACTATTTTTATAATGTGAACTTTCACTAAATTCGTTGTTCTAGGTATAGGCTAAGTACTAGCAAAAGCAGTCAAAAATAGCAATAGTGTTATGTAATGCATTTTCATTAATTTTTTCATATTGATATCCATAATCGAACCTTTTCAAAATCGATCCAGAAGACCTAAATCACTTTCAACGAAGGACTTTAGCGTTATTTTTATGAAATAGTGAAGTGATTGTTAAGTTTGGTTCATCGTCAACCCGGACTAATTTACGTACTAAATAACTAATAAGAGTTTTATTAGTGTATTTAGAGCAGTTTAAGTCATTACGTATAGTATTAATCTGAGGTCAACACATATTTTTTCTAGAAATAGATCTTGATTCCCATCATCTAATCTTCATAGGCACTTATACACGTATTCATCGAAGGCATCTTCATGAATTTTTTTAGGTTAAAACTCACGGTTGAACCTTCTCAAAACTGAATTTCAAAACTTTGATAACTTAGAAAATTATTATGATCTATATAGATATATCTATATACATTTGAAAGTGGTTTATGTTGTAATATTTAACTTATTTTACAAAAAAGTGGCTTTTGTGTTTTTAGTGGCAAATGCTTCCCTTTTCAAGTTAAAATTTTTTAAAAATTGGTTTAAAATACAAAAATTGATAAAAATACCGTATTTGACATACGGTATCTTTGAAAACCTTGATGAAAAAATCTAAAATATTCAGGAATATGGATACAATGCCAAACTAAAGTTTAATAATGTTTAAAAAAAATTTATTTTTTGGTCAATCAGTCAGAGATAGACTCATCTATGTATCTGTGTATATATGTGAGTGTATAATTCTGTACACATACACACACGCACACACTTAGTTTTCCTGAAGTAGTTATATACATCCCTTAGATGCTTCTTTTCTGAATTTAATCGCTGAAAGAGATAATGCTCAAAGATCACTAATATAGGGAGTATACAAGGAGGTTTTTGTAGAACGAAAATAATTAAAACTAGTCTTCGGTATGACTGTTTTTGGATACAAGACCGATATTACTATGAGAGATGGAAAATAAAAGCCGCGAGTTATTTATATACGTAATATATTTACGGATGAAGTAAATCCTGAAAATCGTATACCAAAAGCACGAACAAAACAAACAATCTATATCGGATAAAACGCGTATTTATGATCAGAGAGTAGAGAAAAGTGCGAAATTGATTATTTTCGGGGAAATAGATTTATTTGAACAGTGAGTATTCCTTGCCTAATCTTTCAATCTCTTCTACTTTCTGTTTGAATAAGTTCGACCTTGTTTTAGTTTAGTCGTTTTCCTTTTTTTCATCTCACACGCGCATGTGTATACATCAGTCAACAATAGGAGAGGAAAAATAGCGAAGGAGAGGGAATCCGATATAGCTTTCGTAAAGACGACAAAAAAAGCACATAATACAGAGGAAATTTTTCTCCCGGAACTCATCGGAAGAAAAAAGCTCATGACGCAAAACTTGTTCGTACGAGTCCTAAGGGGGAAGAAGGGGAGAGAAAGGGGGAAAAAGTATAGCTGCGATCACGAATGAGGAGTTCCGCGAGTACAAAGTCAAGACGAAACAAAGCTAATAGGACTGGGTTAGAATCGGAATTGCGAGTTGAGCAAAGCGAAGCGACCTCTTAATTACCGCACCAGCTATACAGTGCATATGGGTGTGTAGGAGGACATGGGCATGGAAACCCGGGAAATTAGTTCGAGTCCGGCTGTTATGGGACGCACACAGGGACAGGGATGAGACGCGAGAGGAAGTTTTGCGCTGATAATTTTAGTACAATGATGCAGTTTGTTATTATTTTGGCAGGTAGTTTCGAGAGTTGAATTTTGTTCGATGAATTGAATTGAGCTAGTAAATTTAATCCAGTCTCACTGACATCCATGGAATATAACTTTATGGACACAAAACTTAGCTTTAATTCTAATTTTTTTTATCATAGTCATTTAAATAAATTAATTTTATGCATTTTTATGGGTTTTTACTAAATTGTAGTTTATTCATTTTAATCTCAATGAACTAGAAGCTTACATTTAATTCTATTATCTCAATTATTTGTATCTTCAATTTAATTTATCTGCTAAATCTCTTTAAATTATTTTAAATTGAATCTATTTCCATGTACTCTGATAGAATGTTTTTTAATGTATACTAATTTTCAAAGTACATGTACACTAGGAATAATTATGAAAATTTATGTTTTTTAAAAACATAGAAAATTATTATTAACGACAATAGTGATAACACTCTATTCCGTATGAAATGAAAAAAGTACTCGAGTAAAAAGGATGTAGTTCATTCAATCCTTCCTCCCAACGCCTTTGGTTCTCAACCACATATTTACAATTGAATTAATCGAAATTTGCAGACACCCTTCCGTATACGTATTTAATAGAGCCCTGTCCATCGAACGAGTGGGAAATCGAATAACAAATAATAAAAATACACAAGCTAAAGCAACACGAAGACAGAATTGGCAAGAGTAGCATTGCTTTTTCGTGCCCTTGATTTACATGCATATCCGGGGAACTGAAAATCTAATTAAAAAAAGTAAACGAACAAGGATAGTAGCGAGAAAAGCGTGGCTACCAAAAAATTAATAAAACTCCTGAAAGACTAGAGAGCACAGGAAAAAGCGCACAGTTGACTACCCCATATGTATTCGTCGAGTTGGATAACACATTGACAGCCGCCTCTGTGTACTCTTCCGAGAATCAAGTCGTTCAATAAATATATATATATCGTACGTAGTCGAGGTTATATGCTTCGTCAGAATGAGAAACGGAAGGTGGGGAGGATTGGATTCTGCCTGAAATGTTCGGAATGCCGAAGCTACATGCGAGGAACGAGCTATTACGTACTAGTACATAGTATCTGTGTTCGGTTCACATTTTACTGCAGTGTATAGAATCGTCGTGTAATATAAATGTCGATTTCGCTAGAAGCGTATAAGAATTTTATTATTATTATTTTTTTACTTTCTCACGCGTGAACAATATTTTTTCAGTAGAGACGCTGCTATTGTACAACGTTCCTATTATGAACTATTATATATTGGAGAAAAAAATAAAAATATCCGCGTATATTGTAAGGTTCTTCAAATAAAAGGCGAGGTTAATTACTTTTAATTAAGAAATGAAAACCGACTTGAAATTCGTACGAATACAATCAGAGGAATCTATATTCTTCATTGCCATCGAAAACGACTACAGCATGTAGGATTTCCGACCTTAGTAGAAACTTACAGGTTATAAAAGATAGTATCTTACTCTTTATCAAATTCAACTTACGAGTTATAATTAGAAAGCATCAGTGATGAATTTATTGAAAAGTAGCTTTTGTCGAAATTAATTTAATACCTTGGTAAGATAATAACCAACCAATTTATTTTAATTTCCTAGACTGCATTCCACCAACAACTTAAATATTTGTTATTATTACCTTTTATAAAGAGTCACATTCTCCTTTCTAATATTAGCTAGTTCTGGTATTATTCATTTTAATGCATTGCATTATTTTTAAGAATTCAGAATAAAATTGACTATGTTAGTATATTATGAATACAGAACCAGCCAAAAAAGGCATTACAAAGTCCCAGTACCCAAGAATGCCTGCGCATAACCGTAAGAAGGTTTTTTAGGAGAAGAAGGAAAACAAGGACAATAAACCATGGGATAAAATAAATACTTTCGGATACCATCGAAACCTCTGTCTAAACGTGAAATAATAAAAATTCACTATTCAGAAGTGTTAACTACCTATTTGAATACGTGCAAGTAATTAACTAAATTAAAAAGTCCGTTTGATATATAATAATATATAAAACACACTATACAGTATTTAAGTCTTAGAGCATTTCTAAGTCGCAAAGTTTAAATTAAAGTTCGTGTACAGTCCAAAAGGTACTCCTTTACTGCACTTTTATGCTACTGCATAGTGTTACGGTGTATTCAATCAAATAAATAAATTGAGGGGTTTGAATCGAGGGTGGCATGAAAAATGATTCACTGAATGCCTTATAATAAAACGGTTCTCTTTATTATTAACAAATGCCCACGGCAATCATTTACTGTAATATTCGGATTGGCTTGTGCGAGCGCTAGGCTAGCTTGGTTGAGACAAAATTGTCTACAGCGATGAATTCGTCTAGGTATTATATTAGGTGCAAAAGTTGCAAAAACCCGTTAATCTGTATTAATATCAGTATTGGCATAGGGATAATATTTGTGCGTATTATAAGCCCAAGGATATATACGCCTGAAATAAGCAATTTCTGCTAAATAATAAAAAAAAGACACTACGGTTTCCGAAACTAAAATTATAACGAACTTAAACGTATCCCAATATTTGAACAAAATGTACTCTTTACTTAGTACTACCGAAATATAGTTATAATTATAGCTCGTAAGAATTAATTTTTCATTTTGCTAATTTAATATTTGCCTGAAAATGATAATTATTTTCCTCTCCTGATTCGTCTCATTTGCTTGGATAATATATCATACGTCCGTGATAATATCTAAAATATCCCTTTCGCATTGCATCCGCAATTGCGGCCATATAAACCAGTTTTCTATGCATTTAAAATTTTGTATTTACAGCAGTAGTGAAATGTACTGATGTACTGTTTCAGGCTGCTCGAGGAGGATGCCGGGGCAGCAGCATCATCAGCATCAGCATCAGCATCAACATCAGCATCAGCATCAGCATCATCATCAGCATCATCATGATCAGCATCACGAGCACCACTATCACCAGCAGCTCCTTTCAGATCATCGCGAGAATCTGCCCGCGAAAGAATCGACATGTAACGTATCATCGAGACGTCGTCACGCGAAGCTGAGTACAGCCATGACGCTGTCGCTCCTACTGCTGGCGCTCGGCCTTGACCTCCGAGGCGCGCTAGGTTCGCCCTCGCACCGGGGCAGACACCACGCGGCCTCGGACCTCGGACTGCAGCAGGATCAGCCTAGATCGATGGAGGCGCCAGCGGTAGAGGAGCCGTTACCGCGACCCGAGCACCTGGCTGCCCCCCAATCCCAGACGCCAGTCCCGCCGCCCGAACCTCAGCAACAGCAACAGCAACAGCAACAGCAACAGCAGCAACAACAGCAGCAGCAGCAGCAGCCTGGAAGCGATGACCCCCTTGTCGTCCAGACGAAAAAGGGCCGCGTCAAGGGCGCGACCCTGACCGCTACTACCGGCAAAAAGGTTGATGCGTGGTTCGGCATACCCTACGCCCAGAAACCTCTCGGTTAGTTCGATTAAATTATGGAGATTCACCTTTTTTCACTGCGCTTTGATTAGAAATTCCAACGAGAACTTTGTTAACGCGTATTTCTCTTCGACTCCTCGATAAAGCATTCAGTTTTTTCTCTAATATTCGTACTCAAAATAATTAATTTTAGTCATTCGCATTTTTTAGTCATTAACTTCTGATTTTGTCATTCATAAAAGCTTGTATAATTATTAATTTATTCGGTTTTCAAATTCTTGAAAATCTAGTTTACAGTTGAATCAACAGAAGAGATTCTAAGAATTTTAGAAAGAGAATTTGGAATACACATTGTACACTCTTGCGGGAAAATCAAATCGTACGATGCAATTGGTACTTCGCATCGATAATCCAATATTGAATTTTCTTTCGCAATGGATCGAGATCGATAACTTTAGATACGTATCTATAGAAGTATAGAGTTGAAATAAAGCGATTCGCCGGCAATTTATCGCTACGATATTTCGCATGACGGCTCGCAAACGAAACTTTTTCTATCGATTAAATCTTACGCCCCATCGTTCAAAAACTTCTTCGCCCGCCTTCGTAGCTTATTATTCTTTTACACTTCTCGTGCAAAACTCGAAAACTCGGACAGGCTGATGTAGCGAGTCTAACTTTTTCACGGTCAACAATAAAGAAAACTAATGATCTTCTGTAAGAAAAAGAGGTATCCTCTTGAGCCTGACTCGGTACGTATATAACAGTTGGCATTGGTCACCTAAAAACCTTGAACACAAGCGAAAATGGTCAATTATAGCGCTTTGTCGTGCATTCTGATAAACCGAACAATAAAATGTGAAATAAGATGAGAATGAGTATCTACCTTTCGAAAATTCGCTTGGAAATGAAATAGATTTATCGACACCTTTTAATGAAAATATATATGGATATGTTAAGGATTGCGCGAGGAGTCTAAATTACTCAAATGTACAGTTACGAACAACTGAGACTTTGCTTTTATTCAACGCTGTGCACATTGTACAATCTATTAAAAACGACAAATACTATAAATTAAAAATATATCCGATTGGATCGATGACGAGTGAAATATCAGATCTGATCTAATATTTTCGATTCACGAGCGATATTTTGTGCGTCAGAATGCTTTATATTAGAAACGTCGTAATTGAAAAGAGTCGCGTAAAAGTGTAAAAACTCTTTTCGAAAAGCTCGGAATACTTGACGAAGAAAGAAAAGATAAATCGAAAGATAATAAAAGTATTCGCGACAGGAAAATCGACGAGAATATGTACATATATAACATATAGGACACGTTTTGTTCCAGGCAACTTAAGGTTTCGACATCCACGACCAGCGGAGTCGTGGGAAGGAGTATTGAACGCGACTAGCCCACCGAACAGTTGCGTCCAGATCTTGGACACCGTATTCGGTGACTTTTCCGGCGCCATGATGTGGAATCCCAATACCCCATTAAGCGAGGATTGTCTATACGTGAACGTCGTTGCACCCAAACCTCGGCCTACTAATGCCGCTGTCATGGTATGGATATTCGGTGGTGAGTTCCCATCCTCTCATGCTATAAATGCATTTTGGGTTCCTTCATATATAATATATATATATTACATCCACGCAATAAGAGAAATACTATAATAACTAGCCATATTGTTTCTAGCCAAAATTAACGTGTTAAACACTATTTTCTACTTCATCGGTATTATATATCTCTATTAATTTACGCTGCATTATATTGTTAGTATGCCCGGCAATCGAAAAATCATCTCGAAAACTGTACTAAACTGTACTGGCGGCAGCTGTAATAATAATAATCCCAATTATTATTTTCGATAGTAGCGTGTGTGAATCGCGCAATAATAATTTTAATATTATTTATCAATTATTTTGAAAGATCTTAATAAATTTTACTCTAGCATAATGCATTTACAGGTTCACTACTATACATCAAAATATTTGCAGAGATGTAGTTACATTTAATAAGAAGAACGACTCTTCGGTTGGACGAGTTTTCATGTTTGACTTCGTACTAGTTTCAATTCTGTGTCTTCGATTAGTTGTGAAATTCACTCAAACAAAGCCACCCATACTAATTGGCGCGTTGCGTTCCGCGTGACGAACCTCCCGATTAAATTGGAAACGACTCACGTCTTCTTCTTTCGACTATTAATTCAACGCTATTTTTATCTTGTGCATCGTTCGCGATTTTCTCTTCAACCTCATACTTATACTATCGCAGACTCGGTTCAAGCCTAACACAGTTCAGGGACGAAATTTCATTCCTCTCATTAGACTACGAAAGCGGTACTGGAAAATGAATTATAATTATAATCCCCAAAATAATGCTTGCTATAAAAGTTTGCCACCCATTAAACCAAAATTCCTAAATATAAATTTCTTTTATTTAAAAGTTTCAACCTAATATAAAATTCACGTGAATTCCGTCGTCGACAATTTATAACGATTATACTCTGGTAGAAAAATTAATCAACTATTGTATACCAGTTGATCAACTTACATCATTTTAAACAAACGTTGATTAAAATAACCGCTATTGTCATTATTCGTCATATTATACACGATGATAGATCAACAGTTGATTGAAAATTTAATAGTTCTTAAAATAATACGTTTATAGCTTATTATTTTATTAGCGCCTATAACTATTACATTAACCAAAAATAATCTTCAGTTTCTTAACTTATTCAGTAATACTTAGGTATTTTTTCAAATCTATTCTAAGTTTTATATACTTTATAGCCTTTAGGAAATATAGGTGATGTGGTCGATTTTCATAATCAATAGAAATACTAGGTTAGTACCAGGATTTTGTTCTGATTTGGAATGCGCATGCTCCACTATAAATACTATTCAATCCAGATGGTGGTTTAATTTCACCAAGTAACCAAGTCTATCTCAGCAAGATGATCTGATTTCATTTAAATTAAGCCTCATTAATTTACATAACCAATGTAAATCTTATTGGCGAAAAAATTTGTTATAATAAATACGCATTTCAGTTTTGATTAAAATCGTTGACTAAAAAAATGATCAATGGTTGACTGAGAGACAATTTTAGTTGGTTAATTTTCTACCAGGGTATAGCTGTAAAGTATAAAGTATGTATCAGCGAATAATTTAAAAGAAAGAGAATAAAAACTCAATGCGATTATTCCCAGGTGGCTTCTACTCTGGTACGGCAACCCTGGACGTCTACGACCACCGGACGATCGTTAGCGAGGAGAATATAATCCTGGTGTCGATGCAGTACCGCGTGGCGAGTTTAGGTTTCCTATACTTTGGCACTTCAGACGTGCCGGGTAACGCTGGGCTCTTCGATCAGATGATGGCCCTACAGTGGGTGCGAGACAATATAGCTGCCTTTGGTGGCAATCCCGACAATGTCACCCTCTTTGGTGAGAGTGCCGGAGCTGTTTCCGTCTCAATGCTTCTGCTCTCGCCGCTTTCGAGGTACGAATCCTTATTTTTGTTTCTTTCGATCTCTGCAAATGAAAGCACCGCGACAAGATTATCGGATTCCTGATCCATTAAAGCAATTCATTTCCGAGAAGTGAATACTTATAAATATGATACTATATAGTTTACTAGATAATCGATTGCGCGGCTGAAATTCAGGCTCCACGGAAACCATATCACGTGTTTAATTATATTTGCAAGTGGTGATACGCCAATATGAAAAACTATAATATGAAAAGATCTTTGAAATTTTCTTCAAAGTTAACGTTCGGTATATTTTCTTTTGAAGGGGGGAGGCAAGCGGTGCAGTCCATGTTCCATCGATTAATTTAGGAAATTGTCGTTTCTGCTCCACAGGCACCTGTTCAACCAGGCGATAATGCAGTCAGGTTCGGCAACGGCGCCTTGGGCGATAATAACGCGCGAGGAGTCGATAATGCGTGGTCTGCGTCTCGCTGAAGCCGTCGGGTGTCCCCACGACAAGTCAGATCTGCGCGCCGTCATCGATTGCCTCCTCACCAAGGATCCAGAAACCCTGGTGAACAGCGAATGGGGTACATTGGGTATATGCGAGTTTCCCTTTGTCCCCGTCATCGACGGGGCCTTTCTGGATGAGACACCCCAAAGATCCATGATCACCGAATCTTTTAAAAAGGCCAATATTCTCATGGGCTCGAACACCGAGGAAGGCTTCTATTTTATCATTTATTATCTGACGGAATTGTTCAGAATCGACGGTACTGAAGATGTGAAGGTGCCAAGGGATGTATTTGTCAAAGCCGTAAGTGAGCTGAATCCATATGTTAATCCAATAGGACGATACGCAATTATTTACGAGTACACGGACTGGCTCCGACCCGACGATCCAGATGCGAATAGGAACGCTCTGGACAAGATCGTCGGTGACTATCATTTTACGTGCAACGTCAATGAGTTTGCCTCTAGATATGCCGAGACGGGGAACAAGGTCTACATGTACTACTACACACACAGGTTGGTCAATTATATTATAATATTAAACTTTGTTATGTTAGACCACAGTTTGTATCTCTATAATAAATTTATAAGACACATATTCAGGATTTCAGGTGAATCGACATTTGTATAATCCTTTAAAGACATATTTTTGCTATATTAACAGAGGAATAGTGATAACTTCAATAACTAAATTTATCCTTCTAAATTTGAATTGTTTAAAGAATTACATGCCCAAATAATCTAGAAATCATATTTTATTTCATATTCCATCAATAACAAAAACAATGCTATACCATTATACACTGAACTTAACGCTTCTTTTTTGATAAATTTGAAAGAAATAATAATAAATAATAAAGAAAAAAATGTTACACATTTCTCATCCAGATCCTCGAACAATCCATGGCCGAGGTGGACAGGCGTGATGCACGCCGACGAGATCAGCTACATTTTCGGCGAGCCACTTGACCCTACTAAGGGCTATACGCACGAAGAGAAGCACTTGTCTAAGAGGATGATGAGATACTGGGCGAACTTTGCTAAGACTGGGTAAGAACCAGTGCACCTTCCTCTTATGCTTAATGAATACGTATACACGCGCTAAAAATACTCGGAGCTTTTTCTCTTTCTAAATCCGCTCTTTAAATCCTCGCCTCCCCTGAACAATTAGGATCGTTACCTCGACGTTTTCTTTTCTTTTCTTCTTCTTCTACTATTTCATCTGTTCAAACTACTTTTCTTCCATGCAAAATGCATGATTATGTGATTCTCTGACAAATCGTTACTTTGACAATGTCTGGATGAGACACCCCAGAAGTCAAATTTTGGAAATGTTTTAAAAACATTCACACGCGATAGTGCGAATTTTGTGCGACTTTTTGACAACTTTTTCGTAAGTCACGGATATTTTTTTCAAAAATTAATATCTTGTTTCTGGTCTCTCATTTGTCTCTCAAGATAAATTGGTGATATGTTTTCTGAAATCGATTTCAATTTTATTAATCACGCATTAAAAGTTTTAATATATATATATCATGAAGATCTATTAATGAATTAAGTATTAAATTCTAAAATCATTTTATGATGAAAGAATAAAAAATTAATGAATAATTATCGAATAACCTACTTAGGTTCTCTTTCTCTTTCGACATATCACTTGATCAGAGCCATTATTTTCAAACTAGATACTTTCATTAATTATTCTTCTTAATTATTATTTTAACAAGGATTCATGGATAGTTGAATAGTTTTGAATACCCAGCGTATGTGCATTTTATTAGCAAAATGCTCCGCTAAGGAAATGAATGTCGTTGTTCAACTATAATTACAATTAAACGTAAATTTCAAAAAGCTCAACATTTCATAACTCGAGGAAAATGTTCAATGTGAAGATTTGGCCTATGTATTACTCGGTGAATATAACACTCACTCGTTTGTAGCAACATCGACTGCGTGATCAAAATAACGCTCCCAAAGAATTTCGAGAGTTTTCGATCTTGCAAAAAATGTACATGACATGCATACAAAAGTCGAAGTTTCAAATTATTTTTTATGCCGAGCTTGGTTTACAAGCCTGTGTCCTGGATACATTAAAATTCCTTGGTACTAGAATGAAGTAAACTTATTGATTTCGCGAAGGTAATTTTTGCTGAAGTTTCTTTCTGATTTTCTGATGAGCGAAGAAATAGGTCTTATACAGACTGAAAGAAAAACTACAGATAATAATTATTTTTTAAATGTTTCTAGGGATCCAAATATGGGCGATGATGGGTCATCGTGGACGGAGGTCAACTGGCCTGTACATACGGCCGCGAAGAAAGAGTATCTGACTCTCGACACCAACACGACGGAAATTGGCTACGGGCCCCGAGTGAGGCAATGCGCCTTCTGGAAGAAATACCTACCGCAACTGCTAGCCGCTACTGGTAAGTACTAGTACTTTTCTATGAAATATGTTAATTTAATAGAGTTCAGTAGCAATTTTTTATATTTATCAACTCTATGTTAAAACAATCAACAAACTATAGTATTATTTAAGTAATTATTTAAAAGTTTGTTACAAAAAATAACTTCGTTTTTCTATCATTTATAAACGTTATATTGAGCATTTTAGGATAAAGGGTATATTAAATATTAATATAAAATATATCTATTAAATACTATTGTAATATCAAAAAAATAATTCCTTCGGTTATTGGTATAAATAGATGGAAATTCATTTTGTTAATATCTATAACTTTTCTATTTTTTATGAATATGTATAGAATCTTTAGAATATTTAACGAACTCTTAATGTAGGTAAGAATTGTAGATACATACAATATTAAGACACGTTCCTCAACAAAGTGTAGCTCGTTCATCTTCGAGATTATCATTCTACAGAATAATTCGTTTAAATACATTTGAATAATAATATAAACGGTTCCGTTATGAAATTATATAAAATATTGAAAAAATAAAAGAAATTTGTTGGCATGTGTACAATCTAATTTTGAAACAATGAACAATTCATCAAAGTGAAATTATTTTTATTTATGAATTATAGTTAAAAAAAATTATATGTGTTTTATCATCAATTATGTTTACTAAATGTATATTAATTTGCTTTGATAAAAACATACATATATTTTTTACGGATAAATGTTATCAATTTGAAAGAATTATTTTCTTATTATGAAAATTATTTCGAGCAATTTGTTAAAAAGAAACATACAAAGTGACTGTGTTCCTTTTTTATTTAGTGAGATATTTTCATTAATCAAACAACGAATATTCACGACTTTTGTAGTGCAGTATACTTACTTTACTTTTACATATAATAAATAAACACTGGCAAATAGAAAACTAACACTATTTGAGTTTTCAAGAGTATAAAAGCAAGAGTTTCGCAGAATGGTAATCTACTAGGTTGAAAATTGTACGACGTATTGCAAGCCATCCTTTTATTAATAATAGAAATATGGGATACATCCTTGCATCAAAACCTTAAAAAATATGTTTTAAAGCCTTACCTGAAAAATTTATCAAAATCTCTCGGCTGCCAAAAACCATTATTTCAATCGCTGAAATCCATCGAGTTTCGAAACAATAAAGCCAATCATTGAATAAAGAATTTGCTTCCCATCTTATCACAAAGCCATCGTCGAGTTCTACTTCGAACTCTTCGATTCGCGTAGAGCCGCTTACAACGTCCCACTCACCGGCGCACACGTCTCTCAAAGAGTAAGAGCCTATTTCCACCTATCTTTTTCCCTTCGCGCTCTCTCTCTCTCTCTCTCTCCCTCTCTTTCTCTCTCTCTCTCTCTCTCTCTCTTTCTCTTTCTCTTTCGACGTACAAGGCACTAATTGAGCCTCGACCGTTGCTCGTCAATTGTCTCTTACTCGCGGATGACACCTGTTGAATCGAAAGTGGAAACTGGCCCTATACACACCGTGCTATATTCCGATTTATCGTCTCTCGAGCCACGAACATGCTATGTCTATTGTTTTTGCCCCTCATATCTATCTGCATTTGAAATAGTGAACAAATCACTATTCTTGATAGTGAAATTATTTTTACTTCTGAATTAGTCTACTTTACATTTTTACGCAGCGTTAAACAATTTTACAATTTAAAAAATATTTATTGTGTAATAAAGTGTTGCATTAACAGATATTTCAATAAGAAATTATTTTATTAACAATTATTTTGTACTCTGTGAAATAAAAATACTAAAGTTATCACTCAATTTACTAGTGACCTTAATTTTACTTCTGAAAAAATAAAATCAAAAACTTAAATTTACAATGTCAGATTTAGAGAGAACAGATGTGGACTGTTTTGGATGTTCACTATTTGGATTGGAAACAAAAATATTTAATATCAGAATTGGATTTATATTAGAAACGTCATAATTGAATATACGTCTGCCTGTGTGAAAAGTGTTTTATTTGCGATATTAATTATTCGCGATAATGACTTGTACGATTTTATTAATTAGAATTTGTCGACTGGTAGATGAATAATTTGTGAACCTGTGATATCGTGAATAGTTCTATGCTAAGGATGAAGGTCACTTTTCCATTTACGAACAATTTAATGAACTAATATATACTCGCATCGATATACGTCCAATCCGAAGGAAAATAAAAAAAGCGCTCGATAAACCATCATATAAATGTTCATCTATAGATACAGTCCACGTTTATGGGCATACATATGATTTATTCAATGGTTTATTCCCAGTCGATCGTTTCGTTTGAAGAAAAGCTAATACAGTGTGTAGGATCAAATAAAAATAATATTATTTTTTTATTCGAGTAAAAAACATACCAATATATAAAATGCGTTTCTTCCTCATTTTCCAAATGGACGCGCTTAGTCGTACATATACACGCTTGACTGACTATAATACAACGGTAGAGTAACCGGATAATTACTAACTCCCGCTGCACTTGTCGGACTACGTTGGGCGCATAAAGGAGTTAGCCCAGGGGTATAAACGCGAATCCCAGTTCGAGAGTCAGTTAGAAATGGTGCCGTTGTTTGCAGGCATAATTAGGACGATAAATTGCGAAATGAAGAGAAAGAAAAAGAGATTTCTGATAGTCGAAGTATACATATATATATTCTTCTTGCCTTTGTATAAAGGAAGTAACTTTGGTTAAAAAGATCCTTGAAATTGTCTCTCGAATTCGATCGGGCTATAGCTATAAAGCAATAAAAAATCAGATATAGTAAAAATGTATTATTCGTGAAAGCAGTGATAGTTGTATTCCCTTTTCCGTTATTAGCGTCTAATATAGATTCGCGTCTTATAAATTAGTAGTCCGAAAATCTTATAATATACATCATTATATATACAGGGTATAGGTCTATAGATGTTCTTATAAAGTGCTTACCTTTAAAATATTATTAATTAAATAATAAAAGAAAAGCCTCAGGTATCTTCAGAACATTGAGGAACAAATGAAGTCAACCAAAACAGTGTATTAAAATTGCTATCTGCAGATTAAAATCTACGTTACATTATAGGTATATGTACTGTTCTTTGACACTGTATCAGATGAACCTTCAAGAATTTTTTCATATTTTTTCATGAAGGGATTTTAAGTAGGACAGGATATCAAAGTTGTCATTTTAGGACTGTTTTCAAAAAATTGTAGCTCCTCAGGGTAGTGTTTCTCACCAAAAATACAAAAATAATTTTGTAATAACATTGGTTTATATGTTTTTTGATTTTGAGGTTCGTGATTGAACCTTCTTAAAATCGAATTTGCATACATAGATGTCTTTGGAGATTATCAAGATATGTAATATCTGCAGTCTTAATAGTACTTTTTTCGGTAAACATAATACTTGATCAGTCAATATATCAAAGAATGACCCAAATAATAATGTTACTCAAAATTAAAAATAAATACCTGTTAGAGCTGTTAATATTATTGCGAAGGTCGGTGAATCGTTGATGCAGTCCATTACTAAAGACTACAAAATAATTCCACAATAACATTTAAAATAAATGTGAATACAAGTACACGCTACATTAATATACAACGCGTTTTTGTAATACAGTTTTTAAAACGCTGCAAATAGCCAAAAAATTGTTATGAGCCCTATTTTTTAAATAAAGGGAAAGAGTTGTACTTTAAGATGTACGGATCAGAATTTTCGAAAAAATCACCCTCGCTAAAACGCACATATATTTATAATTTTTCTGTCAATTTTAAATTTTCGAAGCTTCGAGGATAATTCATTAGTTCGTCAATTTGGTGAAATCTATCGTAGTTCAGAAGTAAAAATAATTATAAACAAATATTTTCAACCACTTGATTTATATAAAAACATTTTATATCACTATTTCATACATCAGTTTTACATTTATGTTTTAAAATAATGTCTGATTTGAATAACTGTGCATATATAATATATAATTATACGTGATATGTAATAATATTAAAAAATTTCGCATTTCAACATCAATCAGAGTTATTATCAACCACTTTCAATTAATCAACTTTAGAAATTAGTTGATTAATTCGGAAGTGAAAATAAGTTCACTGTCAAGAAAAGTAAATTTTTCATTATTTTTAATTTATAGACTGACGGTAGTGGTATAATGAAATGGGAAATAGCTGCTTCTTGAGTCGTTGAGTATCTTGCGATATCTGATACATCCACTTAATTAGAGTCTCTGATGGTTTTCGCATTGCTAATTAAGGCCCTTTGCTACGAAAAGCACTTTCGCGATCACCCTCGAAGTAATAATGTAATCGGATGTGCTTGCGGTGGAATTAACGACCTCCTTATAGCGCTCTATGTGAATATTCGAATTATTTTGGATATAAAAATGCAAATCTCCGAGATATAATGGAACATTACTAGCTAAAAAAAACGAGAAAAAGACTCCTCTTTCTTTAAGACCATATCACGAGAAGCAGAAGAGGAGGTAGAATCAGGAGGCAGGAGGAGAGTAAAAATAGAGCTCAAACTTTAAACACTCTATTTTAAGATACTTTTAGCACAATTGTCGAATGATTTCTCGAGAAGAAAGAATTTCTAACGAGATTTGAAAATATCTATTTATATACACCGCATATTTTTTGTTTATAACATTAATGCTTTGACTTTCTATAGTTGTTACCGAGATTCGTTATCGCAAGGTCAGAGCGGAATGACTAATAATTTGCCCGCTTTATTACTTACTAATATATTTACATATACAGACACAAAAGCCGGCGAAGAAGCAGCGCTTATCCTGTGCAAAAAGTATCTTTTGCACCTGGTCTGGACATACCGTGATATTACTACTTACACAGAGCTTCTCAAATATTTGTTTATGCAAATGAGAATTTAAGTATTCATCAGACGTGAACAATCATTGAAATATCTCCCTCTTGTGCTTGAGTGTGAGAGCGAGAGATAAAGGACAAAAAGAATCAATTGCATTTTCTTCATCCGCAATGCTGTATATACTATTTAAAACCTTTTCCGCAGTAACGTATAGTAACTCATAGCTTCGACCATTACCTTATACTCCATCGAAAATCGTCTTTGATTGACGCTTGCAATAAAGAAAAGAAGAAAAAAATAATCTGGTGACGTAGGAGAAACGCAGAGGCTCTCGGGGCGAAAAGCGCCAGCTCGAATTTTCTCCATGACCGGAGTTCAGTCGCGCGCTTTCTTATCTCTCGATCTTAAAACGGCGATTCTTACCTCCTCCCTTTTTTCTCAACGGCGGGGAGAACAAAACGAGCAAAGTGATGAACGAAGTAGGCGAAGCCCAAGCGCGAAAAAGAACGACGACGAAAATGACGAGGAAAAGAGGAGTAGGAGGAGTGTATAAAGCTATAGCGAAGGGAGGAGAGGTAGTTGAAGAGAGCTTGCAAGCTGCGACGTCGCGCAGAGCTTTAAAGAGACTACTGCGGGGCCACTGCCCTACAGCCAAGCGCCAGTCTGTGTGGGTGTAGCAGCAGCATGCAGCCGAGCTAAAAATAAAATCTCCTCCTTCCGGTCTCTCTCTCTCTCTCTCTCTCTCACTCCCCTGCTACATGAACGTATATAGGTATACAAGTACATATATATATACCCCTCTTTCTTTAGTTAGTACAGGGCGCTCGTATGTGTGGTTATAGTCCCTTCGAGAAAGAAGAGCAGGCACGCGTAACCTGAAAACACAGAGCCCTTCGAACTGGCCGGAAACTCGAGCACAGAATGAGGTAGAGAGAGAGGGGGGGTGCATGTGTGCCGGTCGTTGGCTGACGCTACGGTGAGATTACTACTTGAAGACCGATACCACTGCTGCTGCTGTTTGAGGGTCGGATACGCGGTTCGCTCTGATAGGGGGATTTAATTTTTTGCGAAGTTGTTGTTTTTTATGTTAAGACCACAGTAGCGTTCAAGTTTTACTTTTTAAATTTATGTCAAGTTTTAAAAATCTGAAATTTCATTATTTAGTATGGTGTTTCCCAATTTCAAAGTTTAAGTATTTAAATATAGTGACTCGAGACTTAAATTAGCTTTTAATTTGTATTAGACTATCCAGTTGCAATATAAACAATACAAATATAACAGTTACAAATATAGCACTATTAAATTAATAATTCTCTGAAATAATAATCGGCAACCTCATTATTCGACAAAGAAATTTATCTTATTTCGTTTAAGGTAGTGAAACATCACTGATTTCGTGATTTTATTTCGAAAATAAGCTATAATTAAAGAATATTCACTAGATATAGGCGTGTCCATGTAAATTTCACTAATTTAATGAAGAATACCAAAGGTATCGTTAAAATTTTCTATTTCTAAAATGAGGAATAGGGTCATTAGCAAAACCATATTTCAACTCAATAGGGTAAAAAATTAAAAAATTACATAGAAATACAAAATCCTCATATCTATCATCAATGTAAAAAAACTCTCTCACCACATCGAAACTCGATCTAAAAACCCTGTCATCATCACCTCAGCAATAGTCTTTTTAAACGACTTATCGACAGTAACGTCACTAACCTACTCGCCTGATGGCACTGAAAAAGGAGACAGAATATCTCGCAGATAGAAAGAACCAGTACACACCGGATGTCGAACTGGTTAAGTTGACGTATTATTTTATTCCACGTATTTTTCAGCAATCTTAGAAGAAAAAATGAAGTAGATACGGACAGCAGGGGGAAGCAATACGATTATAGAGGAGAAAAATTAGCGTATCTGCTAAATCGTGACTCCACATATATTCAGCAAGTAAAAATGGTAGGGGGAGGAGTACATTCGCTCGCAAAATAACTAGGTTATGACGTCGATGCCGGAGCGCAATTCCCGGCTGCCGTCGACAATAGGCCTCAGATGCGTCTCTCTCTCTCTCTCTCTCTCTCTCTGGTGTCTCTGACGTCACGCGCCTGGATGTCGCCCTAGCCGCCACTGCCGTATAATGCTCTCCCTGAAGCAAATTTTCTAACGCTGCGACTTCTGCTGCTGCTCATACGGAAGGGGCTGTTGTTGAAAAAAATAAAGCTTTTCGGGATGGAATTGTCGGGGAAGGTTAATGGGGTTTAAACATTTTCTCAAACTCTCCCGTATTATATAAACTCAGAAGTGAATTTTCATATAATAGAGGTACTCGTCGAAGAGAAAAGATAAAAAAAGATCGAAAATCCATAGTATCCATAGTACAGCAGGTTGCATATAGGAATTCAAGATTTTTACCACCCGATTCTACGGCAACAATAAAATTTTCCAATTTTCCAAATGCCTCGATGAAATTTCCAAAGTAAGCGTTTTCCAAATCGAACTTTTGAATTTTCGAAAATTCAACCTCTCGAATTATTCAGTCCGAACCTGTATTACCTACAAATCCGTCGAAATCTTAAGCGAAGTATAAAAAATTAAAAAAAAAGAGATATCTGCACACGCGTACTCATTAATAAGCCGTCTCTCCCAATCGACTCTGTTTTTCTCTTTTGTGCGAAAATCCGTGTAAAATAACGGTACGCCGGGCATATACTCGACATGAAAAAGTAATCGAACGTGTAGAGCAACGTGAAACGTGCGCCGGTTTAAAGAAAAATGAACGCCGATGTAAAGCTCTCGCGACAGGCCAATCGAGTCTCTCAATTTTTCAGTCTGCCGCATAGCGCGACTTTCTTTCTACCTCGAGGATTCGTGAAAAGAAAGAAAGCCAAGTTTGCGCTGCAAGTAGTCATCCTTTCTTCTTTTTCCTCGCGAGTGCCTCGCTGTACATCTATATATATATAATATATATTGGAGACGGTGTTGGCTACGAAACATGTCCCTGATGGAATTGCATCTTTTGACCGAACACAAGCGTCTTTTACCGTAGAGTCATCAGGGATTTTCTTTTTGTTCAGGGGATGAATGCTCGGTTTGCGCTCGATAATTTAATTAGTTTTCTTGAGCGAGTTGTTTTCTCTATACGTTGACTAAGTTTGAACTTTGCAAGCGAATGCCAATGGGATTGGGGGGATGGTCCTTCAGGAAGTGGATTGACTTTTCATTGAAATAAAGAACGGTACTTTGGAGTTTATATTAAAAATAAAGAGAGAAAAAGCTGCATTAGGAAAACCGGCGGGAAACTCAAAATTAAAAGCTCGCCCAGTGAAAATAAATAGATAAATAAACAATCGAAATCACTCAACGTAAAAATACTGATGAGTTCGCTCCCATTCAAACGCAATTTCTCTTGCGTGCGCGCGTGTGTGTAAACATCGGAAACTCTTATACCCCATATGTACGCATTCGGTAGATACTGTCGTGATGAGAGAGGGAACAAAAATTTTAATCCTCAATGCCATATGTAATGGGGCCCAGAAATGTGTGCAGCGCAGCAAATTCGATTTTCACGTACGTGCGCCCGCGGCATTCTCTGGCAAACAGTGTGCAGTGATGCTACAAATGGTTTAGTTGTTTGATCTTTCTACACATGTATATGTTTGAGTGACTGGAAATAATTCCGAGGATAGACGATGCCTGAATCTCATTTGCTTTCGCTGGAGCTGAAGTTGGGTGATTTGCATCCTTTTTTCATGATTAGCTGGAATACGGGTTTTTCAACATTTCAACGTATTCCACTATTCCAGTGATATTTATTGTGTAAGGTCTGTTTCTATGTTTTCAAAGCGCCGAGAGAAATAGTCTAATAAATAATAATACAAATACTGGTAAAAATAATTCTTAATTTTTAATATCTAACGTCATGCTGTCGAATGAATGAATATATTTCGTGGAATCAAATCCTAACAGACATCTGAACTTTCTTACATGCTCTCATTGAATTAGTGCACTTGTGTGGATTGGTATAAGTAGACACCTATCGAACGTATCGAATAACAACAATAATTGACTATAATATACTTTATTACCATTACTATTTTCGATAATAATAATTGTAAATTACATAATGATAATTCTACTATTATCTTCCAACTACGTTTAAACATTTAATACACCGCTATTTCAATATATTCTAACATTTTTATAAAACGTAGTAATTTTACATACACTCTATGCAATTATTTATTATGCTATAATTATTATTCTCAGCGTGTAATGAAAATAAGCTTATTATTTAGTGATGAAAGTGATTTAATTTGTACGAGGTCAGCGTAGAATAACTATTACGTAATTATATATTACGTTATATATTATATGTAACGTAATTAGAAAATCATGAGTTTTTCTGAATCTAATTTCAAATACGTCAAAGTTTCATCGTATCCTAGTCGTAGACAATTTTCAATAATACTCGTAGTTTAATTAAAAAAGAGACAAGTCGCTTTGCAAATTAATCACGGCTTATTCTAATATCATGTTAGTCGAGTGATCTTCTCATTTCCAGAACACGAGACAACGTCATTGAATTCTTTGCTGATTTTCAAGTTAAATCTTTCCGGGTGAAAGCGCGAAATACTCGTCTCCGTTTAAGTTCCATTGAAAAATACAAATTCACTTCCATTTCAATGAATTCGAGAAGAAACTCCGCACAAAAATCTCCTTCCGCAATTGATTCGTCAAGCTCGTCGAAAGCAGCTCCTTATCTTGACCCATAGAATAGAAAGCTAGAAGTTCAGACTCGTGTATATATCGATCCCCGCAACTTGTCCTTCGCTCGGGATGAGACAAAAGCAAGTCGGGATAAACGATTCCGGCGTCGACGACGAGATCAAGCAAAGCTCGGAAAGCTTTTTTCCGAGGGTAAACAAGTCAGTTAAATATATAGCTTTGTCGAATAATTGTTATAGCTCCACGCCACGTCAATATAAACGTCGAATAGAAATGAAATATTAGAAGAGAGAATGAAGCGTATATATCTATTAAAGATAAAAATCCATATGGACCACACCCGGATGGCCTTTGGACCAGTCGTTCCTTTCTTTCCATGTAAGCGAGTGTACATATATTTTTTGTTGCGCATTTCACAATAATGCCATTTTCGCCAAGTCGCATGAACTCGTGGAAAAGAAATTAGTTGAAACACGTTACATAGCTCGAACACTATACAGAAAAACTTGGATTATAATAAAACCAAGTACATGATCAATCCGAATAAAGCCCGGGCAAAATCAATAGCCAAACTCACTCGGCAATTATTCAAAAGAGCTGAGCAAAGCCGACTCATCGCTCGGGAAAAGGAACGAATAAACAGGATAGAAGAATTCAATGAGCTGCGCCGGCGCAGGTATTAAAACGCGCGGATTGACCTAGACTATTTTTTCTACTTCCTGTTTCTTTATTGCAATTTTTCACCACACACGAGTCGTACTAAACTGGAAGATTCCATGCTGAAAAGAACTACATGCAAATTCAACGATTGATTTCACTCATCTATCCTAACACGAAAGTTCGGACAGAGGCGAATCAACCTCATGTTTCCTAATCACTTGCCAAAAGAAACATTCGAGGGAGTGAAGAGAAAAAAGAAACTGGCATTTCAATCAATCCGTCTTCTTTCGCCCCCCTCCTATTGGTGAGGTCGTCCGCGGCGGCATCGATCCGAAGCTGCCCAGATACGAACTTTGCTATTATCCCATTCTTCCCTGTTCTATCATGAGAGGAGAGAGAAATAAGAGTGCCCCGTTATGGTCTTTTTCCGTCTCATTGTATTCAGAAGAGGCAAAAGCTCAAGCATGTGCCTGATCCTTCAATTTTCACCTCTGATATCGAGGCTTTGCTCTATACAAATAGTATACCATCCGAATGGCAGACGATTGATTGTTCGCAGTTTTTTTTTATTATTCGCAAAGCAATGAAACGATTTATAGCTGGAAATCGAAACATTGTCAATTTCGCTCAGAATTTCAAAAGCCACGAGCAGTAAAACAATTATACGACGTCGCATTGCTTAGAGGCTCGGTCTTCTAGCCTTGTTTTATAGTCCCCTGTTTACAACTCGGCTAGCATCCCCTCAAGAGAATCGGGCGACGTCTTCCTTATTGTATCGACTCCCCCATCCCCTAATGACTTTTATTCGGCACTTTATTTGTATCTACCATTGAGTTTATATTGCCTTTCTCTCTATCGGCTACATTTACAATCTTATTCCGTTATATTTCTGTTTATCTTTCACCGAAGCGCATTATTCAAAGCTTAGCTATAGGTATACTTAAGACTACGCTAAACTTCCATCGTTGTATTCGTCGCATTACCATTGACATAGGATTTATCTTTATACTACCCGGCAACATGCCCGTATTACCGAAATTTCTTAGCCTAACGCTCACCCCCCAGCTGGGTTACTTTTGTTTGGACTATTCGTGTTGGCGCCGTTTTCACCATCTCTCTTCTCCTCCAATAACCTCGCTTCTCGTTATACTTTACGCTCAAGCGAACAACTACGATGTCTTTGGCCTTTCGGGTCGAAATGGAAAATTTTGGCAAAAACAAAAGAACAAAGATGAAAGTCACGAATCAGAAATCGACCATCAACCCTGAGATTTCTACAAACTACGTACGAACCGGCGACCGCTACCACACGAACAATAAACGTCCAATGCCAAATCAGACATGAGGATAACGATCGTTCGACGAATACATGCAAAGCGTCATTCGCCTCCAAGCGTCACTGCGGATCGAGTTGAAATTCCGAGCACAGAGTAATCGCGCTAATGGAAAAAGTCTTTGCGATAAAATGTTAACGAAACACCTGTACACGTTGATGAACGAGACGGAGAAGAGAGAGAAAGAGAGAGAGATAGAGAGAGAGAGAGAGAGAGAGAGAAGAGATAAAAAAAGGAAAGAAAGGATGAAAGTACAGCCACGTCAGTGTTTTATCACTGTTTTGTTTTCGCGGTGCGCACGATAAAACCCGGGCAACCCCAGAGACCTATACCTGCTCTCCACCCCTTCCCTCTCCTTTCACCCCTAGCTACCGTCCTCTCACTCTCTCTTTCTCTGTTTTATCGGCGCGGCAGCAGCCGAGGCCAGACCCGGATCTCGATAATTCACGACCGCTGCGGCAAACTCGACTCGCCCCACCACTCTCTATCTCTATCTCGCTCTTTGCACACCGTTCTGGGAATGAACGTGTATATTATAGAGGAGAATTTAGCTGATCTCGCGGAATCCAAACAGTTGTTATTATGATATATGCGCACACTGCAGGTTGTTTTTATTTTCACATGGGATGCCCTTTAACTATGTTTCAATGTCGCCGTATTGGCTCAATTATTTATTGACTTAACCTAGCCATTTTTTAGATTCTAAGTTTTCTGTGTATTCACTACCAACGTCCTTTTCAGTTTCAAGGTTCTCCTTGCTAGTCTTCGGTTTACGCAGTTAATCATTATTTTGAGAAATTTTGGGCGATACATCGGTGACCGCTAAAGTTGACTACGCAACGCCAAACAATGAACCGTCAATTTAATTCTCTTTTGGTCACTAGACTAAAATCTACTTTAATCGATGGGTCTTCAACAAAATTTCAATACATTATTTATATGAAATTGATTCTAACTTTATAAATAATAAATAATATCTACTTTCTTTCAACATAAAAGAAACATTGAAAACGCATAATTGCATCATTCCGTTGCAAGTTTGACGATCGCTAGAGCCAAAATCCCAGGTTTATACATTTTCGAACTACCAGGACACTCGCTTAAAGTAAAGGCTAGTAAAATAAGGGCATATATCGTACGACTCTATCACAAAGATCCGAGGAAATTGGAAAAGCTCTACTAGCTTTACGTATAAATATATATTCCATGACTCTGTCGACGATGAAAACCGCGCACGCCGAATATGTCGCGGAACACTATTCGTCATTTGTTCTCCTCTTGAATATTCATCGTCAAACCACACTTCGTCCATTCTCTCCTTTTCTCCTCCCTCTTACGGATGAGGCTTACACTCCGCCAAGTTATTGTCACTGCAACGACTAACTTTTACCCGTTAAATAAGAGAGCACAGTTGGCACTTTCATTAAGATTGACTCTTGCATGAATTGCGCGATCGCATGAATTAACTCGAGGTAAAGATAACAAGTTTCAGAACAAATAACACAAATGTCATAGAAGCTAATAAGTAATCGCTATTGTGATTGTTAAATAAAAGCTTGTGATGATTGAAGAAAGCTGCTTTTTTCGAGAATTTTCGTTTCGACCAATTAATTTCTTTGAGTTTGACTTTTCCCAATGCGATATCATTTGTGCTTTGCAAAGTACGATGCGAAACTTCGAAACTTTCAAAACAAGATATTAACTTTCTTCCTTTTTTTGTAATCTGCCATTATTTAGATTCTAATTTTAAGAAATGAAAAAAAAATTTAATCTGTTTTATACACAGATGTGTCTAATGTGTCTTAACCATACTGCATACAAATATTACTTATGAAAAAACATGAATTGTATAAAAAATATCTAAACCCGAAAAAAATATTGACTATTTACAGCTATGTTGGACCAGTCGAAAGAAACGTGCAGTGGCGCTTCGGCACCAGCGCTGAATTCTCAAGGCGCCTGCTTGCTCTTGATGTCTCTGGTGACGATCGGGCTTCGCGCCTTGTCGGGTGCCTCGCAGCTTTGGCCGCACCCCCGTGGACCGGTCTAGCTCCCGGCCGAGGTGAGCGCCAATGCGGCGCCGCCGCCTACAATGCCAGCCTCCGACCACCAGCAGCAACAACACTGACGACAACATATCAACCAACAGTAGCTACGGCCGCCACCAATATCACTTCGACACTTACCACCACCTCCACATAAGATTACACGCAGTACATAAAGACACGAGTAAAAGAGAGAGAGAGAGAGAGAGAGAGAGAGAGAGAGAGAGAGAGAGAGAGAGAGAGAGAGAGACAGAGAGAGACAGAGAGAGACGAAATATAAGCGTATATTACATGGAGAATATAACGATGTTGCGGCAGCTTAGAGAACGAGTGTGTGCATGTGCGTGAGAGATGGAGAGAAAGAGCTAAAGCACCGACGCATCAAATACACGGGCGCTTTTATTATGATATATGCATACACACGAATTCGAATTTCCCGCGGTTTATGGCTTCTACATATATATGGAAATCAACGTATTTTCTGAGAAGCGAGACCAAAAAATCAATCAAACATCCTCGTGCTTTTTTATTTTTCGTCTACACATATAAGTCTATATGTACATTATTGCTATTGTTATTATACCACCCAACCCAGTCCCTTTGTTGTTTTTCTGCGTATGTCCCCCTCCCACGTAACTACTTGTTTTCTTCGTACGATAATCTTTTACGTGATCAATTGTAAGTACACATATATAGCGATAATGCGCAGAGATGAATGACAACTGCAGATTCATTGCAGGATACATAACGCGTCAAAAGAACGAAAAATCGAGCTTACGAAGCTATAAATCTCGTTTTTTTGTTCCCGACAAATCTTTTCACTAAAATATATATATAAATATATGTATAACGCTCAGTATTTAGTGTATAATTTCGAAAGAAGAATACAAACAGTCATAGGGCCAATTTAACGGATTATAATAAATATATTTAAAACGAGACACGGTGTGGCCGAAAATGAAAATAAAAGTCATAAATAAATAAATAAATAACCGTCAGTGATATAAAATACATTAAATACATACATAATGCACACGTAAATAAGGTAATTGCATAATTGAGCCAGTCATTTCCTTTTTAGCCAAAGATATTTCAATATATATTTCTTCTATATATATATATCTATATATGTACACTCATACACACACACACACACACACATACATATATACGTATAGAAGAAAAGTTAAAAAATAACACAAAGTCAACGCAAGAATTTGTGACGTGCTTTTTCTACTGTAGATAACACATCTCAAGATATAGTTGCACTAACTGACGTCATCATATAAGCTAAACCGTTTCTTACGTTATTTTGTATGTACATATATCGTGTGTCAACTAAAAATGCGTTACATATGGATACGCTGTCTGTGTGAAATACCATATGCAGCGCGAATACGACGAGTTACTCTATCGATGGAATGTCCGACCGAACGTATATGTCCAACCGTGCGACTATACCTATACTTATACTCTCATCTTCTACATACCGACGAAACTTTACGCTCCATAAATTCATTATATAAAAAGTATATTATGTGATAAAAAACTAATCATTTTTTCAACACAATAGAGTTAAACATACTCTCATATGCGTTAACTAAGACGACGAAAATCACTAATGCTGATAGAAATCGGTCAGACTGCATCTAGTTATCTATATTTTGATCTAGAAAGAGTATGAGTATGAGTATTATCGAAATAAAAATGTTCAAATACATACAGTAATTTTCGTCTCATGATTATATATCGCATCTTTTCTTTTTTTATTACGTGAATATTGACTGTATTACACACATGTGTATAGTCTGCAGTTTTTCAAGCTCAGGAATGAATAATAAACTTGCAAAATGTTTCTTTTTTTTTCGTTGTTATTTTCTGGCATGAGGTATATATACCATTAACATCGTCGCGGAATTCTTAATAACGATAATAATATTAATATAATGATATTAATAACAATGAAAATAATAATAATGAATTTTAAAAAACAAACAAAACAAATAATAATAATTATATAGTGATCAACTCGAGCGCTTCCGAATTTTTTCCAAAAGCGTGTCTTCCTTGGCAGAGCGAAGGGAGAAAAACGATATTATAAATATAAAGTAAACACTTATATTATACATACATCGACGCATTTTACTTCTTCATTCGCGATGGCCAAAGCTGTGACTCTTTCTCTTTCTCGTGTCTTTACTTCGTTATTGAGGCTCTTCGCACTTGACGCCTCTGAAAGTATAATCCGCTGCTGCTTCTTCTTCTTTGCAGATTTTCATTAAGTACATATGTAAACGGATATACGTCATGTATACATACGAAAGTGATCCTAATATAACTTGTACCTTTTGCCCGTCTGTTTTATACAGGCTTACGTATTCATAAAATAAAATTTCTCTACGTATGATACGTTTTAAATTGATTCACTGAAATGTATAAAAAATTTAATTTCACGAATTTTACCTGCAAGGATATCGGAGTAGATTTTTTATATTTTCAACGTTCAAATATTTTATGTTCTGTAATAAATGGCTTTTTTTTCATTAAAACGAAAAAACAAATCCAGCAAGCTTTCGAGTTTTCCTCTAACTAATTGATTTACAAACGAAATTATGAATAGTTGTAGGATACAACTATTGCAATAGTTGAAAAGGATTGATTTTCGTGACTATTCCCTGCAATTTACGGTAGATTAACTCGCGTACAATAATGACACATAAATCTACCGACAGTAGTAGAGCTATGGCTCGAGTAAATAAACGAGGACTCCGGACAGGTACAGTAATTAAAATAAAAAAGTACGTACGCAATTATGTCTCTTGTAGACTGTGTCATTCCCGTTGACAAACAAGCCTCGATGCACTTTCATGGCCCTTTTCAAAGGCAAGTCTTTACGCTTCCTCGGACCTCAATTCTCGTCAGTATATTTACATTGAAAACAGCTGCTGCAAAACACTTTACCCAGGAAAGCAAAAAAATAAATAAACTTACGCATAAAAAGCTTGCACGCAGGCCATAAATGGACTATCATTTTGCGTAATGAAAAAAATAACCCCGTCCAATGAATTAAAATCAACAATATAAGCAGGTCGCGGACAGCAAAAAGCTTGCGATTCCGCGTTCTTCGCGCAATAAGACGACGACGGTAACACCATCTACCCTTCCCTCCCCCTTGCCCCTCTCTTGCTTTCTCTTCCTCGCTTATCTCGGACGACCGAATAGCACGCGATAATGAATGAGCTTTTTTTGACTGTCGTTCCCTTTTTGTCTTTTCCGCTTTTTATGATACACGTATGCGCATGTGTGTGTGTGTGTGTGTGCGTGTGTGCGTGTGCGTGTGCCCGACCTGACTTTTGTCACATTACCGACGATAATCATTTATAAAAATAGGGTCAAAACAGTTCTTAGCCAAGAATGAATTTCAGCATTTGCGGATAGTTCCGGTGCGCGCACACCATCTAGCTATAACTTCGCGCACATTCGTCCCGAGTTTTCGGACATTATTTTCGAAATTCATCCAAAGCTATCTTAATTCATTCGTTCTAATGTCATTGATTAACTAACATTTCTGTGAATAGTCTCGCAACACGCAATGGCGTAAAAACGACTTAGATTTGTGCGACAGATAGACCAGCAATGAAATTTCATGGGTTGAAGAGAGAAGGATTTAACGACGTGCAGTGTAAATTAAATTTTATTTTTTTATCCGCACACTTATTGAAATAAAGAATGAAAAGAATCAAATGTCCACGTTCGAAGAAGTTTCGGGGCGAAGGTGAAAGCGAAGCCGCGCCTGGCCATCGTTAAATAATCGTTCTTGTTGCCTTAAATTCATCTATAAACACATGTATAAAGATATTCCGAAGATTTCAATACAAATGCGAATAAGATTTACTAAAAACTAATTACTACGAAATCATGAACATAAAAGTGGATAAATAGTTCATGTAAAAGATCATTAAATCATTTGCAAACTGATGGAATATTGAGGTAAAAACAATAAACGACGAATCTTGTTCATATCGATCTACGAAAAAGAAACAAAACAAAGAAATAAATAGTTCACGATTGTTACATTGTTATAAGAAACAATATATATCTGAGATGAGACAAAAGACAAATATGTCAGAAATTATCAGTTATTCCACGTTTTGTCTTCTTTTTACTTGTTTATATCTCTCTTTACCTGGAAAATTCCATCTTACAACTCCGATTGTAATACTCGCCGACACACACATCTCACATAGACATACAGAAAAAAATCGTTCCAAAAACAGTACTGGACATTAATAACGCCAAAATCACGTTCATAACTAAAGCTATACAGATACAGAAGAAACAAAAATCTGTTTCAACGACAACCACGTACGAAGGGTCGCTAAAGTGTTTCCTCGAAAGAAAGAAAACCTACAAAAATAATAATTATTGTAAGGCCCGGAATCGGAGAGGAACCCGAGGCCAATCCTCGATCCGATTCTTTAAACATGAAAATACCGTCGAGGGCGAATAAATAGCGACAGAAAAATACAACAAATATATAAGTAGGATATTATATATGAGAACAAACAAAGAAAAAAGTTCTAAGCAAATGGTTATTATATACGACAAACTGACGAAAAAAATTAATATATATATATATATGTATTATATATATATGCATAAAAAAGTAAATTAAAATCAACTTCACTACTCTACAAGTAAGATTAAGCGTGTGCGTTTTCTTCTCGAGACATATCTTTTAAATATGGTGCAAATGGATTTAAAGCATGAATAAACAAGTATATATATTGACTTCGAGAGAATATAAAAAAAAGATGATATATACCTTTATTGTAAATGAGTTGAAAAGTCATTTCGATTTCACTAGTGATGCTTCTGTTTTTATTATGAAAATAATTAAAAAATGTGTTACTCAACATTCATTATCGTTTTATTTTATTATTTGTATACCTTAAGTTTATCTCTCTTTTTTTCAATTATACCAGATAATGGCCTCGTCATTCATTTTCAATGCCTTGAATTTTCGCTGTTTTCCAGACAAAAGCTCATATATATACTAGGGCGACAGGTTTTGAACAACCTTTGAAACTGTTTCGCCCGGAGGCATCGAAGGTAGCCCAAGTCTCATAGAATCCAAAGGTACTTTTCTTTTGTCAATCAAATAATCTTATCCACATGCCAATGACCTGCGAATTTGATGAAAATGCGAATTTCACCTACAAAAGTGAAACGAGTGAAAAACGAGAACAATAAAGGTAATTTCAACAGACTGTCCCTGTTATAAATATTTGTTTCTAGTTTTATGCTAGGACTAGTTTTTTCCATTAAAAATGGAAGGAAAAATGCATAAAAATACCACTTGTACTCTACATTGAGACTCTACCTTTTCACTACCTATACCTAACTCACCAAGAAATGGTTGATACTGCTGTACGTTGAGAAAAAATATTAATTATAGAAAATAAGTTTAGAAATATTGTGAGAAATATTTCAGACGTCTTACATTTCGTAATGAAGATCAAGATAAACGGCAACGATCAGACACTCGAACCGAAATTTCATTAAAATTTTTGCAAAATAAATGCTTTCAAAATTTTCTAAAAAAATGCGAAACGTAAATTAATATTTGTGCAGGTATTATTTTCTTTTTCTAATTGTTATTTTTTGTAAATGTACCATAGATATCAAACATGTATTTTGCAATATTTTTAATTATATTTTGGTTATCATAGTTTGAGAAAAAAGATGACAACAGTTTAATACCTCAGGACCCTAGGCGGGAGGGTAAGGGTCATGAAAGTATCATGTCGGCTTATTCTTTGGCCAAATTTATAGCTCTTACCTACTTGTTCTTGTTAACTTTTCACTTACAATCTTTTTTGCGCATTACTGTTAATTCTTTTTCTCTAAAAAATGCATCCATGGTTTATATGGCTCAGAGATATAATAGAGAGAGAGGGAGAAAGAGAGAGAGTAAGAACACACGCGGTTCCCCTGTTAATTCCAATTTATTTTTGGTATATAGATAACATTATTTTGAAAAAACCTTTGGATTCTATAAGACTTGGACTAGCTTTCAAGTTTATAGCCGAATCAATCGTGAAAGTTCAAAATCTTGTCACCCTAACATATATAAATATGAATATACATACATATACTATATATACATATATATACATATATATAAAGTGTAACTTCGTACGCTCGTGCAATCAAATCAAAGATTTCGCCCCTAAGAGCTGAATTCGCAAGCATAGGCTTAATGATTTATCAATACAAATGATTAGGATACGACGAGCTTGTCGGACTAATTACGTGGCCGATTGAATTGCTGATTCAATCGATGACGCCCCGATGCGTAATTGCTACAATGTGAGCCAAATACGCGCATACATTAGCAAGAGCGAAAGATAAGAGAGATAGAGAAAGAAAAACAAGAGATGACATCAATATTATTCATATTATAACTTTAAATCTGTGGACATTATAATCAGGTATGACTTAATCGTGATTTTGTTATTTCATCAGTTTCGTTTTTTTTCTCCACTTTTGTCTCTCTCCTTCTGCATATGTACAGTGTCATATGACATCGTTTTACGATTGGAGTTATTTTGAAGAAAATGCGAATCTGTAAGTGTAGCTTGCAAACTCATTAATGCAAGGGCTTGAACTCCGAAAATGTATAAAGATACATATATATATAATACTCCGAAAGCATCATCGGAACGTGACCATCGGGCGCAAATCCGCATTTCAATTGATATATATGTTCATATAATGGAAAGGATCACGAATGCGATTTAAAAAAATGCGAGATAGCCGTATTGGACGGAAAACGTGCGAAAAAGTGACCGATCGATGACATTGTGAAATCGTACTCGAGTTACAGAAAAACATGACATGAAAAAGAAAATCAAGCCGAGATAAATACTTCTTCTGTGGGCGAGTATGCAAATGAAAAATATATTTTTATTTTTATTATTTTAAATTTTACAATATCAAGCCACGTGGAAAAAACATCCGACGGCTGTAGATTTTCTTTACGGGGTGCACACATGCCGTGTATACCTATACAGTTATAGGTTAGTATACAAGCAGACAAATCTATACACAGTGAGCATGTGCATAATGGACATACGTTATACATATATTTAGTATTATTCACTCTTAACGATACACAATCGATACGTAAAAACACTTTGTATACTTTTTAGTGAGAATTAATCTACAGACCAATACTTGCAGTTTATATCCAATCCGCATTATTGTAATTCGGCACTTGACCAGTATTTAAACAATACTGATGCTGTGATAAGGATAAGCCATTACAGAAAATATGTATTTCATAAAATTCTAGTGAAATACAGTGAATACAGCGTAGGTTATGCAAGTTTTCAGATCCAGCTCGCAATGCGGCAAACATTACTAAGCCAGTATTCTCATATTTTATTCAGGTAATCTATCGTACTTGCGTAATCATCAAACCAGTGTATTATTATCATCCTGGCCAATTTTGTTTTATCTCAATACTGAAATAAAAATTCGCCACTAATGGTAGATAAAAAGATGTAAAAACTTTGACAGTAACGGCCCATATATATCATCAGAAATAGCAATTTTTACCAGACGCTTTACCGATTCTGTACTTTTTCATCTTATCATCTCGATACTGGAACAAAACTCTTCCAGTATTGGTAGACAGTCTAATACATATATAGATTTTGACAGTGTCGGTCGCTATTATCAATAACAGCGATTCTTATCAGGCTTCCATAAGCATGTTTTTGAATTAAATTAATCGAGAAAAATATATCCACAGAAAGAAAGTTCGTAAGAAGAGAGAAAGAGAGAGAGAGAGAGAGACAGAATGAAAGAGAAAGGAGAGGAATGGCCGACGACTTTCGGCAGAAAACTTGGCAGGCTGAGTTTATTGTTTATCCTCTTGGCGTCTTTCCAGAGTTTCTAAATGATCACTTCCTCCACCAAGCATCTCTCTATCTCTCTATCTCTCTGGTCGGAAATTCTCGTTATTACGATTCGCGCCACCGCCGCTAAAGTAATAATACGAAATCGTACAATAAATAGCATTAGCCGAGGAGCTTTTCTCTTCCTCTCTTTTCCTCTTGGAGGAGGAATTCGCTGTAGTCGTTGGATGGATTAAAAGCGAAATTATTATTATTAAAGATCACGAGCCAGTTGCGCAACTATCGCTGATTACAAGACTGTATAATCAGCGACGTTTCTTCTTTCGGTTATTACTTTTAATAACGTATCTGACTTTGATATTCTAGTCAAACATCCAACTGTTCCGAAAAAAATATTCTTATTGCGAAATATTAGAGTTACATTCAAGAAAAAGAAATCAGCACAGAGACGTGGATTCAGGGCAAAAATTCCAATCTTCAAATAGTAGCGAACAATCCAAGAGTGAAAATTCGCTTTCCTCTCCTATAAACTGTATAAACCTTTTCAGAAGTATATATGTACGTATAAACTCACTGCTTACACACACACACACACACACACACACACACACACACATATACTTATACTTTTGAAAATATTCTATCTCAATTTAAAGTGGAAAGCGCATTTGGTAAAGGGAGTAGTAGTCAAGCCAAGAGATTCGTTTTTGGCGCCGCGTCGAATCAATAAAAAATGTCAGGAGCGCCTTTCCTCTTACCCATGGGTGCACACATATTTATACATGTACACACGGATACATTCTCTTCGCTACGATAATTTTTTCTCCATTTCAACAGTCGCACTGCAATAGTCGCATTTCAATCGTTGTCCCGCTGTAATATCCGAATTTTTTCTTTTTTCTTTACGTACAAACAATCGTGTATACACTGCTAAAAAATTCTCTCAGAATACTATATTATTGAAATATAAGTAACATTTTATTCGCAACTACTTTAATTTTCCAATTTCTAACAGTGGGAGTATATTCCTGTGAGCTAGTTTCTTTATTAAAATATTATTTTATACATTAATTAATAAAAAATAAATATTATATTTTTAATAGAAATTCCACTGAATTTCCCATACTCGTATACTGTTTTAAAGCTGATTTTTTATTTTAATATTCATTAATGACTTTCATTAATACAAACATAAAATTGATTAAAGATAAATTGTTTGCAACTTCAATTTAATGCAGAGCTGACTGAGAGAGAGAATTTCCATTTGTAAGTACAAATGATGTAATTACAAATACATTGAACATGCATTTAGCTAAATTTTCCTCTATTCGCTATACATGTGTAAACAATAGCATGTTATTTTTAAACGTGTATTATACGTAAAAGAATAAGACGAAAATCTGGATTTACAAAAAGAAGTAGGTTTATTTTTCATTGGCACGGCGGGCAATATAAAAAGGACACACCTAAACAAATAAGTCGCGGAGGGTGCGCGTACACCTCTACTGTGCAGCGAGAGACATAGAGAAAGCAGTAGTCTCCTATCGATTTTCGAGTCGCATCCGAGCACAGATATTACCTGTCTTCTCTCTCCCCATTCTTTTCGTCTCTCAACTCTCACCGCACCTCTCATCCATCCAAGCTCTCTATTCTCTTGGATTTTTCCTTATTACGGCTATTCTTCTAACGCCACAAAACTTCTCTGCGTGTTATTTTTTTAATTCGCTTCACTTATTCCTACTGCAGAAAATAATAAGCCATAAATTTACCATAATTATAAACAATAGTTGGAAATTTCGAGTAGTAGAAGTGTATTAATACTTTTTTCAAACACATACTATGTATATAAACATTTCTTTTGCAGCTTCTTCTTTATGGCTTCAAATAGTGAGAGAAAGAAATTCATGTACATAATAAATGACTAAAAGCTTCCCTTCGATATTAAACTATAAATCGGAAATTCAAACGTTGGTATATGGATCCTTTCATCTTCATTTTTACGATATATTCGTTTGCTTTTACGGAAGAGAGCAGCCTTTGTGCGACGCTTCCGATCGCGAACAAAAGCCGAAGATTTATTTTCGAAATATTTCCCATACCTCGTTCGGCAATTTCAATGAGTTTGCAAGCTTCGAGGCTGAATTTCGTCGATAACACCCTCTAGAGCCCTCTTACATCCCGAAGTCTTCGCAAAGACTCTAATTCTGCGAGGAAAGAAAAAACTCGAGCGTTTTTTCGTCATTGCTTAATGGAGTGTCAAAAATATTAACAAAAGCTTACAGAGAACAAAAACAAGTCATAAATCTTAAGCCACAGACGACTCTTGATATGAAATACTAAAACATAATCAGTGAATCTTTCATTGAGTTTGCTACTGACAATTCTTTTCACTTTAAAAACAGTGAAATCATGAGTTTAGCGACAATGATCTTTACCTTTGATGTTTAGTGTTTATTCACTACTGATTGCTGAAATTTACACGGTTTCTTTAGTGTTCGGCATTCGCTCACTGATTGCAGAGTACAGCGTGTAATTATGAAATAACTCAGAATTTCACACAAATTCACTGTTTAAAAAGAGTAATGTTTGGTAGTATGAAAGCTCATTGATTTTATAATAAAAATCCACTGTTTCTAAACGAACATAAGCAAGCTTTGTTTCGTACTAATAGTTTTTTTTCCAATACAAATGATAGTTGACAATAGTGGTAACATTATAATAGTAATTATTAATTAGCCCATGCGTTACGCATATTACGCAAATGGTGAATTATTTCTACTGAGGATATCTGTGAAATTTCATTGTTTCAGTTTTACAAAAAAGGCATCGACGCTAGACTTTGCAAGCTTTTATTAATCAACTACTATATGTTTAACGAGCATATATATATATATATATCGTGCGGTGAAATGTACGTGCATATACTTCTGGAACGCGACGATACCTTGCGATATTTCCATTCGTGAATTGTCATAAAATAATGAGTTTCGCTTTGTTTCTATATAGAGAACACCGGTGGTTCATTGATTTTAGAAGTCGAGATGTTTAAATGTTATTGTATACGCTTCAATCTGTATTCTTATCATTATATACATGACTTATACATACATACATAATTAAATATCATTACACGTTCCCGTGTAATGATGTTCGACAAATTTTTTAAATAGCATACGAACTATATATTAATATTTGTTTATACACGAGTAGCTCGTATTCGACATTGTATAAGTTTTATTTCAATATAACCAAATAATAAATTTGACTATACAACGTACTCAAATGCTCAAATACAAAAAGAACAATATTTGTATACAAATAAATATAAAATTATATGTAAAATTTGATATATTATATTATAAAAGTTATTGCGTGATATGCTTCATGTTATACGTAAAATAATAAATATCAAATTGTATATACACAAAGTTTGCTCTACGTATTTTTCGTAAATTGACGATACTTATTTATAAGCTCAATAAATTTATAACTATCGACTTTTATCACTGTTCTCCGAGGATATAGTTTTGTGATTCTTTGTTATTGAAGAAGAAACCAATATATATATATATATATATATATATATATATATATATATATATGTGTGTGTGTGTGTGTATATGTGCCATTCAAATTTTTGATCCATCTGATAATTAATATATTAACGATTAATATATGTACGATAATATCGCAAGGATCTCGCGAATAGGTGATAAATATATGCAGAAGAAATAAAAGAAAGAAAAAAGGAGGAAAAAATAACTCTCGAATGAAAAGTGACTTTCCTCATTTTTTATAACAAAAAAGAATCAATTAAATAAATTATAATTATCTTAAGAGTTGGAGAGATTTCACAAATTTCAATCACCGGGATTCGCAGCTGCTGGTTCCCGGATAAGAAAAAAAAGTAGCCCGCAGGCCTAAATACGCTCTAATGAATTATTATTCTTAACCGAATAGTAAAAAAATGAAGGAGAGAGAGAGAGAGAGAGAGAGAGACCATACAAAAACGATATAAAGAAGTAAATATCGCCGAATTCGTTTGATGTCCAATTGTCCATACGTTTAACTATTCTAATGAGCTTTTAGTGCACGCATAATACATACAATCGAAATAAAAAATGAAAATGACGCGCCATTAACAAAATCTGGCGATCGAAAAGCACGCCTAAAAACATATATATATATGTTATGCATAGCTATAAGCTGTATGCAGTATTACACAAGACGAAGTAGTTTTCCTCCTCGTATATATATATATATGTGTGTGTGTGTGTGTATGTATATATATGTGTGTGTACGTTTTAATCGTCGACGTGCTTTTCTTTCTGCCCTCGTATGTGAAAAAGAAGTATATTAATATAAAAAAGTATATCAAAGTCACGAACACGCTCGCATATACTATGCACGCCTAACGGACATTATATACAAAGTGAAACTTGAGCGACTCCAGCTGTTTTTTTATTTTTTTAACGAGCTTTTTGTTACACTAACTGAAAATAACGACAAAAAATTACTATTACTATAAAATTAATGATGCTAGGTGTAATGTTGAAAACATGTTCCGAGAAAGTAACGATTGTACATCGTTATTAATGAAATATCAGTCTTAAAAATAAACAAGCCGCGTGTTGTCTCTTTGATGATGTGTACAACCTTCCTTTCTTTGAAGAAAAAAATTAATAAATAAATAAAAGATAATCTAGGAAAGTTTAATGTACATCGAACGGCCAGAGCTCGCCTCGAGAAAAGCGGGACAGTTCATTAATCGAGGAACGAAGAGCGTAAACAATGAGTTTCCTCATAATAGTGTGCCACGTATTGTCCGAGTGCTTGCATATACGAGTATACAGTGAGAGATAAATGTTAAGATAATGTTAAGAGCGAATTTGTCTGACAGAGGTGCATTTACAAATTAGGTATGCCGATTATTTAAGAATGAATTATCAATAATTACAGAAAAAAAAAATGAAATTACACGGTAGACAGAAAAGAACAAAACAAAATATATACACCGTACAAAGTGAAGAGAAAACAAACGAAATTTACTGCTTGTATATAATATATCGTAATAAAACTTATGTACCAAGTAAATACAGACGATTAATTTTGTGTGTTTTGGTCATTTTGAGTATTAATAAGAAGTTTTTTTTTTCATTATAAAAGGTAATTATCATTTACGTTTTATTTGGTCATGATAAAAAAAGCAGACAGCAAATGAGTACAAAAATTCTCAGACTCAATTATAAATGCTTGGAACGACCTAAATTATTTAATATTATAGAATTGCTTAACAAAACTCAACATTGTTTATCTTAGATTCCTTAAGATAGCCACTTATTTTTTTCAATTTTTTACTTTAACGATAATTTTATTATTTAATTTGTTCTTATCGATTCGCATGTAGACACGTAAGTACATTAATTGGAAAAGATATATTTAACTGTAATTAATATTGTATTGTCGTTACAGAACGGAGTATTGTACCAAAAACGAATCTTATTAAATCATTGTTGATAAAATAAAATGGCTAAAACAAGGTAAACACCACTATTATATGGTTAAAATTGTTTCTTATAAGTACAACTAAAGACTGTAGCTAATTAATTGAGGCAATATACATTGATAACATTTCATGTGTTCAATGCTCACTAATTTTTCAAATATCTAGTTATATTATAATTAACAAAATACTTTAACATAAATAACTGAAGTATTCACTGATAATTTCGGAGGACTACCTTAACTAACAGTAGATGCTCAATAAAGTATAATATCACCACCAATAATATCACGAAATTAGGTTATCAATATAATGTTAACCTTTTGATTACAAAATAAATGTACTAAGAATATTGGACTATTTTTAAACAAGCTACCATCAATTCAACAGTCATTGGTAGAATCATTGTCGACTTAAGTATAATCAAAAAATTGTGATAAAATATACGATTCATGGTTAACAGTTGACATTATTCTATTCCAAAATCGAATGTACTGCAAACGCGTTAAAACAGAATATAAATTACCAACAATTTATGTCTGAATATCAGGTCTAGGTAAGAGAATAGAGTTTTTTCTAAATTTTAAACGTGTACTATATACACTTTTAAAAGCTCAATGGTCCGAGTTCTTTTTAGTTTCTCTGGAGATCATTTTAGCGAGGGCTGCTTGGATTCTGTTTCTATCCATTTAAGTCTTAAATGCACCAGCCTGGGCAACCTTAACAATAAAGGTCTTTATGATAGACTCGTCTAATTTGACAAAATTCGGTGTCTGAATCACAGCAGTCATGTGATTCAAGGCAAATTTAAAGCAAAAATCTTCTAGTTCCTACAGCAAAAAGATAGTATTTAATCGATTAATTAATTGATCCATGAAATTTAAAGTATAACTTACTTTGGCATTATATTCAATGGCTGTACTATAAAGGAACGCAACGTTTGAAACAGTAATACCCCGTTTAATCATTTGAACACAACGTCTTTTCAATTGAGTCTCGAAATAGGCGTTTGCCAAATCCAGCAGCTCTAAAATTAAATGTTATTGTTGTTTATAGATGATAAGTAATACCTTAAATAATTAATTTTTGTAAATTTTATAATTCTACCTAAAGCATTTTCTGGAGGTAAGTCGACTTCGTCGGTGTATAAATATCGAAGAAATGATTTATAAACGTCGTAGGAAAATTGATTATGTTCGATTACACTGAAAAAAATAATAAATATCTATAAATACTCACTTTAGTAAATACTTACAAAATTAATTGAAAATAAATTCAAAATTACTCTCGATTGTTTTCGGCCCAATGTTCTTGGAACATAGATTTGAAATATTGACAACGAATTTTCAAAACGGCTTTATGTACGTAAATCGGTTTTCCTTGCACCTGTATTGTTAAATCGCTCGTGGCCTAGACAAAGCTTATTTTAATATATATTTTTTAAAAGCTACTAGTTATGTAAATATTTAACCCACTGCATCGTCAAAAGCATTTCGAAGGCTTTCAATAATTCCAACTTCTTCTTCAGCATGTAAAACTAATGGTTGGTGCATAACACTAGGAGTTGCATAGCAAGCAAGAGCATCATGTATATGAGGCAATGGAGTTGCCATTGGACTAGTCATACTTTGACCTCGACACTGACCCCACATAAAGATTTTGCCCCCCTGTCCCATAGCAACACTTATGTGGTTGTAATGCAATGTGGCTATGTCTGAAATTCTACCCATTTCTGGGACATTTAACTATTGAAAAAAGACAAAAGTTTATACACTGAATATTTCATTATATAAAGAATGCAAAATTTCTTTTAGTTACTTTTATAGGTGTACAAGCATTAGCCTTGTTTCCTAATCCTAGTTGACCAAAGCCATTACCTCCCCATACATAAAGTGCACCTTCATCGCTTAACGCTAATGTATGTGCATATCCACAAGCAACTTTTTCTAAAAAGAGAATACACAAACTTCTTTGTTATCCAAATAAATTAATTAGTTATTTGTATAAATTAAGTTACCTATTACAATTCCATTCAAACCAGTGACTTTAGAAGGACTTAATTGGTTGACATAGTTTCCAAGGCCAAGTTGTCCAAGTCCATTATATCCCCAGCCATAAACTTCACCAACATCTGTCACAGCCATACTTGAAGTTTGACCACATGCAATAGACACAACCACCTTTCCAGTCAAAGCAGAGTTGACCTTTCGTGGTGCACCTTGATTAGAGCTAATTCCATTACTAACTTGACCACAGTTATTTTGACCCCATGAATATACCTATGTATACATATAAAACGTTTTTTGTAAACAAAGGAAAGTTGGAGTGAAAAGAAGTGTGATCAAAAGTTGTAGATTATTAATGAACTATATACTATTTTATATACTATTACTGATATTACACATAATACTATTTATGAACTTACTTCGCCTTCTTCTGTAACAGCAACGGAGTGATGACTACCACAGGCTATTGCTGTTACAATTTTTTCATTGAGATTTAAACAAAGAGTTGGAGTTAATCCTTGATTTGTGGAACCATTTCCTAATTCACAATAGCCATTGTGACCCCAAGAATAGATCTAAACAAAATTGAACAATGAATAAACATTTAACGAGAATGTCTAAACAAAAAATCATTTATAAATAGAAATAAAAATAAATCCAATTCGAATGTAAGATTGTTAGCGAGGAAGAAATTAATTTTGGTACCTCTCCTTTATTAGTGAGAGCAAGAACATGTGGCCCACTACCATATGCGAATGTCTTTATTCCTTTTCCACAAAGTGCCTCAACCTTCTTTGGATGAAGTGTACTGTGAGAATCTCCAGTTCCCAGACAACCAGCAGTATTACTTCCCAAAGCATACACATCTCCATCCTTTGTTACAATTAAGGCTTCATTTCCTAAATTGCCTGTCAAAATTAATTAAGAGGAAAATTTCTAATACTTTCTTTTTATTGCCTTTAAATAATATTTAACCTATGATAATGTTTAAAATATTTGTTTAAAATTTGTAATATTTACATTGATTAAAGTCTATGGAATGTCTTTATTGTTTTTCAGAAAGCAAACTTTTAAATCTATATTGATATTACGATACAGTGAAGATCATTTTAATCTTTTTACATACAAAAGCTTTTTTACACATTTTAAAATATTATTAAATTAATAAAAAATGATTTGTCCAAATTGTATAAATTGCAGTAGCTTTTATCGATAGCACAAAAATCTATATGACAAATAATTTTCGATAAATTGAAGGGAAAAATTATTAAAAATTAAATTAAATAGTCCAATAAAAATAAGTGCATAAAAAATGAAAATAATTTAAAACACACCATAAACCACAGCCATATGAATAGTCGATATAAACTTGGCCTCCAGCAAGCTAAATATCGGCCAGTTCTTCAAATCTGCCCTCGACATCTTGAAAACGTCGTCCAGCTGTCATCCGAAGCCGTAATTCGTCCTCCCGAACGACGTCGTCTCGTTGGAGTCCAGCGTCCAAGTGCCGAAGCGAAAATTCAAGAACCAAAGCCTCGCTACCTCCTCTTTGTGCCTTCCTTTGTTGCTGACTCCGTTGTAGCCGGAGAAAAGAAAATCGCGCGAAAAAGAAAAACAAACTCTACCAGACGTCGTTTTCTCTTAGTTCCCCCCTTTTATTTAGTTCTTCTTTACTATCGTTTGAGGTTATGCACCTCGGAGACGTTTAACTTTCGAAGTATTATCGATGAAGATTTGTGTAAAAAAGATTTGTGTACCGATAACTAGATCTATTTCTTCCAACAGTTTGAACTTTCCAATAATCGCTGAAAAATATATAGAACAAAGCGCGAGCGCGATTCTCGCTATATACTTGAACTTGGAGTCCTAGCTAGTCGAGTTGAGAGTCGACACAGCAGTATAAACGTCAAATTTCTCAGATACTACTGTATATAATATATATACTAGACTCTAATAATAGTGCAGACGTAGACGTATACACGTACTAATATAATATATAGATATATATACGTGGATATCGTGGGTGTTACGTTAACTACTACATATATCGCTGATAACTCTGCAGACTACAGTTGATCGCAAAACTAGTAAATACCGACAGGCGACTTCTTGCGGATATTTTTCCAACCGTTGAGTGAACAATATTTTTTATGTAAATGCTGGGTTATGAGTGATGGTTATGGTCATTTGTTATTGTTTACTTATTAAGTGTCAACAAGATGAATATGAAGGCCTTAACAACTTTGAAGCCAAATTCACGTACGAATAGATTTAGTAACAGTGATAAGTGTTCGGTACCAGGTTGTGCTGCTGCAGCTAGAAGTCATGCAAATCTTAGCTTCCATCGCTTTCCTCCAGCAAATATGAGATTTGTTTACAGACCTGGAAATGTACCGGGTAAAGTTGAAAAGACAGATATGCTGGAGGTCTGGAAAACTGTTACTAAAGTCACCGATATTCATGCAAAATCTAAAGTTTGTTCGTTACACTTTGTGAAGTCTGATTATATCTTTAATGGTGAGATCATTTGTTTAAAATGAGTAGAAGCTTAATTTTTCTATGTCTCAATATTTAACTCTTCTCTGTTTTATTAATGTTTTAGAGACAGCATCAACCAGGAGGACCTTGAAGAAATGTGCCATTCCTTCCTGTAAACTATCTCAAAATAGGGCTGCATTGGAGGAAATGAACGATATCAGAACTGGTATGTCTGGTGTGCTGCAAGACGCTAAAAAAATGGAAAAAAATGGTTGTTGCAATGGTGAAGAACCCGCTGAAAGTATTCCTGTAGTACCATCAAACAGAGCTTGCATGTTACCACGATGTATTAGAAGTGAAAAGGATCTAGAAATTGCGACTGGCATTCATTCCTTCAGTATTATAAATGCTATTATTAAAATAGCTGGAAAAATGTTTGTAAATGAGTCTGATATAATAACCCCAAGAAACAGAATTATTATGACCTATGTCAAATTAAAACAAAATTTAGATTATAGCTTCTTGGCTATTCTATTTAACTTTAATGGAACAGAACAATGTGAGGAAATTTTTTATAGCACACTAAAAGTACTAAGTAAATGTTTTAAATCTTCAATTGCCTTACCTTTGTACGAGGAAGTTTCTGAAAGTTGGCCTGCACATTTCAGTGGAATTAAAATAGTTCTCGAAAGTATAGATATTTATATGGAAGGTCACGATAATTCGTACAAAGTTCTTATCGGATCATCCCTAGGAGGATTTATTTCCTATGTTAGTGCACCTTACGAAAGAGAAGAACGTAATACAGATATTTTTCAAGACAGTAGTTTAACAAAAATTTTGAAGCCCGGTGATGCTATAATGTTAGAAGGCAATTTATCGCTAGAAGAACTCTGCAGAGTTAACAAATGGATTTGTATCAGGCCAAAGACAGTGGAAGAACATGCTTATCTAGGCAGATTCGACGAACAATTGAAAAATTTTGGAATTATCAAGACTGTTATTCCTGACAGGATTGTGCCAATTATTGAAGAAATTCTCATTGTCATATGCGGTACTCTTAACATAAGCTCTTTAGGTACTGGTATTCCTCTACTTGAAATCGATTGAATTTTCATTATTTGTAAAAATAATTTTCACCGATAAAATGGATGTATCATTTTGAACGTTTACCAAAAAATAAATTTAACTTATTTTTATAAATGATTTTGCTAATTTTTTTCTTTGATGTTTCAAAGACAAATCTACTATCTATATAGCGAATTGGTGAAGTTGAAATTCCCGCCGGAAGTAGATGAATAGCGACACAAGCGACACCTGTAGAGAAAATATAAAGAATCACGGACAAAACAAGTAGCTGATATATGTTCTTTGTATACTATGCTCTCTCGCTTATTCATGTTTTTATAGTTTTTCCCGCCTGAATCGTTGTGTAGTACATAAAAGTTTCACTGTGTAACGTAACCGAAACCAACGCCGAATTGTGGTGCAGTTACTTCAAAGGTTTTTGTATTATAAAACATAATGAACATAGTGCAATCATTTACTGCCCGAGAAAAAGGTTTAAGTAAGTAATAACTGTGAAATAAATTTTAATTTAAAAAAAAAGTAGTTTCTGTTCTCTCAAACGACTGCGTGATTATTTATGAATCAGTAGAGCGCCTTCATCTTCATTTATTCTTACATGTTGTTGATTATTTATAACTGATGGATTAACTCTACATGTTTTAATTAATAGATTGTTTTATTTATTGTTATAGAAAGTATTCGAAGCTATGACATTGCATTGCTGCGATTGAAATGTTACCATGAGGATGTTTATGCAGGTGTCGCAGCTAATCCAAATGCTGCAGACTATAATCCTAAGCCCCCAGTATTGGCTTGTAAATTTTCTTCTGCACCAGGATATGAACAAGTAATAGCTCTTGCCAACGAAGATGGTAAAATTGCTTTACAAGACACTTCAATTGTTTATGATTCACATGAACCATTGGAAGGAACACAAGTAAATACTTTTATTTTAACTAATTTTCATTAAAATTATTATTAAAATAAGATCTTTGTCTTATAAATCCTATATAATTTGTTTTAGGCACATAGTAATGCTATATTTGACATTGCATGGATGCCTCAGGAATTAAAATTAATTACAGCTTCCTCAGAGAGAACTGCTTGTCTTTGGGATGTTTATTCAGACATTAAAGAGTTGCAAGTATTTCACGGTCACACTCATTCTGTTAAAAGTGCTGTTTTCAGACATCAGGATAAAGGTAATATATGAAATTCTGTAAAATTTATGGAACAGAACAATCAAGAAAATGACTAACTTATATTTTTCACAGCTGTATTTGCAACTGGTGCCAGAGATGGTGCAATTATGATATGGGACATTAGAGCAAATCACAGCGGCCAACCCAGACCTGATAATTCAATCTTTAATGCTCATGAATTAAAAGTTCCACATGCAATTAAACAACGTAAAACTCCATCTCAGTCATCGAAAACTTCTAGTACAGTTCAAAGTGTCACAGCATTAGCTTTTCAAGATGATTATACTTTGCTTTCATGCTCTGCAGGAGATGGGTATGCAATACTTTCATCTTCATCTAATAAATTATCATAATGTAGCATAACTTTATGAGCATGAAAACATTCCTTACAGATTGATCAAAGCTTGGGACTTAAGAAAAAATTATTCTACCCTTAAAAAAGAGCCTATAGCTAAACATGTCATGCACTACGGAGGAAAACGAAATACTTATAATGGATTTACTTCTTTATTAGTGGATCCAGCAGGAATAGTACTGTATGCCAGTTGTGTTGATAAAAGGATATATGCCTACAACATTTCATCTTATAATCCAAATCCAAGTATGTTCAACGCTATTTATACTTCAAACATTATAAAATCGTCAGATTTTTAAATTTTATTTAAACTCAGTTGCAGAATATTACGGACATGGCTCTGATGACAAAATTCTCTCATTTTACGTGAAGGCTTGTCTGAGTCCAGATGGAGAATATCTTGCTAGTGGATCAAATGACGAAACAGCTTACATTTGGCGTACAAGAAATCCAGGAACTCCGTTAATTAAACTTTCAGGGCACAGAGATGAAGTTACTTGCATTGCCTGGTGCGGTATAGGTGAACCAAAAATAGTCACTTGTTCAGACGACTGTTATCACAGGATTTGGCGTGTAAGACCGGAACCAGTAAACGACGACGAAAAAATGAATATATTCGGTTTTGCTGAACGATTTGAACGTCCATCAAATACCGTCGAAAGTAAGCTTCGTTTGAAAACGAACGGTTTGTACGAATACAGTGTTTTAATCAATCGTTTAATATTTCAGCTCAATCCTGCACTCAAAAGACTCCTTCGACTCATTTAACTTACGTGACTACTCCGACGATTAACAATGGATACGCCAAGAAGACTGAATCACGTATAACCAACAATAAGATAGTATCTTCCGAAAAAAGGGAATCTATTCTTTCGCCGATTTTAGAAAAGCTCGTTACCTCACCGAGAAGATCAAGTTTAGATAATCGTGCAGCTCGAAAATTACATTTTAGCCCTAGTACTAGTACAAACAACGGAAAGACTCCAGAACCTTTGAGTCCGAATAAACGCCTTAGCAAATGTGACAGTAGGAAAGGACACGAACCTTTGACACCGAGTAAACACATTAATAAATCCAACAATGAGGCAGTGGCTAGCTGCTCACACGAACGAGTTCCAGCCCTACCTTTTTCTCCTACAACTAATCTTCCGAATTTCGTAGTAGATGGCACAGCTCCGCACCTTCTCGCCAACTCACCTATTAAAGCTAGAGACAGAATGAACTGGTTAACTGAGCTTCACAAGAGGAAAAGCATCGATCAAAGTAGTGGCAGAATAGCTGGAGATTCGCCGAGTCCTAAAAGGATTCGCAAAACACCTACAAGAAGAACGATTAAGTTGAAGAATGGAGAATCAAGAAAGACACCCAAAACCTCGCCATGTGTCGCACCTGCTATCACAAATTTTTATAATAATTTAGGGCTAAGTAATGCGAACCGACAGTCGCCTTGTTCGTCATGATAGAATTTAGCAAATGCTGTGCAAATCTTCAGTTCATATTTATTTTATTTGCACATATTAATATTATGTGTTGTCATGCAGTAGTGCATTAATTGATCTTGAGAAATTTTCAAATATTTTTATACACTTAACTAAACTACTTATAACAATAAGTACAAATATACTAACAATATGTGATACAGTTTTTTAATCATAAAAAATTTTTATATCTATTTTTTTATAAAAGAAACATGTATATTTATTATTCATTGTAAAATATCATTATCACACTTGTCTAGTTTCATTTAAAATTTAGGTAGGATTGATATAAATATTAAACAGATAATTCACGTCCCATTAAAATGATTATGTATTTTTTATCTATCTATATATATATGTTATATATATATATATATTTTAAATGTATTCATGTGTCAGTTCTATGTAGGTTTTATCGAATTAATTATTTTAATAAATAGTATTCTTTCGTTATATTATTACACTTATTACATATTCCCAAATTATAGAAAAGCTTCCGAAAAAATCAAAACATAATTTCATAATAATAAGAGTTTATATATTTTAGTAGAAACGTTTATTACATCAAATCTTTGTGATACACGTACATCATTGTCAAACGTGAAGTGATTTTCAGCAGTGTTACGTGAAGTGTGTGGTGAGGCGTAATAAATAAAGTTTCTAGTGCAAAGTTGAATTGGGCGATTATATTAACTTCATCCCCTATTCAGTGTATAATCGCAATGGCTTACAAACTAAAACTTATTTCAAATTAAACTTTCAACAGAAATATATACATTGGTTAATAATAGCCGATTAAATATTGAATGTTCAATCAATAAATCTCGGTTCGATTGTGAAGATAATTGCTTAATACAACAAATTTTTTACTGGTACATAAATATATACGAATATCGTTGTAAACTAAAATTGCTTCTCCCATTATAATCACGTTTATTTTTATCGAAGAACGTTATCTTAACGAATTATGAAAAGTGTACCACATGACATAGAAAAATAGTTAGTAAATAACAAATGTCAATGGTTGAAACGGATTGAAATCCTCATTTATTACATACACACATCGCTCAGTTAAAATCATTTTTGTATACAATGTATAGGAAAAAGGAGTTTACAAGTATTGACTTATGGAATATGGAGACCTGTGATTTTATCGAAAAAATAAACGAACATATACATTCAAATAATTATAAAATAGGATAATTATATCGACGAAATTTTGAGTAAAATTGTATGTAGTCATCGAGGCAAATATCGAAAAATATTTTTTTGAAATATATATTATAATTAAGAATTATTAAGAAAGTATATTATCGTTTCACTTGAATAACTTCTTTACTTCTTCCAAGAAATGTATTTTTATATTATCTCATATACATGGAAATGACGGATAAGTTAGTCTTACGTACTAGTGACTATTATGCGATGAAAGCTCGCTTAGTTTAGTATAAAAAATAACACGAATAGTCTCAAAAAAACTATCGTCAACAACGCAGACGACGCGAAAATGGACTCCGAATTTGCATATTTTCCAAATGTATTTTTCTTTTAATCATCGCTTGTTTTTTTCAATACAAGACTAAGTTTATCAATTACTATATGCATTAAAAAATACATAATAAGTAGAGTCGCTGGTTTCATCCAGTAAACGAAAACAAATTTACGATATTATTATCTCATTGCCGCATCCCTTAAAACTCGAAATAACAAGCATTTACAAGTTTCCAATATATTAATTTTTATCCACGAAATAGCCGAATAAATCACTAACTGATGCCTTCATGCGTTTATTTTTCTGTTAAATTTTTATAATCTTTTTACATTTTCGTTAATGGAGCAATTGTTTAATATATTGTATAAGTCTTTACTTAATCGTTATCGTCATTGTATATCTTATATTTTTAACAGCAAAGATAATAATGCTTATTTCGTATATTTTTAATACAATATATTTTTAGTTTGTATTTTGATAGCTTTTTAATATATATTTATCGTATGCAATGCATTCTGATATTTATTTAATGGAGTATGTCCGGATATGTTGAACATTCGCAGCTGAAATGCGAGGGTGCAATAAACGAGTATAATTTATTTGTTCTCTCATCCAACGCGTCCGTCATATAGTTTTTGTTTACTGGATAATATTACACATCGCAAGTTTAATTATCGATTAAGTACACGTGAAAAACGCGGCTTTCCCTTGGGATCACAGAGTCCGTAGCTTCTTCCAGTTCATTATTTTTTTGCGATCTTTTGCAATTGTTTTTTTTTTGCGAACCGCGGTGTACGGAAAAAAAAAATCGTTGGCCATCGCGGTTTTGAGTAATCCCTCGCTACAATATATTTTTGATTAATCGTTTTGCAATTGGTTCGAATATCGTCTACTACAAAAGAATGAGTTAATACAAATTTGTATCAGATTCACTATGAAATCGTATAAAAATGAAAGGTACAGAGCAGTGTTAATTATAAAGTATAAATCGTTTAGGCAAAGGTTCGCAAATTCGCGGTACAAAATTTGGCGATACCGTATGTCTTTGTTATTTGTATACCGTATTGCATACGACGGTTTGTAATATTGGATTAATCATTAAAAAATTATCAAAGCTTATACAAGTATGAAAATGCACTTTGGAAAATCGCTCGCATGTAAATCAGTAGCAGCGCATTTTAATAGACTTTTTTCAATAAACTTTATGTGAATTGTATGAACCATCAAAACTTGTCTAATATTCATAATTTTCCGTTAATATTCATAATTGTTTCTTTACACATTAGTATCATGTACATATAACTTTAAAATTCTTATTTCTCTATTCCACAAAAAACATTATCAACAAAGTTTGCTTGACTTCGATATACGTAATGCATATACGTTTTGCGTTTTTCGCCCTGACCGACCATGCGAAAAAAATTATACACCATTTCGCATGTATTACACGTATATACAATTATACTGATATCGACGACATAATTATTACATACTATTAAACTATTAAACTATTAAATTATTATACTATTAAAATGTAGGATATACGATCAATAGATTATTCATAATATGTAAATGCGCATGTAAACTGCGCAATACAATCGATATCTCTACCGGCATGATATGATTTACAAAAAATGGCATATTTCAAATGTTATTTATATGCTACTTGAGAAATATATGATAGTTGAGAAATATAAAATTTTCCGCAGTGTCGTAGAGCGAATGAATAATATAAGATGAATAACCGATTCATCTGGGGATTTTACGATTGTTCGTGAGCCATTTCCTTATCTTTATTGAGTAACTGTTCGGTATTAGCGTTATTGGACGCGTGTATCTCTTGTTCTTTAAGTCGTTGCCTCTTATTTCGACTGCGCTTCTGGAGACAGCAAAAAGCAATGCATATGCAGCAGATAAAAGCGCCGATGCAGGAAGCGATCCAAATCCAGGTCGATCGAGCTTTCAAAGCTTCGGCTCTGTCGCGTAGATTCACCAGACAGTTGGAGTAGAGGCTCATTGTGCGGTTTGAGAACTCGACGTGCGCGCAGCGATCTCGCATCAATTCCGGACATTCCAGTTGCGGTGTTGGTCTTAGCTGTGAGATAAATAATGCCATTAGCTACTAGACATTTATGGCTATTTTACATTATGAATTTTCAGTAACCGCTCAGCTGATTTTTCTTCTTCTAGGCAGTTTTAATCTATTCTTTGGGCCTACAACACAAGTTACACGGAGAGTCAAAATTAACAAATACAACGTTTTACGTTTTAACACAAATATTTCAGAAGGTTTGATTTTTGCAGTTTGAATCTATTTTTTGAGGGACGTTTATCTCACAGTGATTTACATCGTATTTTATATTGTGCAACCGATTAATCTAACGCAACTTGACTTTTGGCACGCCTCTTATATTATATGAGCAACGAAATGTAAGTGTCATATCATAATGGAAAAAATGTATTTATTTGAAAAGACCAATGATGTGCTTTGAAAGTACAAGAGACTTAAACTTAAAACCTAAATAAGAATATTCAATCGTTATAAGTATGAACATTTTAAAAGGCGTATATATATGCCAGCCAGTTACGTTCACAGCTCGACTATGTAAAAGCATTTAAAAAAAATCTCACGACGAAAACAGAATCGAATAAAGTGCAAGCTCCTGGTATAATAATTTATACATACTTTATCGTATACACGAGTACATAAGATTCTCAAGTCCATTTTTCGCGATTTACCACACAAGCCATAAATGCAGAATAATCATCCGCTCCTAGCGTTATCCACGAAAGATAATTTGTTTAAACATTGGAGTCAATGTTCATCTCAAGTGGGTTTATCACAAGTTCGCGTTAAACAATTCTTCTCATAAAACGTTTAATTGCGATATCGTACATTAATTAAGTATTCATGTCATAAAAATGTCATAAAAATGTCCGAATCTTTGTGAAATTGTGAAAAAGCATATTGAAAAGCTGATAGGCGGCGATTGTCCAATTTTATCTTATTCTCGGTTAAATCATATAGACCACTAAATAATTCGTTTATATTAAAAAATCTTCACTTAGAGCAATAAAAAAACATTTTAAGCGCCATAAGCAGACCTGTTCTGTGAATTAATTCATCATATTGTGTAGCATCGAAGCCAGATGATAAACGAGATATTTCAATGCCGGAACTTCGTGCTTTTGAATAAACATGTCTCTGAACGATAATTGAACTGGTGCAATTTACAGTAGCTTTATGCACAACAATCGCATAGATAAAGCGTAAAAAAATTAGTAGGTCTCTCGCGTCGTGTATATGTATATACAAATAATATAGAGATACGTAAACAGAGCGAGATACGAGACTCGCGAAGTCGCTTTGAAAAATGAAGGAAAAAGTCTTGTCTTGACTTGTCTTGATTTGCGGGTATTGAAAATACCGAGCTACGCGAATGTTCAAATATTAGAAAAAAATTTTACAATCAATTAACGATACAGATTATATTTCAGTAAAAAGAATAACATAAATCGTGATAAAATTGGGTAAACTCACTTTAATTTTTCTCATACTAATCCATTGATTGAATTCGTAGCACTCGCAGTTATTATTGCTAAACTCGATTGTATTGCCGCTGATATCCAGTATATTCAGCGAACAAAGTGGCGCGATTTCCTCGATGGTAAGCCTCGCGATCTTATTGTACGAGACATTGAGGTACGAGAGGGTTGTCAAAGGCGCTAGACGAGGTAATCTGGTCAGCTGATTTTTAGAGACATCCAAAATGTTGAGAGGCGATCTGATAACGGATACGTTGAACGAGGAGTCGCGTAGTTGATTAGCTTTGACGTAGAGGTTCCGTAGCCACTGAAGCTGAAAAAGAGTCGAAGGTAACTCCAATAGTCCGTTGTCGGATAGACCGAGAACCTCGAGGTAGTAGGTTGGTTGGAACGCGCCTTCGTCGATTTGTTGAACGAAGTTGTCTTGGATGTACAAGTATCTTAGGCTGGTGTACCTTATGAATGTGTCGTTGTGCAGCTTGCGGATGCGATTCTCATTGACATCCAGTACCTGTGCATGTATGTATTTTATATTAATATATCAATGTATTTTTTATTTTCCTCGTTGGAGAAAATTAAACATATAAGCCATTGAGAATTTATATTATTTTCTGTTTAGTAAACTTAATGCACATTATGCATCGTGTGAGTAATGAAAACAATTTTCCGTTCATAATTTTCCATTAATTTGTTTCTTTACACATTAGTATCCTATATAGAAATCATAATATGACTCTCGCAAATGATAACTTATATATTAAAATAATGACTTTACAGATCAAATGGATTTTTAACATAATTAATGTTTACATTAGCTCTTGTACAATAAGAATATGTTATTTATTTGCAACTATATAAACTATGCGAATCAAAATGATTTTCCCTAACAGAAACTTAACTTATGCGTAAGCATTTCGATCAACGTAATTGCATATCTTTATAAATAAAAAGATGAAATTATCATTATCGTATTATATAGTATTATTTTAATTTAATGGTTTCCAAAATATTCTCCAAAATTTCATCAAGAGCTAATCCAGTTACAAAGAGTGATGTGGCCATGTCAATATTAAGGTTATATTCCGGTGAAAAATGTATCATAAACTCGCCAAAATAAATTTTTTCTACCAAGTTATTATATTCTCAACATTGCAAATTCTCAAAGTTACGGCTGCTGATGCAAGTCATTATTGAAAGCGGATACTTTTGAAACGCGCAACGTGCATTCAAATCCTATTCACAATTGTGCCCGATCACATAATACTTTAGAAAAACGCGTAGTATTAGCCAAGGTAAAGGGACATTTAATCTGTTTGCTTTTCTGGATAAAAATCAAAACCACCTATGTATAATTGTGAAGTAAGACATTGTTTCTTTGATTATATATGTACGACACACACATCTATGCATGTAGTGAGAATGTACAGGTATACGCACAATTATACACACACACATACCTATGAAGCTGTACCTATGAAGAAATAATAAATACGCCTTTATTTCCTCGAGGACAATCGCGCGGTTTAACTGTTGGTTATACGAGAAAAAAACAAGATGTCAATATACAGCTTGCCTCTCTGGAGGAAATAACCTCGGAAATAGCTTTCTTTCCATAAACATTAAATCAAAAGAATTCTATCTCGGGAAAAATCACTCGAGATATCTTCGGTTTCCTATACTTTCCTATACTATATATAAACTCTATATAATGTGCGATAAGTGTAGAGTTGAAAATTTCAAATAACACAGAACAAAATACCGGTGTTCTTTTTTACATCGAAAAATTAACACAGAAAATCACATATATACCTTTATTTCCTGAATTCTCAATAAAAATTATTTAAATCAGTAAACTGTGCTTAAACTAATGCTTGGCTTGGAATTTTAACGAACGAACGAGCATTTCGCGATTAATTTATAAGTGTCCACGTGAAAAGAAACTTCGATCAAAATTAATCTGTATCTATACACAAATAACGCATAGCGGTCCAAAACACACGGCGATGACTTTTACAAACGGAAAATTTATTGTTCTTAAAGTTTCATAAAATTACAAATGTACATTTAATAGTCAGAAATTCTCTGTAAAATTGAAAAAGTAAATTTTTTACTGATTTTGCTGTACACTATTTTTACTGTTAGAATCAATGAAATCTCAAACTTCTCGATTTGATTACAGTAATTTCTGATTCTTTATAGTAATAAATAGAGCCTTATTCAAACATTGAATTATTGCCAATACTATTTTTGATGTAATAAGATTTTTGGTGAGCGCACTACATTGAAATTCTTTTCTTCCCATTTTCTAATATTGAGAAAATATACCGTCTCAAACACACAGTTTCAGTTTAGCATCTTACATACACGCAAATACTTTGAATTATGTATATTTACATACCTCGAGACTGGTCTGCAAGTTTAATGGAATATCATTAAGTTTGAGGTCCCTGCATTGAGCCTGCAACATTCCATGGAACCTAGAATATCTGCATTTTTTCAGTGGCAATTCCGGATCCATGAGAATCATCGATCCAGCTCCTGCACTCGAAACGTGGCTACCGATCGTCAACAGCAGAAACGCGTTCAACACCAACAAGTTCATTGTACCTGCAATTAAACAACGATCGAGATGAATTTACGTGTAGAAGTGTGTGAGACACGATGGAGGTATTATACAGGGTATTAAATGGGAAATTCGATGAAGGGGGCTGTAGAGATAGATAGAAAAGAAAAAGAATTTTTCTTTTTGTTGGATTGATTAGAAGTCGATGAAGGTATTATCAGCGTTGAAGTAAGACCGGAGAATTGTGGATACTTTGGGTTGTTATACATATTCAATGGGTTTATGTATAGTGGAATGTTTAATTTGGGACTATAGTTAACGCTCTATTTGCATAAACATTGTTTATAACATTTAAGAAAAGGCGCGGAAAAAAAATTCCAGGCAATGTTTTATTTTCAACCCCTAAATTTATCAACCCCTATTTGGGGGTGTTTTAGGGGTTGATATAGTCTAATTTTCGTTTCTAACATGTTATTATACCTATTGGGGGTATTGGAGTAAGTTATAATTTATTTAACAAAAAATTCAAAATTTTTGATTTTCGTTGCACTGCAACGTTGCGAACTTCACACTCATATTTTTTATCACAAAACGTAATAGGGAATAGAAGTGAATTTCGCGAAATGGTTACAAAATTTTGAATTTTTACGATTGTACTATGATTACAGACTTTAGTCTCTAGACTCGCTGAAGACTTCTCCTCCCCCCTCTCTATCTCGATTTTTGTACGTGCATTTTCTACATAAAATGTTAATAAACCATATTATCTATATGAAAACAATAATTTTGTAAAATTCTTCAACAACGATACGAGTGTTTGAATACATATCATTATTTTTAATACGCAATCTTTCGACTTTTTAAAGCATCTGCCAATAGAAGCTCTTTAAATTATTGACTCTAAATTGAAACTTAAAAATACTATCGTGCCAAGAATTAAAACTTTTTGACGATAAGATCTATCAATTATCAAATCTAATTAAATTGTTTTGAAATATAAGTGATCCAAATATCTGCTCATTTAAAATGATAAGTTGTCTAAACATTAGTCTCCTAAAAACTTCCTTTTCAAACGTATTAATTCATATAAAAGAGCTCGGAACTATATGTATGCATCAAGAAAGAGATCAAAGAGACGAACGCGAGACCTTTTTTGCGTGGATAAATTCGGCCCGAAATTGAAATTTTCCACTCATTAAAGCTTCTCTTCTCCTTTACAAGCCATATATATCGTGTACACGAAGCCGACTTAAGCCAAATTGAGAAAATTATGAATGCATTAATGAAGAATATTAATGAATACACATTATACATATACATACACATGATTCCTTTTTGAACTATACAATTTACTCATATTAATTTAAAATATTTTCTCCTATCAAGATTCACATTTTCGTCATTGATCACAAATACGCTTCAATACAAAATATATAATATACATATATCAACTGAAAAGTTAAATTATCGTCTTCTGGCAATGTCACACACAGTTCAGTCTATAAATACGAGCATTAAGTTTCCATTGATTTCGAATGAATGCAGGAAACGTAACTGGACTACTGATAGAAAAATACATTTATTTGATTGCTTAACGTTTTAACCTGGACAGTCTTCTTTGTCATTAACGTGCATAAAAAATAGGTTATTTGTGATTATCAAAAATATTTTAAAGCTATGCTTTCCGAAGTAAAAATGCACGCGCTTCTTAAATCTGATCTATAATAAATTATTATGTGCATGATTATTGTGGGCATGATAAATTGTTGAAAGGTTATGAATATAAGTTTGGTATTTGAATTAAAAATTCTGTAAAATTAATTTAATATAATCGATTTGACCTTCGCAAATGGTAAAATTTAAAAAATTGTAAATCACAACTCCGAAGTGTTTTCTAGCTTACGTACACTGTGAACTATATACATTGATGCACTTCTATAGAGAATCATTGGATTCGACTATGCACTAGAAGAAACTAATTCCATTTGAGTGCACGAAGTTCAATGGCGCAAAGTTACGGAAGAAAAAAACAGAGAGAGGGAGAGATAGAGAGATACAGAATCTATAACACAGTATTTCCCTCTCTATGTATAAACGACCATAGAAATTGATTTGAAATTCATCGCGGTCGTATAGTAATTTTTCGAACATTCCATTGCTATAGAGGATGTTTTTACTCTCGACGTGATTCTATTTACATTGAATAGAAAAACTGCATAGAAAAATTGTCTTTTTTCAGGGGTCGTTTGTTAAGAATTTCGAAGAGAAAAATCGCATGAATTCTAATATTGATTTTTCTCAATTGTATATCAAGCTCGGTTTTCGTTTACTATTGCAACGACAGAATATGCATTGATCACTAGAAAGACATATTATAGAATTGAAGAATTCATTGTTAAAATCAAAGAACATTTCTTCTTTAAAACAGAGAATCGGTCAAGTGAAACTTATTGTGACATATTTAAATTTGTGGGATTTGAAAAAAGACAAATAAATTTTTTAATAATTTGATTGTACGCGAATTCTGTTTTAGATGATGATTATCATATTATTTATCATGTTTATATGTAATAAATAATAAACATTAACTTATATTATTAAAAAAGTGTTCCAACAAGATGAATGGGTAGAGACGTATTTTAATTAATTTGTTAAAAAAAAAAACAATAGAATTTGAAACATTAAATTGCACAGTGAATTTTAATTTCGAAAATTTTGCATTGGGTTAGTATAATGTTCAAAATATAAAATACAATATAGAAGCGCGAAGCTTGTTTTTAATAATGTAGTTTACCGAAAAAAAGCTTTTTATTCTTATTCAATCTAGCATGAATTCCAAATACAATAAATTATATAATTAATTATTTTTATATGAAAAAAATGATATTATAATTTAATCTTAAAATTAATTACATTTAGTAAAATTTTGCATTATATTTCGAAAATACAACATTTTGTATTTAATAAATAAAATTAAATACTCTAGACTTTCTATTCGTTGTCCCGCAAATAAAATTGACCTTAATATTAACGCATCAAATTTAATATACAGTTTTATAATATTACAATTAACTCACTGTATAATAAACTAAAATGTAATATTTAGTGATTTAGTGTACTTTAAGATGAAAATAATAAACGAGGAGAAATTTTGAACAGTATACCTTACGAAACGTCTCTAGAAAACTCTCTAATTGATATGAAAAAGCTCATAAACAATATTCTTTTTCTTTTCTCTTTCAAAACAATTTCGCAACAATAGAAGCTCATCCGCGTTTGCGAAATAGTCGATTGAACCTTAGCGCAACGGCAGCGACGGAAGATGGAATTTCACGGCGCACCCTCTCTATCTCTCAACACAATGCTGACCAGCCAGGCAGAAAACTCCGGCCGGTGTCGCGCGCCCGCGAGCGATCCTGACCGTGAAATACGACCAAGCCATTAGTACCGCCAGAAACATCGGATAATGACGATGAGGATGGTGGGATCGTCCGTTGAACCAGGCGGTATACGAGAGGGAAACATTCTATATATCTGTGTGTGTATCTCTATGTGTTAACGTAAACATAGATATCAAAACAATGGTCCGCGTGTAACATGTAAAAAAGCGATGAGAACACCAATAAAAGATATTTCGAAGTGTTTCGAAGATTATTTATGTTAGGTCTTTTGAGTGTACGTATTATGATGGTAGATCATTTGAATAACCATGTAATATATATTAATCTTTGTTGCGAGTCTAATTTGCTCTCCAGCAATCGATAGACAGTGAAAATTCATGTTTTTAACGAAGGTATACTTGCAGTAATCAACGTGAGAAACCATTCTAAATAATTTGTCTAAAAATTACTAATATCAAATTTATTTATGTATGAAACATTATTTTCACAAAATGAGAGTTTTTTTCAAGTTTCCCAGCATTAACTTATTCATTGAACCAGCGTCAAGATTTTATATGGGATTTCTATATGATTTCAAAGTGAAATCACTCTAGAATCGAGATTGTAGACTTTATGAAGTTATTATAAGTAAAAATAAATTCTGTAATTATGTAAACACGTTTAATAAAGCAATTATAATAAAGAAAAATATTTACTACCTTTCCGTTCTCTAACTTTCAATATTGTTACGCTTTTCTGACATTTTCCATATAAAATATGTTATGATCCGTCGCAATGAACATTTAGTGTATGTTTTCATTCACCTAATTAACACATACAAATAACTTTTCATGAAAAAGTAAAAAATATGAACAGACATTCACAATACTGTTTTCAATTCGATCTAATATTTCAATTGGAAATAATATCATTAATTAATTAAACAGTTAAATAAAAGAATTGATTTTTTCTTAAATAAGAAACGTTATCTACTAAAGTTTGAAAAAATTACAATCGGCTGAGGCCGATATAAAGTCTAAATCTTAAGTAGCTTACCATCCTCTTGTCCCCTTTTGTGAAAGTTAATTAATTAACTTTGTTATTTGCCACTATTTCGAGGCTTTAAAACTCGCGACTTTTTAGCTTGTAAAAGCGCTGATTTAATTTAATTCAATGTCTCTCTCTCTCTTGCGCACACACACTGTCGCTCTCTTTTCAGTCCACCCGAGAGAAATAAATCGAAACTCTAGGCTCGCAATCTACAGTTTCGATATTGACTGGAACTAAATAAAAAAATCGGTTTAATTATTTTTTACTGGACTTAATGAATCAAGTAAAAAGTTCCGAAGATATATATATATGTTTATCGAATATATCGATTGTTTAGAACGAGAGTATTATCGAACTTCCTCTTTGCTATTGGAAAAGTCGAGAGCTGTACCGTATTTCATCAGAGAAAATGAAGCGACGGTCTCTGGATGGAATAGCGAGAGAGAAAGGGAGAAAGAAAGAGAGAGAGAGAGAGAGAGAGAGAGAGAGAGAGAGAGACAACAGTGCTAACAATATTTTAAAAGACTGATATAACTGCTTGAAATAACGACAGAAACTTTTTTTTCATAAGTTTTGCAATATTGCTTTGTCCCAAAGGATGCGGTGATGTTGCGTCTCTTATATAGAGATTAATATCTATAAATCATTGGATTTCGTTTTTGTACAATACAGACATTAAAAGCATATTGAATAAGATGGTCTTTTGAATTTAAGAAATCGTAATGTATGATTCTTGTTTCTCTAAACCGAATGTACTTTATTGAGAAATTAGTTGAAAAATTGAATGAATGGAATAAAATCTCGAGAGAAAAATCAAGAGAAAATTCGAGCACAGTGTACGACGAAATCGCCGTGAAAAATCGACGATAGATTAAAGAATACTATTTTCCTTCTTTATTCTTTTGGTGTTTACCCTTTTTTAATATAATTTTTTTTATTACCGCAACTGGTTCTCTCATACTTATTGAGATGACTGCCGAGGAACAATAATATTAATTGAAAATCAAATGAAAAAAGTGTCAAAGCTTGAAAAGACTTTCAGTGCTCTGATAAAACTTACTTTACGGAATATTGATCGCGTAAAACTTTCTACTTAACAACTTATCGCATACATGAATATTTTTAAGTTTCATTTCTATAGTTTCTAACCTTTTAATATTATATTGTCCCTTATTCAATTTGAAACTTTCCTTTTGTAACTTGCAAAATTTATGTGGTATTATGTGTTTTTTTCGATTTAATGATGCTAAATTTGTTTAACCACTTGACATTTTTTAAAAATATTTACTATTAAAAGTGCAATTATTTTAATTAATTTAATCCCTAACATCAATTCTTGCACTTGTATATTGGAAACATCATTCGTAGTTAATTTTAAATTAATCTATTTCTGCATAAATTATTGCAGACTAAATTGAAAATCAAATGTTCACAAACATTAATTTGACTGAAAATTATAAAAGTAATTTTGAATGAAATCAGCTGTTATAATTTATATTTAAATACAAATTACTTGATCAACTGATCAACACAAAAATCTATTGATATTTTTTACTAGCGTTAAAATAAATAATTAAATAAATTGATAAATTCAATTTCTGAAATATGTTTGTATATTGACATTAAAATTAACGAGATGATGTTGAACAGTGTTGGTGAAAAATGAAATATTTAAAATAGTGTTAAATTTCAAGCTGCACACAGTTGTTACTGTTATCCAACGCCAACGCAATAACTGCGCGTTGGTATAATGCAAACGTCAAGATTAGGAAACTTGTAACCGTCGACTAGATTATAGATTTAGAGTTGCATGAATGAAGAAGAACAAGACATGTCACTTAATATAATTTGCGACGTGAATCGACAATCGTATACGCGCATTAACACCATCGTATCGACTTCCCAATAAAAGGGTGAAAACTAGTTGTAATTCTCGCAGAAATATGCTTTTTAAAAAAGGTTCTTGCTTTATCTCAATTCTATTTTAATTTAACAGAAATTTTTCTCTCAGAACTACACACCCCACTATAGCACTCATCGCGGATTATCATCTTTACGATCGTTATTAAATGCAAAAAGTTTTTTCATTCAGGAAAAGTTAAGAAGCGCAATGAAAATTTTATTGAAACTCGAAGAGAAATCTTTTCATCGATTACGAAGAAATACGGCACTCATTCAGTTATAAAAAACTTATTCCCCAAATTCCAACGTGTATTTTAAATATAACAGTTGAACATCTCAAAGTTTGATAAAATTATACGAGGTATATACATGGTAAAACGATAAAAATAAGACAATATCCAGTACAATACAGGTGTAACACAAGCAGACCTTAGCACGACAGAACCTCGTAAAGTAGTTATACATACAACTAACCCCGAAATTCCATACCGCAACACGTCAAAGTACAATTTTCCTTCCGGAACATGTCTCGGAGTAAAAAAAAGAGAAGCTAACCGTCGCGAATCCACTCGAAAGCTCGTACCTTCTCGTATAGATAAATAAACGCGGCTGTACAGAAGCCACGCCACCAGAGAGAACCTATCCTTATTTTCACTGTACCTACAAAACCAAATCCAGACTGAGTCAGTGGATTGCGCCGCAAATTATACCGCGAGACCTATCCCGCTCCGCACACCACTTGCAATACGATTGTACAAAATGAAACGAACGAATAATTAGTATGCGAATTGCGATTGAAGCTCTCTTAACGAGTATATAATTTGCAAATAATAGACCGAAAGTCTATGAAAAATGAAACATTCGGAACGAGTAGGTAATTAATCGCGTAGAATATATATATATATATAAAGATAGTCTTAGATAATCTGAATGTCGTGTTCAGTGCATGTATAGGCTAGGTTGAATTTTTCCGCTCGCGCGTATTATAAATTCAGTTACTACTCTCGTTATTTTTACATGATAAATTTATATATCAAGGCGTCTGGGCTATTGGCAACGAAATTGGTTAATTCGATTTCTTGTCAGGGAATTATTTGGTCGTTGGTGTACTTTTAATCACTTTTTCGAAACTGCCTAACTGTGGGTTTGTATATATCTAATATGTTTCGAGAAATTACGTTACGCAGGTGGTTAATTGGAGTATATGTTTACAAATTCTGGAATTAATTATAAAGATTTGCATTTAGTCCGACGAATCGTAACAAAATTTTCAAAAATAAAGGAACATCAAAACTCGCTTGAACTTGTTACTCGTAAAATAGCGGCTTACCGGGCTAAGTCGACGCACGGAAGCTTCTTGCGACATCACAAAAATAAATTCGCTAAGCCGGATAATCATGCTTCGCGCGCGAGGTACTGAATCCGTGGCAACAATTTATTTCGTAATACCATTTCCGCTTTAATAGAGTATTTGGCTTCTTACTGTGAATTTCTTTGTTTCTCCTGGAAAACAATACGACGAGAAGCTTGGTGCGAATTGCTCTTACTGGATAATACGGACCATTACTGTAAAATAGCAAACCAAAACTAGCAGTTTATTATTATACATATTATGTACTGATGCAATGCTGATTACCAGATTTATACACAAGATTATACCTTCTTTATATGAATTACCGTTAATGATCCAATAGTCGATTACGACCAAACAATAGAATGATTATCAGTTAAGGTTAATCTTTCGAGTATTGGGTCGCGATACGAATGGGCCAAAATTGGTAACAATGTTCTGATCTAATTTAATCAAAATTAATCAGTTTAAATCTGGCGTATCGAAATTGAGCCAATGCATTGCTACAATTTATGCCTGATCTTATTAACTCGATATTAAAACAAGTATTCGTCAATAGTGCCAAACTTAAAAACAACAACTGCGGTATAATACTCTCGGGGTTGCTATAGAATTTTCAATCAATTTAATTCAATATAATACGTTACATAATGTTTGACAGCAAAGAACAAATAAAAATCCCTTATTTCCTTTATCAAAGCCATAACCTGTATTATTTATTATTATTATTATTATTATTATTATATGTAACGATTACTTCCAAAATTTAGAGACCATTTATCATTTATGGTGAATCTTTGTTTTAGTATTAAAATGGTAAAAAAATGGGCTAGAATTATATTTATATCCTGAATTAATGTTACCATGTCAGATTTGAACTGGAGGTAAAACTGTATATACAGGTAAAATAGTACGCGAATAGAATGTCACGATACTAACTCAGTAGAATTTCTAATTTATATTAATTCACTACATATTTTATATTGTATATATATCAGTGTATCAGTACATTATTCATCCAGTATTAAGCCATAGATCCATTGTTTCTAAATTATTCAACTATAAACCAATTCGCTAACGTGTCGGTGCTATAAGCGTGAACGAAATTTCTTATAGATATAACTATCGTTTTGAACAGAAGGTTTAGAGAAAGTGTTGCATGTATTCTGATTTGAATAATTTAAACACTGGAACACGAGAGAAAAGTATTAGCATACCGATGCCGTCAGTTTTAATCCAACAGTTGACACATAAGGAGTCAACTTTATAGCTTTGCGCAAAATGTCCAACTTTTCAACGAACTTAAAAACAACGACTAGACTTTTTTATGAGTTTCGTTGTATAAAACTCTCACGCGGTTGCGTTTCAATTTTCAACTATGTATATAAAAAAATCCTGATATAATCCTGATATAATGTCTTGCATATAGCTGTAGAATATTCCAAAATAACTTTTAAAGAAAGTTTTGTGTAACTCAAAATTTTTTAACAAGCTTTATAAACTCCCCTACTATATACTTATCGATTTTTTCTCGTACACGACCAAAGAAGAAGAAAAAAAAGTGAATACCTTCCCGTACGCTGTTGCATTATTGCCCATATCGGTATGTACATAGTACGTATATAGGTATATAGCTATATGTGCAGATATCTCCACGAAATAAATTAGCGCGTGTATAGTTGCATTGTATAAAGGCTTGAGCTATTTTATTTTTTCTACGGCTTCATCGATAAATCAATATCAAAGTGACAGACGGATAGGAGATCGCGCGAAACTCTATACGTATCAATCGCATTTTCGCAAGACTTCGCACATGTATATATATGTTACATATTTATATAGGTATATGCTTTATACCATAATACACACCTTCGCTGTACACGAGTGAAAAGAAATGTCTGGGAAGGGCAGCTATACAGTGATCGATTTAATCGCGCGCCAGTAGCGAAAAAGTCGAGTGATGCCAGCGGTACTCATTAAGTTCGGATTATTTTGCAATCGTACTCGAGATGTATCTGGAATGGTCTCTCTCTCACTCGCCCTGTATTTGGAGAAATAAAAAAAGCAGAGGGTTGTATGTTCGACAGATTCAAGGCGGATTAAAGCTATAGTCATTATCGTCGACACGTTCTTGTCATATGTGAATATATGTGAGAGCATAGATGTAATTCTTGGAGAATAAGAATCCCAAAGATATTTAGATCGGACTCTTGAGGAGTGTAGAGGGTATATAAACGCATACGGACGGCCAAAAATAACAAACTGCCGGAGAATGTCTGTGAGCCTCTTGTTCACCGTCTGGAAGTTGTAATGAGTTTCGATGAAGAGCGAATTTCTGTGGTAGCTAATGGCAGCTGAAGAATATTTTAGATAAGATTTTTCGAAGTCTATGTGTGGTATGTTGAAATTTTTCTCTCGCTTAAGGTCCGTAGCTGTGTTCTAATTTTCTGAGACTTTATTACGAATTATACAAATTTTCCGGTACATTCTCTGATTATTAATCGAGTAACCGTGTCGAGATCTCAATTTCAAGAATTAAGACCGCTAACCCTCTGAAAACAATTTCACCAAAATTGATCGTAATTGTATACAGGATTTGGTCAAATTATGGTGTATTTCTTACAGCGGAACCTTAAAAAATATATTCATACAGGTTTTATCAAATTTAATGGCCGATTTGTACAATTACATAAATGCAAAAAAATTATTAAAAAAAATTTATTTAAATTATTTATAAATTGTTTGTGAAATATATATAGAATTGTGACTACTTCGACTAGAAATTCCGTAAATATTATTTACGGAATAAAAATCAAATGGAACATTCATTAAATGCTAATAAGATTTATTAAATATTAATAAGACATTACATTATGTATGCCGATTATAAAAAATAATATATTAAATTAAACAATCAACTAAAAATACAACTTTTTACTGTATATAATATTTGAAAAAACTATTTAAACTGAATTGCAATCGATTACTTGAGGAATCAAACATAAATTTGTTACTGGTTGTTAATTAATTACAATTACATATTTGGTATATTTCTATTGTATGAACGGATTTTAAAATCCTGAATTCTTTACACAAGAGGAAACATTCTAGATACTGACTTAAAAATATTGTACCCAAAATATCGAAAATAATAAATAAGTAACATGATAATCGAAACTATAATCCAGCTGTCGAACTATAGGTATACTAATTTTCAATTCCCTCAATTGAATACTACCCCCCTGAAACCTGCATAGCTCATTTAAATAAATTATCCGTTTATCGCGCGTACTCGCAAAACAGATTCGATTCCAATAGCCGTACCGTTATGTAAATCACATTCTTTCACTATTATTTATATTTTTTTAAGCTTTTTTAAGTTTCGCAAGTGAATATTTCTTTTTACCAAATATTTGTATAAACAAAGAATACTTTTGAAGTATTGTAATGTTGTTTCTTTCTCTCTTTCTTTCGCTCATTTACACCATTCGCGACTAACGACTTTTAGGATTGTTATAACACACGAGAGGACTACTGTTTGCGCTCACATTGTAAAGCATCCGAAATATAAGCATAAATCAGGACATTCTACTGCATGGAAAGTTTGTTTCCGCAACTCGTATTAAGACAGCTATAGTGTTGTTGGTTATTAAATTAATGATCCCAACCTTGTCTCTCTGCTTCTGGGCTTGCCTTCTGTCTTCTGCCTTCTGCTGCATACAAGGTAACGTTAATCTGGATCGTCCAGCGTTTCGCGCTACTGCTACACTCGCGCACTAAATATATACCGAAAATCTTTGCTTCTTTTACTTGCCCCTTCGGTAACAGTAGCAGCGGCAGCGGCAGTGTGGCAGCGGCAGCGCCGGCAGCTTCTAAGCCGTTAACCAAACATCACGTTCTCTACTCTCGCAAAATTTCATGCCCGTCAACTTTGTTGCGAATCCACGTCTCGGCGATTATGGAACTAGGAGAATCGTGAGCTGATTTTTATTTTTATTTCGCAATAATCGTACCGGGAGCGGTTTCAGGTGGCTTTTTCATTAGTATCAGTAGTTATCAATAGTTGCAGTTGCTTCAGCGTAGAATCGATTGAATTTTTATTAAAAAAGTCGCAGTGATCAGTGAAGCAACTATCGTACTCTGTATATTATTATGGTGTATCGACTATTCTAAGTCTGCACTCGTATTGGTGAAAAATTATTCATTGTTTGGTGAAAAATTTGGAGAAATCGGCAATTTTTTAATACATTTCCTATTTTAAATAACTAATTATAATGTCAAAGTACACTTATATTTTCGTTTAATTTATTTTAGTTTGAGTTACAATTTCAACTTCCATGTCATATAGTACTGAATATTTTCATATACTTCTAATTTAAATTTAATTTCGTATTATTATTACCTTATGAAAGTTTATATAAAATAACATTAATTCAAATGACATTGACATTATATTTGTATGTTTTATATAGAAACATCGTTCATTTTCACATTTAAGTAAATTAAATTAGCTTTATATAGGTGTATAGTGATTAGGACTTCCTACGACTGTACTAAAAACGTGTATAAAAATTTACGTTATTTTTAACAATGATTAAGAAAAATTAATTTAGAGATCATTTTTTAAATTGGGAAATACTTTCGCAATTTGAGTGATAGTTGGCAAAGTCATAATTGTTATTTCCGCATTCGTCTTATTAAGGTGTCAGGGCTCAAACGAATGACTATAAGTTCTGATATACATATACACACGCGAGTGGCTACACTCCCTCGTGGAGTGTATTTTTATCGGAAAAGATGAAATCGACCAGAGGAATGCAATCTTCACAAATCTCATCATCATTCAAAACTTCCGACGACATAATATTGCTTTTAATTTCGAATCGAAACTCACGGCTCCGAATTTATCGTTCACTTAAAGTTACGAGATGAAAAGAACTAAGCCCAAAATAATTCTGACCTACATAAATAAATTCATTCTGAATAAAATCAGCTGTCTCATTCTCTCAATAATCCTCGTTTGTTGATTTATTGCTATATAATATGTAACAGATGCACAAATTGGTATGTCTTTACAAGAATCATTACTGTACATTGTAATAAATAATAACATTAGATAACTATATATATAGTTAAATAACGTTTGATATCATTATAACGAGATACTAATGTTTATTGAATTCGGTCGTAATACATTATAACGATAACGTTATGAAGTCACCAAAATGCCAAAACTTTAACGCAATGTACGAAAATGCACTGGACAGCGCGACACCCAACCCGTCGTAGCTAACTGAGCCCATTCTTGCAGACTTATACAGGCGGCCAGTCTATCAACCTCTCAATATGTCATTTTTACAATCCAATACTCTTTTACTTCGTAATGACAAAAAATATACTCTAATCTATTTCTATACCAAAAAATGTCATCATTCAAAATTCAACGTCCGTTTGACGGTGTAGCAAAAAGAGTAGAAATGCAGGAAAAGAAGAAGGCAAGAACCAATAGAAAGAAAGCTTCACGTTCGAGAAAGAAAATTGGTGAGTGAGAGCTAAGCCCAGGCAATTAGAGGATAGCGGTTTGATTGACGCGACTTTTGTTTTTTCTCTCTCTTCCAGCGTCGTGTGTCGACCCGATCTACCCCTCCTCTTCGTATATATAGAAAGAGTGCTTCGAAAATAAATAGAAACGTTATGAGCTTCGGCGCCAAGAAAAACAACGTCTCTTTCTGGTATTGACTATTTTCGTATACCTTTATCTTCTTCTTTCATCTTTTTTTTTGCCCATTACGAAAAGGTTGTAAAACCTTGTATGGAACATTGAAAGCTCGTTGGTTGTAAGTAGTCCATCGCAGTATTGCAGACTGTGTTTGTTGTCGAGGCCGGATTAGAGAGAGGCGACGATCTTGAGGGAGTTCGCTTGCCGGCTATGAGAAATTGGTTTACTTTCAACTTGATTGCGATGGAGAATACACTTTTTTATACCTCGAGTAGTGTTCAAACTTTTATATTTTTGTATACCGAATAACGGATTAGGGAAGGAGCGGGGGATCGCGTATCAACATAGGCAACGTATCAAATATTGAAAATAGTGACGTTCGTTTGTTATTCAATAAAAATTTGCCGAAAATATACTCGAATAAAAATGTGACGTCTATTGGCGTGCGCGAATATTCATTGCCAATAGTATCAAAATGTGCAAGATTCCCTTCATTTTTCATACTATCACTACTGTTTCTCAAATTAAGCTCTGATTTTCTGAGATATCGATCCAACTAAGATAAAAGCAATTATTATAAGGAAAAAATAGTTTTCATAATTGTTTAATTGATTAAAATATAACGAACTGCGTTAGTACGCAGTTATGATCATAAAATAAAACTACAACACACATTCAGTCACATTTGTTATTCTTGCGTCAAGAAAAACAACTACTCGAATGCTCCTGACAAGTGCTCGAATAAATGAAGTGGTTTTGTTTATTTTCTTTGAAAACCTGTGGAAATTCATGTTTTGAGTATTAGAACGTTCGAATATGAGATCGTTGACGAAATTATTTTACGGCTTTATACGTATTAACGTTTCGCGCAAAAATAACAGCGGAACACAAAAAAAACAAACTCAATGTATTCATCAAAAAACTAATATATCGTTTTTGACTATACAGTATCTTAAATACTCATGATACTAAAAAAAGCAAATTTAGGTAAAATAGATGCAAACGTATGCATACAAATTTCACGCGATATAATATACGACATAATCGTTGAGAACGTGACTCATTATGACGTGCGTAAGTTTAGCTTAAATGAACTATTTTGCATAACAACGAAGTGAATGATTTTCAGAAAAAGAAAACCAGCTTTACGCATCTCTCATAAAAAATTTTATACAGATATTTTAAAAAATAAAGTTTTAAATAATGATCCTACTGCAGTAACGTGTTTATTATATTGTGTCACAAAATAAAGTAAAGCTTGCTTAGGAAAACACGGCATAATTCATCGTTATCTTTTCGCTTGTCTAAAGTATTAATGAACCCGCCCTTGTCTGTTTGTTTTTCTCTTTTTCGTCTCCAAACTTTTGAAAGCTCTGTTTTTCTCTCTTTATCTGCGCTTTCTAAAACGTGTACACTTTGTGTATTCATCCTCCTATGAAATATGCAGATTAAAACATTTCTCGAATAATACAAAAAAAAATGTAAAAGGTTATGTTTCGCATTTTTGCAGATGAACTTTGCTCTTGGATGAAATAAATAACAAGGAGCGAAATTTGGGTCGAACATGTATAACATATAGACTTTTTCTCAAAAAGAACATTTGCCGAAAGAAAGAGAACATTTCAGAAAATATTTATTATATATTATATTCTGCCTGATCTTTTGGCAGTGTAGTATTTCGAATTTGTTTGAGCTAAAGCGCTCAAAGCTCGGAATCATTAAACGACATGGAAATTAAAAAAGGGAATAAAAGCGAAAAACAAAAAGAACCAACAGTTCTATTTTTTGACTTTGACTGCGTTAAAATAATATATAGTCCGTGGCAAAGGCAAAGAGATCTGAAGGTAGTAAAAAACATTCTGAAGAGGGAACTGGCAGATATAACATCATTAATGAAAGTCCTTATACTCGGGAAAAGAAGTTTTTCAGCAATGTGTAAGCCGTTTATGCAAGTCGCTCACATTAAGACGCACATTAATATTGCCTCATCTAACGAATGATATAGTATGTCGTTTAGTCGTTATTATAAGTGTTATATAAGTGGTAATGTATTTATGACAATTAGTTGTATTTGGTTCTTGTTCTAAGGGTACATAGGTATACGTACGAATGTTTAAATCTATTTATCTAATTGAGCTTGAGACTGTAGGTTAGTTTTACGAAAATTGACCAGGAATAAAAACTAAAGTAATTGAAATGTATGAAGAGAATATTAACTAATAAAAATAATTATCTAGTTGCATATATCCTAAGGAAATCAATGAGAACCTTCTATTATATAGATTTTTCACCATTAATTGATAACAACTATACATAAAGGAGCTGGCCAACTTATAGTATAATTTTTACAATTATAGACTAGATTAAATCTTAATTATTACTTTTCGAATTTTAAATTAGAACAAAGTAAAGTAGAACATTCAAGTTTATGCTGTTCGTTTAGAATAATTTTTGTCGCTTTAAAAATATTTTCACAATCGTTTCTGTCTTGGGAAAAAAATTCAACAAAATAAAAATTACGGAAAATCAAGTAGAAGTCGATAGATAGCTCTCTAATACGCAATGAAATTATGTAAAATACTTCTAGGTAAGAAAAGTAAAGGAAAGGTCAACGACCTTCCCAACATCCACCTGCTGCCTTAGCTGCACTATACTCGGCAATAGTGGAAGAGCGCAATTCGAGCGAATAGTCAATTGACCGATGAAAGCAGTCGAGTGAATTATGAAGCACGAAGAATGAGCGCCCTCGCGCTTAAAATGCAAAGGACGCCGAGTGAAGATAAAAAAAGACTAGAAATATGCTGTTATATACGAAGAAAGAGCAAGGGAGAGAGAGAGAGAGAGAGAGAGAGAGAGAGAGTGCGCAGAAAATTATTAGACGCAATCTCGCAGTAGAAAATGCAAATTGAACGCGACATCGCGCCCTGAAGAGATGCTTCGTGGTAGCAACGACATTTCCTCAGCAAAATGTAAGCGAAGGAAATGCAAATCAAACGCGGAAATGGCCCGAGGCTTGCAACTATGACGAGGAGAAGCGCGAACGGAGATGTTGGACTTTATTCGCTTGCTATGCCGCTACTACCCCACGCACACACACACACATATACACAATTACACACACATATATAAATAAGTTTTTGAATTCTGTCCCAACCATGTATATTATATACGTGTGTATACCACGACCAGAGAACAATTTACAAAATGCTAACTGAGATAGAGAGAGTTAGGAGTGTCGTGGTTTTGCGGCTAAAATTGTTCGAGGAAAATTTAATTAAGTTATTTCGGCTATTCTCTGCGGATCTCATTGGTCTAGTGAAATATAATGTTATAATCATTGATTTATATTCATTTATATTTATGTACTAATTTTATTAATCGAGCTCCTAAATATTATTTTAATTGCCAGTTCTCATATGAAATATTAAATCTACTTGCAAAGCATATTAAAAAAAACCTGCTGCTAAATATTCGAAAAATGTCGCTGAGCTAAATATATGCTCTTAATATTTACTTAACTGGTTGCTATTTATTTATTGTATACATTTTTATATATACACCTGGTAGTTATAATAATATAAAAAAGTACTTAAAACGAAAAATAAAAATTATAATATAAGTTTATTAAATTTTTAAAAGTAGTAATAGTAAAATGGTGATAATAATCGGTCATTGCATAATGACCAATACTCTATAATTTGGAAATACGCAAAGAATTAATAATTAGCCAATTCGAGCTTATCCTGTTTATAATCCTTTTCAATTTTCTTCTTATTTCTTTTTAATTTGTAAATAGTAATTGAGAATAGGAAGCAAAGCATTAAAAATTCTAATAGTAAACTAGACAATCAGTATTTAGAAGAGCAATCTATTTTGAAATATTTGTTGTCTGTTGTTATATGGCGTTGTTTTATAAGAGTGGCCCCACGCGCGTTTTCGAGCCCTCTGACTTCTACCGATCATTCGTAGAATGAAGCTTCTTGCACAACTTTTTTAAAATAACGTATTATTAAATTAATACGATTAAATAATGATTTCTATCGCTGATTGTTCGGATGAGTTTCAACGTTTACTAAAATGATTCGACATTATACCTTGAATCTTTGCACAGTCAAGTTGTCATGAAACCTCGAGCGCATTTTATTTTGCAGCTAATAAAACACGATGCGATATAGATCAAAAGCACTTGACGCCGTTTATGGTGGTTGCAGGTGTGGATGTAGATGACGTTATTTAAATTTAATTAACGCATGATATCGGAATAATTGTTCGTGTTATATATTCTATTTATATGCATGCATCGTAAAATTTTTCTGGCTGAATATCTTGCAAAAAAATATTGACAATGAAATTAAAATATAATTTCAAGAACGTTAATTAAAATTCAAAAATATATATAATCTGATGACATTACGCTCTTTAATGAGCACTTTTCTTTTGCAGTCAAAGGCAAGTAAAGAACATTCTTGTTCTGTCTATATTTATACATTGAATTTCTTTGTTATGTTCACAAATGAAAGACAATTATGTATTTGTATATCACTAAAGTCCGAAAGCTCAAGCGAGTTTACGAAACTATAGAAAGTAACACATAAAGCCGGTTAAGGCCATTTCAACAAACGTAAATAACTTACTGCGGATGAAAATATATTGGACCTGTTCCAGTGTCGTTTATAGAGCACATTTCAAAAACAAACGAAGGAAATCATACACGGACGCGCGGTGCGAATGCCATTTAAAATTTTTTTATAAAACCATCATTCATCGGACTTATCATGAATAATGATGAGCCAGTCTGACGTTGGCGTCAAGCAGAAATCTCACCAAGAAAACATAAATGAATAACGGAACATATGCAGAAGACGACTTCAAATAATTCAGATGCTACGCAACCACCGCAATATTAACTAATATTGATCGTGGCATCGAAGCAAGTATAGCCTGTGCGTCTGCATTCGGCCAAAGCGATGCTGTTACCGTAAGAGGTGCGCCCACCTGTGTACAGAATCATGCAAACGAAGCTGAAGAGTTTCTAATCAAGTTATGGACAAAGTCTGAACTTCCAAAGCTAGGAAATTGTAGAAGCCGAGATGTTACTGGACCACTGTACGTCAATATTGAGGTATAGGCGACAAACAGTTTGGTTAAAATGGATTTCAATCCAAAACATATTGAATTATTAATTTGTTGCCAATTCACGAATCATTGAGACTTATTAGTTTCATTGCAAACTTCATAGATTGATTTACGTCTAAATTATTAGTACCATCTACGTAGCAAAACAAAAAATATTTCTAATATATTATTATTGATCATACAATAAACTATTACATATACTTAATAATATTAAAACATAATTACATGAGACGTGGTTCAGATGACATGAAAACTGTACCTTGTTATGCAAACAGTAATTGAACGCGGACCTTCTACATGTACATGACAAAACATCACAAGTAGATTTATTACGCAAATATTACTTCGTGCATTAATGCCAAAAACCTATAATTAAGATATTGATAGTACTCCCCAAGATATGATGCAAATTTAATTATTAAGGTAATATCAAATTTTTTTATATAAATAAAATTATATTATTTGTGAAATTTGGCTATAAAAATTTGGTGTTTTAGATTATACTTAAAAATACTAATTTTCCTGAGAAAATTTTTCCTTTTTCCCTATGTCAACGACACATGCATGCATTCATTGAACAAAAATGTTCTCTATTATCTACTTTAATTTTTAAATACCGTTTTTATATGGAATTCTGGTGGAATCGTAAACATTTTTATTTCCTTTGTCACACTCGACAATAAAAAAAAGAAAAAACGGCAGCTGTTCCAGTTGAAAATGTAAAATTGTCGGTACAATAACGTACAACACTGGGTGTTTTATGCAAACGATTGAATACAAAAATATAACCCCAAAAAACAATCTGCTATAGAGTTCGTTATTTTATGAAAAAAATGGAACCAGACAAATTTGTTGTTTTTCCTAACATATCATGGTATAAAATTAATAAAATCGACGTGAAAGAATCATAAAGATATATCTAAGTGGAACAGTAGTCAAATAACGAAGAATTTGGGGTAGCGTTAAACCGTAATCCTATGAAGTATGAGACTTTTTACGATCTGTAAGCACTGGAATACGAAATTTTTCCAAGTTCGAACTGTTCTGGCAACATTACTGAGTCAGAGTAAATTTGTCGGTGATATGAGAAAAGCATGAGCGTGCCATATTCGAATTCGACATTGAAACTGGCAGTGCATAAAATTGATTCAATGGTTCCTTCATTTTCTTACCGTTAAAATATCAATAAATCTCTCAACTTTTTTCCTTTTGAAATTCAATTATTTCAATGATTTTGTATTTATAATAAATTTTATGATAATCGCGTGTTAAATATTTCATAAGTTAAATTTTTTTTTTAAATGATAGAAATATTATGTCAATGAAAATATAATAACATAATAGAATAAATATATTGTCATAAGTTACAACATATAAATGTTTTAGTATCTTTATATTCATTTACCAAAGTATAAATACACATATCCGATCGATATGTATTATTAAAAAATTCGAAGTAGCATCTCGCCCAATTTTGAATACTTTTCGCATCGGGCCGTAAAAATATACGTCTCCGCGAGCTTTTAAAAAATCATAGTCGCAATCTTATCTTTACGTTAAGTCGTGCACGCGCGGAAAATAAAAAACGTCTATAAGATGTAGTAGAAAAAATCGCTTCTATGACGCAAAGAAAATTCAACGGAATCGATATAGATGATGGATTTTCCATGGGATCGATTGTACCAAACATTCGATCGCGTGGTGAAAATAGGGAGAAAAGCTTCTCTTAGTTCATGTCATAAAAATTTCATGTAAGGCACAATTGCTTTTCCCAATATAGTCAAGGACAATCGTTACAGTTTATTCTCGAGAGACCACGTAGAATTCAGGGAGAAGGAGAAAAAAGAATGAGAGAGAGAGAGATCCGAGTTGGATTCTAAAACGAGAAGATGACATCAGCAGCACGCGCTGGAGCACAGATCCCGGATCAAAACCCACCTCGGGAGGTATAATAAACCACATTGACGACGGCGCGAGAAAAGCGGATCAACGGAAAGATGATCCATTCGAAGGCGAGAAAAATGAATAGAAGCTATTGGTATGATTCAGCCATGGGTAATGGTATTGCCAACCGAAGCTTTTGAGTGGAATTTAATTCCCTCCAGATGCGACGTGTATGCAGCGTGCGATTGTTTAAAAGAGATGTGAGTTTTTTTCTCCACTATATCTTTCATATTTTTTATTCAAATTTGAATTCTAAATAATTTTAAACTAGCCTTTTGAAATTTTTTGTCTTGTATCTATCTTCGCATGAACTTTTTTAAATCCGATGTAAATGGATAGAATTAACTTTGATACGTATTTGGTTGCCTAGATTATTAAAATGCATCTTAAATGTTTTTAAAAATATTTGCGTAGATATATCTTTATACCATTGCAACAAATTATTCTTTTCGGTATTCGTTACTACTAGTATATAAATTGAATTAAATTCTGATTTTTTTTTAATTAGATTTTAGCAATGCATGTATTATTTTCACAATAACGAACGCTACTTGTATGTGAGTTTTAAAGATTACACATATGATATACCATTTTATATTAGAAAATTATTTAAAAGAATAACAGTTTTTAATCCGTCAATCAATTTGTTAGAGTATGATCCAAGTACAATTATGTACACACGGTAAGATTTGCCGTTGATACAGTGCTACTATAGGCCTTTGCTTCAGTATCCAGATGATTATTATAATTTTGAATTATTCTTACATGTACTAACTCAAAGCAACTACGTCATATTAGAAATGAAAATAAAATAATGCTGATCTTATGTTAAATAATAGAAGTTAATATGGCCCAATAGAATTGGCCAACCTCACGTACATGGAAGTAAATACGCATATAATTTTTAAGCACTACTAAAAACAGTGCTAGCTTGTGGTGTTCTATCGGTACATAACATAGACATAACATAGACAGAATGAGTATGGAGCATATTTTATAATATAACTTGTTTTTTTATTGGTACATAAATCCATCCTTACTAGGCCGTATGATAAATTCAGGGTACACGTGATCATTCGCGCGATGGCAAGAGACAACGATTCGTAAGGAAATACTAGAAAGCCTTTTAAGGATTCATCATCTTCTACATCAGTTCGAAAAACAATCAACCAGCTAAATTGAAGCCCTCTTACAAATGCAACATCGCTAATTGGCTGAATACGCATATCCCATGTCGTTCTATAATCCTCGAATTTGATCTGTCATCTGTTTGAAAAGACACTGTTCACACGAACGAGAGAAAGGCTAAATAAACTCGATATACCAGTCGTCCCTTGGTCGTCACGATCGATAGTATCTCGCCTATATCGAATTTCCCGCGGGATAAGGTGACGATACTATGCGCACAATGGATCAGTTGACCAACTCCAAGAAGCGCAGAAGGGGAACAAGATGCCCGAGGCACACTTCCGGAATATTTGTGTGCCCGATCGGCTATCGTGGTTTTTAAGTGTTTCTTTTTTTTAGTCTAGACGATTTATTCAAGTTTCCAAGACAGTTTGCACCGGTACCGCTCTAGAGGTCAGATTCGTTTTTTAGGGTTCAATGGCTTCTTGACATGAATATTTTTTCTTTACTTATTTATTTTTTTTTTTTAATTTCGGCATACAGAATTGAAATACTGGGTACTTCGTCATGTTCTTAAAGAAACTGATCTCGCAATATGCTGGTGGAATTTTGCAATATTTTAACGAACATATATATATATGTGTGTGTGAAAAGGCTTTATTATATCGAGAGGAGTTTAACACGGTATACAAATCTGACTCGTATATAATGATAACAGTATATGTTGCGATTTTAATTTACAAATGTATACATGCAATATCGAATATCGCAAAAGAGTGACAGTTTTTTTAGTTCACGAGTTAGAATGATGTAATACGTAGTTATTGGAAGACCCGTGTCAGCATATCATCAAGTTTATAACGTTACAATTTGCGCAATTCGGAACATTGGAACGTGAATTTCCTCAGAATGTCATAATGTAACGTACACTTATATCGTATTTGCTCTGTATTTCAGAAGAACGATCGAGACATATTATTGCACCGTTAATTAGCTTAACTATATTCACCGACGCTCGACTACCGAACTTATTTATATCGCAAAATTAAGTTATATTTTTAAATAGTCTCTTTCTCTCTATATATATAATAAATAAAGCTTATTTTGTATTTAATATCGATATGAAAAAGTACTAAACTCTAGGAAATAAGTCTTGCTATTACGATATTCGAGTAGTGACTAGAACGTCTCTATTCATTGAAGAATTTAAGACAAAGAATGCACATAAATTTTTTTCTTTTTTTTTAAAACACTTGTAGTACACTTTTCACGCACGTACAATAACGAATATACATATTTTTTGTTACAAGGACAAAATAGCTGTAGGTGAAGTACTGTAAAACAATTTATATTGCAATCATATTAATTCTAGTCTTAGTACGTAATTATAGCTCCAATTTACATCTCGAAGTCCCTTCCATGGCTACTTAAAAAACGGTAATGATAGACTAAGGAACATACTTTAAGCTTTCTTATCGAAACTTAATTCGTTTAACTGTTAACCAAAACCATTGAAAAGATACTTCCGGGATTTTTACAATCAGAACAATTCGACAAAAAGTTGCGTTGAAAGCATGCTTTTTATTTAACGTTGAAGAATTAATCTTAATTGAAGATTACTATTCTTTAATATCTTTATATTTTTACAATATAAATATAGGAATCTATCAATTAACGTTACACACGACTCGGAAATTATTTATTTACTTTTTTAATTATCTACTATTTAATTGTTTTCGTTATATTCTGTTATATTGGTCTAGAAAAATCCAAATTATTATTGTTATTCTATCTGGTGTGTTCGTAAATCCAATAATTTAATTCGACTTAATTCGCCTGAAACTCTTTCAAAAAATATGTTACGAGCGCCTCGATTTCCCATAAAGCATCTGTCAATATATAAAACGACCAATATTCCGAGGTATAATATTATATAAGCATAAGCATTATACCTCGGAAAAAATAAATTTAAATAGACTCGCCGTCCATACAGCGCACTGTATAAGATAAGCTTCGCAGCTCCATCGTGTCCGCCGTCCTTCATGTTCATCAAACCACTATCAATACTCTGTGGCGATCCCACAGCACGACCCTAGAAAAAAATAAGTAGTCTCACACAGGCTATGCTAACGCGTCAGGCAAGATTTCCTGTACCAGCATGCGCGTCATCACGGGCACGAAAAGTCGATTAAACCGCGAGACTCACTGTCAATCCCCGCGCCGCGCTACGCTATCTCGATATGCAATGCAGAGCAACGCCGGTAGCTCTATAGCGTTGTAGTAGCGCTTGTAGTCTCCGGGGAAAAATTTGAAGCGAGAGTCGCATCTGTCAACTCGTTCACCCGAGGGGGGTTTGCTGCTTGTCTGCAGTGTTGTGTCCATCCGCTAATTACGCACACACAAGTAAATATATATATATATATATACGTGTACACTGTACATAGACAATTCGAGAGCCGTGAAAACGTCACGGACCAATGGATTTCCTCTTAATTGATTGAAAGCTTTTTCACCCAATTCTGTGTGGTGCATATGTATTTTTGTTATTTTTTTTATTTTTCTGGTTAATCATAAGCGACACAAAGACGTGCGATTCATTCAATTAGAAGCACCGATGATGCAGACATTGGTGAGTTGTATCGTGGAGTGATGGATATGCATATAATTTCATTAATTGTTCCGAGCAACTGGTTTTGACTCGAGAAAAGCTTGCATTGTTCGAAAATATACAAAATTAATTATTATTCTTCGGAGAAAATGTGCCATTTTTGTAAACATATTATTCTGAGGGAACCTTTTAAGACAAATTATTTAAATATTTATCAAGTAGAAAAGAGTGCAATGTTCGATCTTAGAACAATATATTTAGAAACTTTAAAGATCTGGTAATAAAAGTACAAACTTTATTTCGACAAATACACATAAAACTGTATGTACTAGATTAAAGCAAAACACGCTATCGTCTAATTAAAACAAATTTCTTGATAATTTCTCAGAGTAAATTTACTGCTACATCATCTGAAATAAATTTGCATTTAATGTCCCCGTGGTTTAATATTTGACATTTAAGATTATCGGATAATATTCCAAATGCACGCAGCTGACATTATGTTAATTTTTTTCATTCCAACTTTTATATTCGTCCGATCTGCCGCTGCACAAATTATTGATTTTTGGAATTCAATTTGTTAAAAAATTAAATGAATTTTCATCGATTTAAAATACGTATAACGCACATGAGAAAACGAATGAAATCAGTCATAAATTTTTCCATCCTTTTAAAACGTATACACATTGTACTCGTGATTTTACACTATAATTTCATCGGAGGCTGTCATACTAGTGTAGCTTTAGCGAAAATAAAAATATGTTCTCCTCTCGTTGGCGTTTGGCTTTGGCTCGGCCTCAGAAAAATCACTTTTACCACAGAACATGGGCTTATGAAAAATCGGTGCATCGAACGCGTCCAACGATTGAAAATCGCGCGTCGAAAAAAATTTATCACGGTGTCTTACACGAATGGCCGATTTATTGCCACTTTAGTGAAAATTTATTCAACGTTCGGCGATATACTGTCTTTTCATTTTTTAATAAAATCTCTCTTTTTTAAATTAAACTCTAACGTAAATATGTCCTCTAGACACGGTATGATATCCACATTTTCTGTTTTGTAAATAATAAATAAGTGTATCACGTTTCCGTATGTAATATTAGAATAGTAATTTATAGAAATGATTCATTACTTAATCCATATCTTATTTTTTATACAAGCGAAACAATAGAATTTGTTGTTAAGAAGAATAAACCAAATAAAAATTTCTTCAAAATCAGATAAAATCACACATATATAATATAAAAATGAGTAATAAAAAGATTAATTCTGAAATTAATGCAAATTCAGTGTATATTAAAAACTTACTTCTTACTAAAAAAGAGTGGAGCAAATTGGCTTTATGACTCACCTGGAATTTAAAATAAAATAAAATAAATATGTATGTATAGAGTAATTGTGTAATATTTGTTAAAACTAATTTTGAATGTCAAAATATAATAAAAAAGTCGAAAAAAAATAGAAAAAAAATAATACAATTCTATCGCATCGTAATACCCAATTCCTAATATCTAATGTATTAATTATTAAACGAACTATACTCGAGAATAGCTAGCAAGCCTTAATTTTCTCCACAGAGGAACTATTTGCAAGTTCAAGCACTAAAATTCATCGAGAGCCTCTTGAGCTAAAATGTATTACTCGCAATGTTCAATAAACTATTTCAGTCGCCCAAATTAATTGTTCGTATAGTAATATGCATTACACTCGCATAATACAGGATTCTCTGCAATAATCTCAAATATTGAGTACATCGTATACACACTATAATGTATACACAATGTATGTCCAACGTATATTGAATTAAGCATTGCTTTGACGTAATATATTTCTATACACGATATTTGAAAGGAAGAGAAAGAATGTATACGAAGCAAAGCTAAGAAAAGTGGAAGCGATTCTTCCTCTTCGCAGCCAAAAAGAATGTCTACTATCAAAGGCCGCAGAAAATATTTAGAGGTACGTTCAGCCAAGTGAAATAGACCGCACATGCCATCCATTATTTACATATCATCTATATATATATGCGCAATTCTCTGTTAAAATTCATCAAATTCATCAAATTCATCAAATTCATCAAATTCATCATTCGTCAAGACACCGAACGAACATGTCAAAGTTTTCTAATTGATCGAAACATTATTTGAAAATAAGTGAGTAAGAAATAATAAAAAAACCAATTCTCTAAGTGATAGGAGTATAAAATCACTTCAAGAGAGAAAGCTTTTTCTGTGATAAACTCGCAAAGGAGTCAGATGCTTCGAACCTTCGATATAATTTTACATTGATATATATACTATACGTGCAATAAAACTATTATGACAAATGTCAATTAATTTAATTGGGGAGAGATACAAGGACCATCGAACCGCAGCGTATAAAAACGACAGGGAATAAGAAAATCGTTTAAATACGTTTTTAAATGTGCCCATTTTTGCAGCTGAAACGCGGGATCATTATCTCCCGATCGACTTATCGACAAAAGCTCTCTATCATCCCTTTTGTACACCAAGAGCTTACCGTCGCGATAAGGCATCCGCTGTTTCCATTATAAGACATTAGCGCTTTAACGATTACATCGAGCGCGACAAACTCGCTCGTATGACAATATAAGCGCCTTACACTTTATAACGTCGAGTTTTACACTAATGATGCTCCTTTATTTTGTTTTCGTCCTTTCTATCTCCCTTTCTCTGTCAATAGTATACATGACTTTAAAAAATAATACTCTCTTACTTTCTTTCTTTCACGTTAGCTCCAATTTTCAATGATGATTTGTTTTCACCCGATACCACAAAAAAATAAAGCTTTTCGATGAATTCATTAAACAACTTTTTTTTCTTACAGAAGCGCTTGATGTACTTCAGTTGAATTAAATGTAAGCGGTTTCTAGAGATCACCAAAGCTCTCTATACTTGTATTATACGACGACAATTTTCTGCAAGGGCTTTTTGCGTGGATAGCCGTAAAAAACGACTTATCGTTTTTTACTTCTGCTCTCTACTCTTTCATTCGATATATAGATATGTATATATTATATATGTATGTGTACATTATATATATAGCTACGTGTTCAAATTGACGAGTTAACGACGTTATTCGCAAACATAATCCGTGGCTTAATTAATTAGATATTAGCGATTTTACAGGAAAATTTCTTTTTATCAATGATAATGATCAAAGGTGAATAGAATATTTTTAAAACTTTGTGTGAATATAATCTTTTATAATATACGTATATATAAAATGAATTATACGTTTACGTAAGCCTTCCACCATGTATGTATATAACATAAGTTCATTAAAATTATAATATCTAGATTTTTAAAGAGCTCATTATAAACACAGAGTATACTCAGCGGACTAATTCTGAAATTCCAAATTACGAGCGTCGAGAATGAAATATGTTTATAACCGCGAGTCGTGTTCTACAGAGAGGCGCGCACACCATAACGGTTTGAAATTTAGCTTGTGTGAAGTCATCCATCCGACGCTTATTTCCTCCCGCGCTACGTTCGTTCTATGTTATATTCCGACAAAAATAGGGTATAACATCGTATTCTCATGGGATTAATATCATTCTTTTATGTTTTTCAAATGATTTCCGATTCTGTCTCAAACTGTTACGCTACATTGTAAAAAATTAAAGGTATTAAATGAAACATCATTATACATTAGAATTGTTAATACTTCAAGATTAACATAATAAATATTCGACTTATTTATATACTGTTTATATATAGAGTAAAAGAAAAATATAACTATCGACAAAAATCGATGTAGAACAGTTCGTAAGCTCCATTACGTGACTTTGATAAATTATAAAGCTTTTATGGCCTTTAATGAAATATCAAATAATTGAATCGAGTTTCTATCCCAAGTAAAAAGTCCCGATCTCATAAATCTAACCGAGTAGATAGAACAAAATGTTAAATCTTGTCATAGCAACTTCACTCATTAAAGAGAAATTAAAAAAAATAGAAAAGCACGTTACCGGTGTAACGTAAACAAAATTCGCCTGGGAAAAGTTCTCGGTTCAATAAAAAAGTTGGGTATGTGAAAACTGGGTCTCTCTCTGCCAGATCGTGGCGACCAAAGGGGCAATTCCGCGTCCATCGTTCCATAAAATCATCGTCAACAAGAAAAAGTTTAACGCTCCTATTTAAAACTGGTCTAAACGTACAAACAAAAAAAGCTTGAGTTCTTTTTTTTAAACTTCTCATTTCCCGAGGTATCGACGTCTATATCGAACTTTCTATACGAAGCCAAAAGAGCTTCCGCGCCATAAAGCAGAGCGAAACTCGCGTAGAGTCTCTGAGCTTCTGTCTCTTTCTGTCTCTTTCTGTCTCTTTCTCGGGGGATTTTAACGAGCAGCTTACGGGACGAGGCTTCAGTTAAAAGAAGGGGCGCTGCATTGCGCCTCCGCCGATTGTTTCGAGGCGCGCAAATCCAAGGGAACATTTTTCGCAATGGATTTTCAGTCGACGAACAAAGAATTTTAATCTACGAGAAATGCCTTTTTATCGCAAGCACTACGAGCTTTTATTCGCTTTTCCACTTCGTTCGGTATCATCTCTCTCTCTCTCTCTCTGTATCTATCTCTCCGTTTTTATTGAGACTTATCGCAATTCGATCAAATGAAGATTTTATTGGGGAAGTCTATATTTTCGTTCGTCGATTTTTTATGTATATTATATTTTTAGACTGTACACGGATCTTTTCCTGCGTGAATCGTGTGAACTAATGAAAAGTAAAAGTAAAACGAACAAGGAGAACAGTTTGTTTAAATAAAGTATAAGGTCTAAATTTAAATATTCAATACGCTATAAAATTAATATCTGTTTACTACGCGTAATAGTTGAAAGTTAAATATCAGAAATCAAAATAAAATCGTACCTTCAAGAGTGGTGAATTTTTTACTCTTTCAAATTTAAAGAGTAATGAAGTATAAAAATCAAATTTTTATGGATATCTAGGATTTTTTCTCGTTTTGCTTTTACTTTTCAGTCGCACTATGAGAGCAGAATATAATCCTTTATCCACGTATCAAAGAGAATTGTAAATCCAGCAACGTGCGAGTGACAATAGATTTTAATTGATTCTATACTTCTAGGAAATCATCACCGTTGTTTCGAAAACTATAATATTTGATTTCTTCAAACGTTGGCATATGTTTTATTATGCCCACCAGATCGTCGTATCGATTGTATAGTATGAAATAAAAAGTATTTCCTATATTCCATAGACATGGATCCATCGCAGATAGATTTTATGTGCAAAAAAGGTGGATGCGCGACAGGTTTTCAGATGTCTCAGTTATTCTCATACATTTATATATAAAAATTATACACATTGTGATTTATTCACATAATTGCATACTCCAAATAAGGTATTTAGCGAGATATCAACGTTTGCTTATTATCTATTATTGAATAAAATATTACGTTTTGTGATTGGTTATATCAATTAATTTAATCATTTACCTAATATCTTAATGCATAAGATTGTTTTAAGCATATAAATACGAACAAGTTTAAAATATTAATGTTTTCATTTTGGTGCATTTCAAAGTATCATAATAAAGAAATGATTTTTAATTAAACTCAGAACAAAATAAGTGGAAAGAAATTCAGTTTAAAGCTCATAATTTCCGGCTAATAGTAAATACTGCACATAGAGGTTATTGCACGAACTGATTGAAATAGAGGCACATACCCCCCGGCCACAGCTCAGCGCCTCCCAGCATACAGGACCCCGCCACCCTTTAAAAAACCGAGCATAATAATCAACCCTAGCCCACATACTATTACCAGACACCTCCCCCCTAAACCAAGCACTAGTCCTACCCCCCTCCACATATAACTAGACAATCCTCTAACCCTGAGTGACCCAACACACGCATCAACCTCCCCCCACCCCTCCCAAAACTGACACAAACCGCTCCACCCCTCCAACGGGCCCAACCAGCATGCGGAACCCACAAACCCTAACAAAAGAGAAAAATACCCTGGTTCCAGCCGCGCCCGGACAACACCCTACCCACACACATTCGAGTTTTCTACCAGTACACTCCCCTCTACCTAGAATGCCGTCCCACACCCCCCAACGAACCCACCTCTTAACCCAGCACTGACCACACAACCACAAACCTCCGCTTTACCCTTACCAATCTCCTTGTAATCAACGACTTCTGCTCCCCCAAACCCGAGCCACCAAACCACACAGAGAAAAACAGGATACCACCTAGCGAAAGATACGCATAGCAACTCTACACACATTTACACACACCGTCTCCTCCCTTGTAGTGCCCACCCCACAAGAGCCCCACCCACACCCGACCACGGAGACCCGCCAAAGTACAAAGGACTACCCACAACAAGAAAAAACAAAACTCAAATGCTATGATCTTAGAACCTTTGGCACACACACAACCACCTCCATCCCCCTCCCCTATCCCCTCACGGAACACAAAAGTCCACACCCAGTTCCCCCCTTAAACGCGGAAATACCCCAGCCCGTCCTGCCTTCGATCAGATCAGGTCCCCCGCCCTCGTCCAACTGTTACATACAGCATCTACCATCCTTCCCACACGATTCACTCCTCAAAGAGCTTCACTTGTAACACGCACCAAAAAGTACACAAAAAGTCAGCCCCTCACACCTCCTACCCCTGCCCCCGGTGTCATTCCCGCCGACTCCCACAGCGCACCCCCCCCCTCCCGCTCACCCCCCCACAAGGTCTTGTCCACTAACCCACTAGACACCAAACACCCACAAGCAACAGCTAAACACGCACAACAATACAGTACACCCCCACCTCAACAAACGCACCATAACCCTCCTCGTCACCTAACCCACCGTCCATTACCCCCCACCCCCCCACAGTCATCACCCTTACACCCCCCCGAATCAAACCCAAATTTCCTAAAGAAAAGCTTTACCTTATCCACTACACCCCACAATCATCCCCATGAATCATGCAAGAGAAACAATCCCCCCATCCCCGACTCATTACCCATACCCATAGTACCCACTTGCCATCTAAACCATGACAACAAGGACCACCCCGCCCCCCTCCCTTCTGAGAAATCCAATAAATCACACGACAAAAGGACATAGCAAAAACTCAACCACCCCACTTACTTGCACCATACCGCCTCATCCGCCCCCCAATACTCACAAGAACGAGTCGCCTACTCCACACCCCGCACACCCCCGCAGCCTCCCCACCACCCCACCCGACAGAACGTCCCAACCATCTCCCCTACACTCTCAAACCTCCAATACAAGCATCCCCAAAGCACCCCTCTTCACCCCAACACCGACTTCTGACCAATACATCCGAAGCCCGATACCGCATCACCCCATACTAACAGGCCCACACGAGACCCAAAACCAACAGATTAATCACCGACCATCACGACCCCCATAACAACCCCACATATCATGCACCAACTGACAGCCGTTACCCCACAGCAGCGCAGCCCTACAAAACCAGCCCACACGACTACTTTCTTATCACGGGCGATAGAAAACCAGCCTCCTACCACCGAACATCAGCAGGTTTAACCCTCAGTATCCCCCCACCTAGTGCCACCCGACCTCCAAAGTAAATAACAGCCACAAGCCCCCCGCCACCCACCCCCCAATCCACCAGCACCACCCGCTAATTTCCGACACCTTAATACTCCCCCCACCCGCACCAAACCACTCGATCGCACCCCTCCACTTCGACCTCCATAGCGACCAAACCTCGTCCCGCCAGGCCCCCATTAAATCCCACAGACGCCAAAAAATCGATAAAACCCCCCTTTCTTAACCCACCCCCCATACACATTACCACCGTATCCTAAAACTTCCGCCCAAACACACCCCCAATAACCACACTCCGGCAATCCGCGCACCGACACCTCTGAGCCTAAGAACCCGCCCACTAAGACACAACAAGGTTCCACTCACCCCCACACCCACCAATATACCAAAACCCGCCGAAATACACCCGCAGCCACTACCCCGCCCCCTAAAACGAAGCGTAAAATATTTCCGGAACCGACAATCCCATACCCTAACTCCCAGACACCAATTACGCAACCCCACCCCAACCCTCACGATACCCAATACGTCGCCACCAAAAGAAGACCACGCTGCGCTAGCACTACCCACACCCAACAACTCTGCGCTCCACTTGCAACCCCCCACACCGGTTATGGTCTGACCTGCCTCTACAGTCCACCAAGAGCACACCGAACTATACCACAAACCGACAGGAAGATGCAATTCAAACAATCCCCCTCTAAACGCTTGAGTCAAAAAACAGACTTAGCATACAACCGGACTAAATCATTCAACAACCCCAAAGAACTTCAACGGCAAAAATAGATGAAAACCAAGCTAACACTGTTAGTTTACCCGTATTGACCAACTCGAAAACAACTAAGTGCCTCCCCTCAACCCAACAATCCTAGCCGCCCAACTACTACGCTAGACATCTCGAATCAATCGCGAAGAAGCTTACAGTCCCACAATTTCAAAAACCATCTGACACACGTCTACCGAAACAAACACGCAAAACATAACAGTCACCCCACCCACACAAGCAAACCAACGATTCTCCTCGCCAGCGTACTAGTTAACTGCCGACGTCAATCCCACCTACGTACACGCGCTGATCCCTAGTAAAAGCCTCCCCACTCCCTTCACCGCCGTACCCATGTGGAAACGCCCGCCGCCCCAACAGAGCCAAAATTACCTCAACAAATCCCTCCCCACGTACTTCTCGGACCACCCCCATCCCAACCCCACCACCATCATACAAATAACACCGACACACCACCACCCCCCCACAGAAACAGTTCGCTCCCCCCCCACATCAAACCGACGCCACTTTTAATTATCAATCCGGTAATTACTTTCAGTGACTCTCGACATCGAACCCACCTCGAGCGGCTTTCTTACACGTCTACCCCTTATTGTGTATTCTGAGCGTCGAGCTGAACGACCAACATCCCATACAGCAAACGCAGGATCAAAATTCAAGTGAGCTTTAGTGCTTCACCGACCCAACACAGCTACTAGATGAGAACTCATCAACACAACCCCAGCCCGTCCTATCAGAGCAAAGCACCACAATGAAAACCAACCCCGACAGCCAAGTCACAACCCCCTTCGCTCCGTCCCCTACGCAAACAAAAGTCGGTCCACCAACTGGCATCACCAAACTCCAGCGCCAAACATCTTTCATCCCACCAAACCCCGCAACCAGCCTAAACCACACAACCCGCCTCTAAACCTTGCCAAAACACAACCAAGCAACTCACTCAATCCCGGACCACGCCACATTCCTACATATTAAATCAACAACCCGAGCCCACGTACGTCCTATAGTCGGCACAACACCCGCTCATAAAACGAATCAACTCCCCCGAACCCGCCACTGCTGCCTACAAACTGTCCCCGCCTACCATGCCACACATAAAACTCAAACACACTCCGTCAACTATCCCAGTTAGCCCCCCTATCCCTAGTACGACCCAAAGCCGCTCGCCACACAACACTTTAGGACAGACTCTGTCTAACCAACGAACAAACCACCCCCAAGACACCTCCAGCAAGCTAATCTCAAGGCGCTTCCGCCACACCCCCCCCGCCATCACTCCCCGAGTACCTCACTTGCAATCCCATAAGCAACAGTCAATGCACCGCTCGCCCATACTAAATACAGTTACAATCTGCTGCAACGAAATAATCCCCACAACCCATATCGTCGTGCCCCACATTCATCGACATCTCACTCCACAATTTTAATAGACTTCCAAAGAGTCAAAGCCCCTTCGACCGTTCCTAGACCTAAACTACATGACAAACCGAAACAAAAAATAAAAGCTAACATCAAACCACTACAGGACCAACAGCCCCCGAAGATCGCCGCAAAACCAATAGCTCCGGACACCCCCCAGCATAAGACACAAAAAACCCAGCCCCCACTACTACAAACACACTTTGCCCGCCAACATCAGAGCACCCCTACAATATAGCGTTCTTTCCCCCAAAAATCCTAACGTACAGCCCCGCACCGCCGTCCTTCAAACGCAAAAACGCTCCACGACCGCACTCAGGACACTACCCACTCGGGCCCCCCAAATGCTCCACCTCCAACAGCCGCTACGCAAAGCACTCACACTATTAACTTATACCGCTGGCGCTCCTACCAAAAATTGGCTGTTAACACAAAACAGCCAAAGAAAAAGCTTGATACCCACCCCTTCAATTACCCATATTCGAAAAATACGGACATCTTTATCTTAGCGTGTCCCTCCAACTATGCAACCGTGACCTAAAAACTGCTTCCAGGGTAGGTCTTTCTCCAAATACTACCAAAACCCGACACATCTTTTTGGCACCGACACACACGGCACGCCCCCCACAAAAACTACAAAAAAAACACCCACACCCCATGCATCCACCGAAACAAACAAACGGTACAATCCCCCCCCCGCAGACCATCTCCCGCCCTCCGACCCCAGCCCCTTAGTCTCTGTCCACTAACCGCGATCTTCCTTCCTCTGCTTCCAACAAACACACCATCCCCTCACCCACTCCAACAGATACAGCTAAACAGAGCTCCTCCAGCGAAGCTAGCCCAAGGTAGCCTTCCAAAAATACAATAACAGCCCTGAATTGCGCCCCCACTACATAGAACCCTCACCTCTGCTACTATCTTCCCAACCACGGGGCCCGCAGAACCAGCAACAAAAAGCGCAACACGCCAGCCGTACTAACTCAAAATAAACCTCCGCCATATGCGTTCGACCCCAACCATTTGAGAAACGTTTCAATCAACAACAAAAAATTATGAAACCTAAATAACTATACCCCAGGACCTACGCAGGATCCTTAGCTGATCACCGACAATAAAACACCAAAACACAGACACTCCTACCATGAAACATTAAGGCTCTGCACATCCCCCCCCACTAGCACAAATAGCCAAAAATACACAACTGTCCTCCTAACCATATAAAGCATCTTAACAACACCGACCCACACGCATACATGGCAGCTACCTCCCACCTCTCCCCCGCATCTATCGCCGTCATACATCAACCCCAAAAGTAAATTATCCTTAAACGTCCCAGCCACAGGCGCCCTCCTACAAAATGTTTCCCTGTAAAAAAACGACTACCTCTAACCGCGGCCCAAAAGGGTATAAACGCACTGAAATTCGATCTTAGAAAGCGATATTGAATTGAAACCACGATACGAAAAAATGTACATTAAACGTTAGGAAATGTAAATACTTTTTTGGAAATTCTGATTAAATAATCAGAATTTCCATAAACAAATAATAATGTAGAAGATAAATTTTCTGATATTAAAAAATTATAAATACTGAATTAAAAACGGAATAATGTTGGAGAAACGCCCGACTCAAAGACAGAACAATTGCTTTAAAATAATTAAATTAGTGACATCACAATACACTGATGTAATTTTTAAAATATTCGAATAATCATTTAAGATTTTTCAAAATTATTCTTTTCCAATCATTAATATTTGTTCTTGTTGATAATATCTGCTTATATACCTTTTAATTTTAAAATTATAAATTATTTAATTATTAAAAACTACGTTTGGAAGATTAATAAAAACTTACTATAATAAAGTTTAAATTGTTGCCAATAATGTTCAATTGTAAATAAACAGTCATGTTACTACATGCCATACTTCCTGTGATGGTAATCATTACCTTGTGTGTGTTTAAGGAAATAGACAATAATAATCGTCTAAACATTTGTTCTTCTCTGTGTAATTTCAATAACCACATGTCTCTACACAGTAAGTTAAATTTAAAAGATATCAATTACGTATACCAGTAGAACTAACGCAATCCAGTTCATAAATTCCAACTGGATATAAAGCAACATATAATCCTCTCTCGCCTAGAACGTCGGAAAATGTGAAAAATGCGTGCTAGCATCATTCCACGCGAGCGTAAATCCACACACCATCATTCCCCAAACAAGCTCGAGTTCTCTCTCGGCACATTTATAGACTCGGAGCGAGCAGTAGAGAATCCCGTATCCAAGCAAGTCAAAATATCTTGCGGAAGAAGACTCACACGCACGATAATCAAACAAGTCGACCGTCTTGATTATAAATGCGCTGTTTCGACTGTCTCGTGTTTTCACTCTACTGTACACATATGGCACATTTGAAATGTCTGAATTACAGAGCCGGTGCACTGCTATGTTCCATTCCCCCTCCCCCTACCACCCCTATCCGTAGCTCTAAGAAGGGAAGACGTATGGTTTTTGGATAACGAGTTATCGTTATTTTTGAAAGGAAGACTCTTATTAATGAACTCATCGGTCTAATCAGACGTACTAAAATTCAAGTTCACGTGGAACAAAATTCTCCAAGTAGATTCGCATGGTGGGTGGCGGTAAATTAATTTTTTCTATTGTGACAAAAATAGACATAAATAATTGGGAAAAGTAAATTAGCGCGCCACATCTGTCAGAGATTACAATTGTAGATCGTAGTCTTGTAGATTGTAAGTTTTTTTTTAATGTACAGGGATTGTTACAAATAATAAACATTAGATGGCGCTATTGAATCGAATTTGAAAAAGTTTGAAAAAATTTAATGAATTAGAAAACAATACTAGTAGCTTGTTTTACAAAGTATTCAACAATAGATCAACAACTTTGAGAAATGTATGTGTTATTTATACCTATTCTATTTTCTATTTATTTACCAAATTAAGTAAAAATACATGCAAATATATTTTTAGTTTTATTACTTATTTGAAGATAATCCTGATTGAATTTGTCTTTCTAAACTTTGCATAGATGACCTTTGCCAATCTTCCACCTTCTACTACTCTCAACTTGAGAAGATATACACTTCAATGAATTCATTTGCAGCAACGAATTGATCTCATGGATGAATAAAATTGGATTACATAAGACAATGAGAATAATATCAATTTTTCAATAAAGTGTAAAATGGTGTTTTATTAAAGTTCAGAGTTACAGAGTACACGAAGAAGGTATGATCGTTTGTGTATAATTAAATATGTTTTTGAGCTTAAGGTTATTATTTTTTCGATTGTGACTATGCCTATTATTATTATTATTATTATTATTATTATTATTATAGGTGGATATCAAAGGTTGCAAGAACAACAAATATGTCCAAGATTATCTGCATCAAACGATACATGAAAGATTAGTTCAAACATTTGAAAAAGTATTCTTAGAGAAGCATCTGGAGATTTTAAATGGGCTTGAGGAATTGAGAAATCTTTCATTAAGAAATACTGTATTTCTTGTTTCAACTTATCAATACTAATTTTGTTTACTAAGACGGCAAGTAGTAATATTAAATCTCCAGAATTAGTTAAATATATCAGTACTGCTCAAAAAACGCAATAAGAATCCTGAAGAAGTTGAATTTGAAAATACACTTTATGTAGCTACATATGTATATATTTCATAGATCTTTTGCCTTTGTGGTAAAGAGTTCAATAAGATATCAACAAGAGTTATTCTGACTACGATGAGTTTTTATACTGAAAATTGCGCTGTTTAGTATAATTTGCGTCAAAAAATTACGAAAAATGTATTAATAAGAGGAACATATTTGTAATTAATAGATGTACATCTTTTACGTTGAACATTTTAATGTAAAACATATATTTGTGAAGATTTTGTAAAAAAAATCATTTTATTAATGCTAAAATTCGTTTTTGGAAATACATATAAATGAGAAAAAGTTGTATTTTTCAATGATCTACAACTTTTTCCTTTAACGTTTTTGCGCGTAAAATGATTAGAATTTGATATATCATACAAAAATGGTTCTTAGCGATTTTCAAATATTATCGCATCTCGTTTCTATGTATATTCTATCGGGCTAAATTTCAATAGGTCACATATTAGGGTGAAGGAAATCTACCAAAAAAAACTTTATTATGATCGGTTGTAATCTCATTGAGATAATAGTGGTACAAACAAATTTTAATATTTAATATAGGAAAAAGTGAAAATTTTCTCCCCATTTTTAAGTTAAAAAATATCAAAAAACTAAAAAAATACTTTTTTGTATTTTCAAAAGACACATCTGTGCAAAATTTCAGCTCGATTCATTGATAATTGTAGAAGATATCGAATACGTGTTTTTTGCGATCATAAAACTATAAGGCACTCCCATGATCGTACCTTAAAAAGAGAAAAATATTGTCCCAGGAAATAGATTCTTTCAAGATAAATTTATACTAAAAATTTTATTCTTCGATCATTTTCTAATAAAAATGAATTAAATATCTCATCTCGAGGATATGTAATAGTTACTGATATATTTTTCCTATTTTTTGTTTTTAAATATGTATTTTTTCTTCTTCGAAAATGAAGTGCACATTAATAGCAATTATATTATATACACTGGTGTAAATTCGTTCCCCTCGTATAAAAATTAAACCAACCATGATTTATCACACATATTTTCTTCAGTCAGTAAGACTTTTTTAATACGCTATTTCACACCACTTTGAATATCGCCTTTCAATAATTTGCAGGCTTTAATGTAGACATTCGAAGATTTGAATGAATTAAATGCAAATTACGCTTACTGAGCGCTAATATCCTGTGGGGACGATTTTCTCAATAAATAATTCAAGCCCATTTCGCTTTTCACTTGTACAATTCAGAAAGTCTTTTAACCGTCAGCCAGTGTGGTATAATAGCCATTCATAAATATACAGAACCGCAAACGTCCGAACCGTTGACAGTGTCCAGGACATGCAATTCCAACGAACACCACACGCAATAGCCGCAAACAAACATTCATCCCATTTCCATTCCCTCATTTCACTCGAAGGAATTTTGAGAATTCGCTTAACCATGTGATTCGAGAAAGCTTCATAATTATAGATTATTCTTTTATCTCTTAATTCGAGAAAATTCGAGTTTATGCATATTTACGAGGGTAATTTTTGTATCTCGCTCGATGACGACAATAAAGTCAAAAAGAAAATCTTTTATATCTATATTTATGACGCGGATAATGTTGTACGTGTATATAATAAGAATACGTGCGTTAGTCGACGAAGAGGAGCTTTTGGTTAGGGTAAAGAGCCCATATCACATACGAGATTCATAAATTTTCACGCTATTATAGAGATTTACACGACACGCTCCCGCGGCTTTTTTTAATTTCGGTTTAATACTGACAAGGCGGAGCATTAAATTCTTCTGAGTAATTTTAGCTGCTTTTAATTCCTCTTTCTAGTTCTGGATACCATTATTGTTATAGTTAATTTTTTATTGAGCTAAGTACAACAAATACAAAGAATGATAGAGTTTCCACTGCGTAATACAAAAAATCCGTGACAACCGACCAAAAACCAAACGATTACAGAAACAAACGAGTGCACTGCACATTACTCAGATAAATCATTTTGAAATATGAATATTTTGAATACGCATTTTTTCTTTTCAACTAGATGTTTCATACTTCTTTTCTTCGTTATTAATAAAAAGCTACAGTAAACACAACTATAACATTTATATATACATGTGTCATTATCTGACATATTGACCAAACAAAAAAATTTTTTTTAAATATTTTTAAACTATAGTTTGATACTGTTTCTACGTTCAAGAATTTTTTTTAATTTTTTCGACAAGGTTTTCAAAGTCACGGTATGTCAAAGATGGCATTTTTACCAATTTTGGCATTTTAAGCCAATTTTAAAAAAATAAACTAACTTAAAAGGGAAGCACTTGACACGAAAAACACAAAAGGCACTTTTATTGTAAAATAAGTTCAATTTTACAAATAACAAACCTGTAAATATAAGTCAAAACAATCTCCTAAGCCATGAAAATCTTGAACTTCAGTTTTGAGAAGATTCGATCATGAGTTTTAAAGTGAAAAAATCTATGAAGATGCCTTCGGTGAATACATAATTGCTCATTATCGGAGATACAGTGCCAAACTATAGTTTAAAAATGTTAAAAAAAATGTTATTTCATCGGTCATTCTGCCAGAGAATGACTCATATATATAGAAACTAATCTCTCCATTAATTCTCAAGAATTAATAGAGAGAATCGATTTGTTTCTTTATTATATTTAAAAGTCTATCAAGCATCATGGAAAGTTTTTTTACCAGTTTCAAAGCCGTAAAATAAGTTTAAAAAGTTTTCTGCTACATCCTATTTTACGTTAAAAGTATAAATCGCTGAAAGTATCGAATATTGCATCGACTGCATGAGTATAAAGAGTCTTTAAAATGTACTTGACTTTCTGATGAGGTATAGATTTTGAATACCTCGTTACGATTCCATTAACTTTACGTATATCTATTAACAACTTCAAAGTAATTCCGTATATTTCAAGAATCGTATAGCTTCTGTTCTTTTTTAAATTTTTTTAAATGATTAATCGAAGGTATTTTTTCGAAGCTGGCATTACATGTCTAAATTTGTCAGTATTTTCAAAGCTTTACTAAATATCGCGGTATTGCTCATCAGAATTCTACAGATTTTAAATGACCTCTAACTCATCTAACTCAATTGTCAACTTCGTTGGGATGGGATTAACAAAAAGCTAATTGTAGAAAATTTGATACATTCCTTTCTACGTATATTTTTCGCGTCGAATTCATTTAATTTGTACCACACTCGTTGTTCTCGACATTTCGGCTACGAATGTAATGTCTATGTAGAGTGCATGGTAGTGCCTTCAATTTTACGATCGATATTCTCATTTATTCTACTGTACTTTGTGGTACTTTCGTACACCCTAATTGATATAATGAATGGCCCTTCCCAAGCCGATAATTTCACTACACTCTACTTATAGTTCCATATTTTCTATTTTCGGCGTACGATATTTACCGAAACGATATGCTAATGTTAAATGTATCCATAATTTGAAGAGAGAGAGAGAGAGAGAAAGAGTAGAACGAAAACTATTATCTTATTATTGTCATAGCTGCTGCGATTCATTTATTTGCAGTAAAAAGTTAAGATGAAAATAATACACGAAAATTTATTAGTTTAGGTAGCTGTAATTTTTTATATTTCAAATATACATGTGTATGTAATATTCAATGTTTGATCATTTCCATATTAGTAGGCGCTGACCTCGAAATTTCGTGTTAAGTAGTCAACTAATTTTCTTCAAGCTATGTCGGATTTTATTTTTTAAATTATTCTTCTTTAATTATTTAGTATACTTAATGCATTTGATAAAAATATTTTTCAACATCTCGTTCCATTAACATATATCTGCTCATAATACAAATCTATACCAATGTATGATATTGTCAACTGATACCAGTGTTTTATTTTTGCATTTTAAGTCTTTTTACAATAGATTTTTGTGTAACATAATCAACCAATTTCTACCAGACTATGTAGTAGCGCTTAGGAATGTCTGATTTACTTTATAATGTAATTCTTCTTTTAATTATTTGATATTCAATTATAAATCTAAGTTAAGTTGTCTGTTTCGGTGAACATTTAATCATTTTAGGTTCATTTCAGCACGCAAGTTCGATTGTGCTCTCTTAATCTAATTAGAAGAGAAATTTCATAATAAACGTGTGTAAAAGATAACTGTTTCCGTTAGAATTTGGATTGTTCGTACTCAAACGGTATACAAATTAAAATATGTTAAAACATATATAAACTTTTTAGAGGTAGCTAATATTATAATTGAATGATGAGTGTATTAACTAATTTGCACAGTTTATTAGAATAATTAAATGTCGAAATTATTATTTAACTGCTAGCTTTACCGTATAAATAATTAATTTTATTGTAATATTATAAATAATAGATCATATTACAATATCTTTCAATTTCGTATCAAAATACTTTGACAACTGTAACATCTACCTCTATAACTATATCTTATACATGAATTTTAATAATTAATTAACTACTATGGCATGTGATTTTTTTGTTTCATACCAGAAAATATGTTGATTAATTTTTAACACTTTACTAGTGATATCCAAAATATATACAAATTGAAACGGGTTATAATTAAAATGCGTTTTTGTTCAGACTTTTAATCAGAATGGTTTTTAATTTGTCAACGGCATAAATATCATTCTAATTCCAACAGAATTCAATATACTAATAAAATATTTTTCAAAATAATCGTGAAAGTATTTTTAATCAACATAACGTAATTTAGAAAAATTAATTTAGAACAACTTCCTACTATGAGAATGCTCATATATACCAAGAATCCCAGTCATTGTAGACCTATAGTGCCCGTGTAAACGATATAATCGAATATTTCACAATAAGAAGCTATAGTGTAACGATATAAAAGTCGCTGAACCTACTGAAATTACTGATCGAGTAAGCGTGTCAGTTGTTGTCGTTCTTATCTCGACAAACGATATTATAGGCTATTACTAGAATTTTTACCAAACTATAAACCGTATTAAATCTAGAACGAAGTAAGAGTCTGTTTTTATTGACTTAGTAACCTCGTAAAGCAAAAAATTTTACAGTCTTAAATTGAAGTCTGTCTTGGCAAATAATTTTCAAATACTTATTTAATAGTAAACAAGTCAGCAAACTTTGTGCGCAGGGAATAAATCTCAATTGAAATATAACTTTAAGAAAATTACTCCAATCTTATGTAAATATTCACTATCATACTAATAAATCGATTGATGCATAAAGAATTGCTCAAATCATCTGCAAATATCCGCTGCAACCGATGACATGTTGCTAACAACAATCTAAGTATAAGTATAAGGGAGAATGTGGAAAGTAGCAATCCTTTTTTGTCGAAGCTAAAACTATTTTCCGACGACTCCCATCTCATTCCACGTCTCGTCACACGACAAAAGCACGCAAGTAGACGCCTACCGACAGGCCAGCTTCCACTTCTCTCTCTCTCTCTCTCTCTCTCTCTCTCTCTAATTTTCTTCTCGGCGCTCGTGTTTCACACGTTTTCGCTTCGAAGGTAAAACATGCTCGTGACCACGACTGTCTTCTTCACCCTCATATACCAATTCGTCTGTCATTTTTCTCGTCTATATAATCTAGCCGACTGTCATCTTTTTTCTCTCTCTCTCTCTCTTTCTTTTTCTCTCTGCTTTGTGACGCTTTTCATGGTGTATCATCAATCACACGAATAACGAAAGCGAACTTTCCTTGCGCTGTATGGAAAAACGAATGAGAAGCTAAATAAGAAAAGAGAAGGAAGAGTTTTTGGTTTGTGAGATAAATTTCTGGAGAGACGACTTTTCCAACAGTCATGGCTGTTTACAAGTGCCCGACAGCGACATTTTCTCCTTATCTAATCTTGAAGAGATGTTGCGTTCAGTTGGGAAATACTTGTGTATACAAACAAATAAAACAGGCCGATCGAGGGATAAAAAATTACGATATTTTACTGAATTTCATAATAAAATTGAACTGATATCTGATATATTTTTATATTTTTGCTTGAATAAGGGGGACTAGTGAATTATCTTGTTTTGATAAGGCCTTTCCCTACATTTATAAACAACAATCAAATAAAAAGAGCGTATCGCATGCATAAGTTTTTTTATAATTTTTATGAATAAATTTACTTTTTAAAGGATAATCCGAGGAACCAATCAAAACTGATCTGAAAAAATAATAATATTTATATACCTAGAGCATCGTCAGTGTCTGTACCATATTGAAGCATTATTTGAAATTTGAAATTTCTGGTAAGTCGATACTCCACGTGCATAAAAAGCAAGACAAAATGTAAACGAAAAGCCGATTTCGTATATACATGGTGGAATGAAGCGTAGTCGTGCTCAAAGCCACGTATACAGTAGATGAAAAGAGAGATAGAGAACGAATTTTCTTTATTCGACGCGTGTGAGCGAGTTCAATGTGAGAAAACTTTAATGTAACTTAATGAACAGCTGTGGAACACTTGCAATTTTTACAAATGTTGGACGTAACACAATACCCACGCGCGATGGCCCAAATAATTTGTAATGATCAAACCTTTCGCTGGTGCGATGTTTATTTAAATCTCTTTGTACATCTGGTGAACTACAATTAGTCTAATGTTATATTGCGAAGCTTGCAAATCTACAGTAAGATGACTTACTCAGCTTGGATAGTTCAGTACATAACGATTGAGAGAGAGAGAGAGAGAGCAAGCTCCTCTTTCTGATCTGGCTTATGGAGTTGGGAATCGCATGGTATGTAAATCCTTAAACGATGTAATATCTTAATATCCGTTTGCTCGACGTTGATAACGATACGCTTCCGTGTGAAACTACATACAGACTATCGAGACTTTGTACCTTCACTCAGCGTCTTGCTTCATGTTGATCTTCTGTACAGTGCTTTAAATTGGAAAGTTACATTAAACTATTCATGACATATATATCGAGATGAATCCATTATATCACACATCTGTAGTACTTTTTTGCCATGTATATTGAATGAAATGTACAATGAAATGTATCTTTTGTGAATAAAACTTGGTACAACTATTTCTCACGTTAAACGTTAATCGATAATAAAGTCAACTTTTCAAAAACATTACTGTACAAATCATGACAGCAAAGGGGAAAAATGGTATTATAAAATTCAATCTCTTCTGTGTGACATGCGAATATTTAATGACGCCACAACGCTGTCCGATGCACAGAATTCTCATTTGACTCTGTCGACGTTTATCTGGCTTTACAACCTAAGCTCTCTCCTTGCAACTTTGCACTTGCGAAGTTTAGTATTCCAAGCCTCGATTCTAAAATAATTTTAAATTGGATTTTTTATTACATTAATTCAGGAACTATTTATGCATAAATCACGCGAGCTTTGATAAAGCATATTTAAAACTATTTAAAAACTTTATTAAACCTGCAGTTCCTTGAGCGTTTTTTTTTTACTTGTAGGCTATAAAATTATACATAGATCATTGTTAGGTTTATCAAATAAAAATAATAAATTGTACGCTATCGTATATACTTCAAAACGAGGCTGGGTAATTTCAACGAAATGATGATTACGAACTATCTCTCGTAAGATAATAAAGGCGAATAAATATTGCAAAGCCTTTACAAAGTATCATACACGGTAAATAAGACGCGGTAGAGGAGGGCGATTTATATGTGTGTACGACAAGCATATCTGCTCCATAGCGATAAGCTGAATTTTCATGAAATGTCTCCAGAAAACGCTCGTGTTGGCATAAAATACAATAATCGAGCGAAAACGACGGCAGCAGAGAGAAAGAGGGGGAGGCGGCGATAGAGGGGGGAGATGCGTTGCAGTTCCGAAGGTCTCGTTAGCATGAGAGATTAATAAACGAAGGACGCAGAAGCACGTTTATGAAATAAGCTGCAGTTACTGCTGCAGTATTGTATATAATGAAAGTTTCATTAATTATTCTTGGATTTATTGCAATTCTACAGGATTTTATTCAAGCAATTAAAAACTTGAACAATACGATCGCATTAGTTTAGTTTCAAATTTAAATATTTCATTTTGTACTTACAACTGATGTTTTCTACGCTGAAAACAATAGTATAAAGTAAATTTTACTGAATTTGTGTGGGAAATTTTAATTGGGTTCGATAATTATATCAATTTTACTGCAGCGATTTTTCGTGTAGTGTAATTGTAATTTTTCTCCAAACTCTATCAAGTTGAAAAATATATATAAGAGGGAATAAATATGCCTTTCATCGCAATTGATTACATTTTGATAAAACCATCGCAATTTTGTAATGAACAGTATACACTGATATTACATGCTCGCATTCGCAATTTCGCAGTATGTATTTACATACTATATTACACGCTCGCTATTATTGTAAATAACAGCGCGTAGTCGCTGAACGGACTTGTGTAACAACTGCGTTAATATTTTGTAGCTTGGGAGTTTAATTTCTAGGATACCCCTCGTAGAGTAGAAATATAGTAAAATTTAGAACAAAATTTGGTTTTATCGGTCGCATGTATTGTTGTAAAAATGACTAAACAAAGGCGTACTTTTCTGAAAATGATTCTGTTTATTCAACGCGCTTCTTGTATTTGTGAATGATGTAACAATCATCAGAGCCTCGTTGAAACTGCCGAAAAAATAGATATGAAGTTGGACTCGTAATAGAAACTGAATTTTTACTGAAAAACTAACGATAAGAGGAGTAATCTCCTTACGCTATAATTTATCGATAAAAAAGGAGGTCTTAGTTTGTACGCTCAAAGCAGCAAGACTCGAAAATAATTTATGTACATTCTCCAAGGAAAGAGCAAAAGTTCGTACAAAAAGCTGGCTAGATGAATACCAGGTGAATACCTGGTAAATAAGCAATGCTGAGTCACCACGGGTAAAATAGAATAAGAGAAAATTTCTAAAGACGCCGAGCAACAAAAAATAACTGAAGGAAGTAGACAACACCTCCCATTGTGTGCCTACTGTCGCGAATGGCTCATCGCATATACTTTGCTCACTTTTTTCGCGAAAAAAAAAATATATATATATATTGTTATTGTTAAAAAGGAATGACTGCGGCGTTTCGCACACGAGCGCATCTATAGTTGCGGCCTTATCGCGAAGAAAACAAAAAACACAATCGAATTATTTTAGCGCGACGCGTAAACAAATATCTTTTATCCTCTCTGATTACGTTCTCTTTTAGTACAGTTTTTATGTACATGCATACTGACGAGCGAAGCTATATTTGTTTAAAGTTGGTTTTTCCATGCTCGTATAAATGTACTAAAATCTAATTATATACGCGAGACTTTGTAGCTTTCTCGAAGCGTAAGTTTCTTGGTACTTGAATAATTATTATGCTAATAAAATGGCTGCATCCGCAAACTCTTCTGTGTCACTTCAATTTAAGGAGGTTCTAGTTCTATATGCATTCAGCAATGTATACGCGTGTAGCAAGAACTGCGTACGTTGACGCAGAGAAGAAAACATTAACTATACATATTTTTTAGCATAGCGTATCGAAGCAATTATATTGCACAACAATTCGAAGTTAAAATATGTCAATTACGTTTCAACTACATAAATATTCGAAAAACTTACCTAACAAATTTCATCGAGTTAATTGACACAAATTTGAAAAGGATACATCAAGCAATAAACGATATGTTCTCCTGCGTCAAAATCAAAACGTTATCCTGCACTAGAACAAATAGTGTCTTAACCGAAGCATGAATTATAAAATTTAATTGCACGTACTACGACATTAAATCTTCTAAAACCATATATACCTAGATTTTTATAGCTTAAGTAAAGTACCTTTAAAATATGCATTTGAAACGTGTATAAAAATCAATGCATTTTATTAATAATACGTTTTCTGAAAGAAGAATTTTAATGAATAAACATTTTTCATTAAAATTAAAAGTCGACCCGCCGAATTTCAAGGTATATTATCACCGAGACATAAAAACTATAGTATACTTGTGCGCGTATACAGCAATTCTACAAAGCATGAAGCGAAAAAATATTGTTTATTTTTTCAGAATTTAAATCCTGCAACGCCAGGGATACCACGCATCAAATCGATAGAGAATGCAAAGGAACGCATGCAATTTTCAACGACTAAAGAAACCAAAAGGTGTTAAGGTGAATTATTTAGTCGCGGTGCGGCAAATTTGGCATAGATCGTAGATACCCAGCTGCCCCAATTTGTGACTTGTTCCTTTTTCGGTTTGTCTTCGTACACATACAAGAATTTTCCACTCTTGCTTTTTTCGTAAGAACGTCCATGCTCTAGCGTCAACATTGCACAGAAAACAACGGGTTGTTACGTGTCAAGGGGGAGAAAAGTCGATTAATGTTTACTTTTTACCGCGCTTTATTTTAGATTTCAGTGTTAATTATTCATTAAATTAGCTTGATGAAAATTTCATTCGAGGTGCGACCATCGCCGAAAGTGTAAGTCGAAAAACTACGCAATTTTCACATGTGAACTTTACAAATTAATAATATATACAAAGCATCGATAAAGTTACGACGTAGATTTATTACTTTGAGATATCAAACTATAAGAACGCTTTTATGTAAAAGTGGAGAAAGTTTTCTTCGAATTAAAACGTAACTTTGGCACTGGACATAATTAAAAGTCAAAAATTTTAAGTGATCTGAAAGTTTTCAGCTACAACATAATTTTACATCAATATTAATAATAATATCTCTTAGACTTAATGATAAGCTTTCATATACCGTAAACTATTCTTCTATCGATACCTGGTTAACTCTTTATGCATAATTAATATTAAAAAAAAGTTTACTCACTTCGCTAATATTAACTTCATGATTCGCAGAACTAATCTCAAAACTTGTATTTTCTCCTCTCGTAATTTTAACAAAAAATGAACACTGCTATGTCGCTCCGTCAAAGTGTCTTCGTCGTCATTATTCAAGCTGTATATTGTAGCGTGTAAATCGCATGTGTCTGTATAATACACAAACTCTCGTCAGATATCAGTAATAATAATCTCGAAAACCAACTCAATTTTTCATCGGCTAAATCGCCTTATATTATCTTAATATTACTCTTTGACAGATCCAAGTTTTCTCTTTGCAGACATTTTTCAACGTTTTCACACGTTATCTAAACGATTCCGATAGCATGTAAGTAAAGGAAAAAATATAGCTTGTGTAATGTGTATGGTTTACAAGTTCATTAATTACCTGCATAATTACAATTTTATAATTGTAATTTTCAACCAATGCTTTGCTCATTTATGCTCGTCGAAGGTTATTATAATTAGCTCTGAAATAATCTCCAATGCGATATATCAAAGGGTGAGTGAGGAAAAAATTATCAAGCGATTGTCGCTTGATAAGAGAAAAAGAGAGCTGGAAATTCAAGAGCTCGTAAACAATCGAATCTCGTTCTGCCGAATAGCTCGATAATAATCATCGACTTCTATTCTAATATATACACCTTCTAATTAAGCATAACAAACGTCCATCGACCTAAAAAGGTATGCCAACAGTTGGTAGCAGCGTAGTAGCGTAGCTCGAAGTAGTCTAAGCAAAAGAAAAATGCACAAACAACGTCGCAGGTGAAAACGAGAGCCAACATCTTGCATTAACGCTCATTAACGCGACGCTAACTTCCGAGCTCCAGAACAGCTCTTATTCAGTTTTCCCTCGCTCACTTTCTTTCTGTCTAAGTCAACGCGCGAAAGAGACGGATCACGACTATTGTTGGTTTTTCCTCGAGTTTTCTCCGTACTCCTTTTTTACGTAGCTTATCAGTGATTCTCTCTCTGTTATACCCTTTTCTCCCCGACCCCTCTCTCGCCCTCTTCATTGGTGTTCCTTTATTGCGTTGTTTTTTGCGCTCTGGTTCTCCCAAGATAGTTTTACTTTTTTTTACAGAGTCTTACGTCTAGAGACGATTTTTTTTTTTCTTATTTTCACCAAAGAGTTTGTGTACCCTCTACCTTTCCCGCTCTTTCGAATAACTATTATAAATATATTTATTTATTTACAAGAACACACGTAGAATTATACTTATCCTCGTAGACACGTAGGAAGGTTATAGCATATATAGCAGACGGGTGTACTTCAACGATGCTTGTTTTCTCTCATTGAGCATTGCTCCTTCGTTCTCTTTATCATTCCAAGAGTTTCCTCCCCCCACCCCCTTCCGTGCGCGAGTTTTATATTCTTTTTAGCGTCTTTAGCTGCTCTGGTTTCTCTTATTGAGTTGAGTTTATTATTCTCTGTCAGAAGGAACGACGAGTGGGAGTATTATTCCTACGAAGAAGATATTCTGCTCAGTTGTAAAATTCTCTATCGATTCTATAATTCGAGATGCAATTAAGATTCTTACATCTGGCTCAGGAAAGAGAATACAAGAGATTTAAATGTACATTAATAACATCAATTGTCCTCGGTGCCGTTTCTTCAAATTTGTGTCAATTAATTCTTAGCGCTATTTGCATAATGCTGATGATAACTTTGAAATTTTGATGAAGTATCTTTTACATTATAAATTGTAGCTTTATAATATCGTTAAAAAAGGTTTGAAATTTGATGCGAGTTTAATTTATTTAAATTATAAACGAGCATAATTTTAAACCAAATACAAGAAATTTAATAAAATTTACACATTTTACTTCCGCAATGTAATATTTATAACAATATTAATTTACAAAGAGCAACCATTTAATTGCTTATGCGCGTAACAATGTTGAGCATAGATATTTTAAAATAAATCTACACGAAATTCAATACATTTAATATTGTTTCACGGACACAAAATGGATCTTATTTTTAATTTTAATTAATGAGAAAACTTTTAATTGTAAACACAACGAAATTGTTTGTGCAAATAAAATCTCGTTTATTAAGATCTTTGAGAAATTAAATTTAGCAATGAAACGGGTCTAGATATATTATAGAAATCTAATAATATGCACATCCCAATAATGCGGTTCTACAATTAAATTCTGTAAATACTTTTCTACTTAGGGTAAGCTGAATGATATTCATAGCCTAATAAATCAAAATTATCCCACCGATTGTCTATTATATTTGTATATTTTTACAGATATAAACGAATATCAAAGAGCTATTATTTCGTTACAAAAATAAATCGAAAAAAAAAAATTAAAATCGAAATTGAAAGATACCAACACTTACATAACCTCTTGAATTGTCGTTCCATAGTTCCCTTCGTATTAGCGTATTATAGACTCGTCGTTATTATCGAAGAATTTTCGTATTTCCCTCCACAAGAACTCCATTATGAGCAGCGAGCAATGTTACGATTGTGCCTCCCGTTATCTCCAGTTGAATAAACGCGTAACTACGAAATCTTCCGTTTCTAAAGTTATCGGTCGTTGTGAAGAAAATAATACAAAAAGAAGAGAAAAGTAAACCACACACACGAGTTGGTAGTCTTGAGAAAAAAGATAAAGAAGAAAATAGAGGAGAAGGAGAACTCTGGAAGATCCTACTTTACGAAGCGTAAATGAAACTCCTTTCAGTGTTCTCTCTCGAATGAAAATAACCCACTCGCATTATGAGCTAACACGTATAAATACTCCGAGGGGTTGGTTTAAAAAAAGCCAACGGCGCGCGAATTCAAAACGCAAAGAATATAAGGCGATGCTTGTGAAAGAAACTGCGTTTATAGAGAGAATTCGCTTGTTGTATATATATCACCTCGCAGTCAGAGAAATTTTGTTCACCACTTTCTTTTTAGTTGTCTTCTTTCTTTCGTTATTTACTCTTCAAATTTCCATCTCTTCCGGTTTTCTTTCGCGCGGTCGAATAAAACTTTGGGTCGCTACGGGCTTTTTTACGACGGTCATTATTTTTTCATTCTTAAACGATCCATCTCTGTTCTTAATTTCGCTCATTATTCCTACTTCTATTTTCCCTCGTGACCCCTCCAGCCCCCCCCACCCCTCCATTTCCCTATCTCTCTCTCTCTCTCTCAATTTTTTTGTTTGCCAGCGGACAATTTTATTAACCGTCGTTTGGGGCAGACTTGTCTTTTTTATTCTCAACTAAGAGAGAGACATGGACGAATTGGCACGAATGGTGTCTGGTTTCTTCGGTAGAAAGTCACTTGACTGTACATCTGATCGTAAAAAGCATAGCAGGATTATATATACTCTTTTGTTGCAAATGTAAATATACTTTTCTACGCCAGAAATGCAAGAGTTGCGCATAACGATGGTGTTTGTCGCTCTTTTTCGCACAACAAAAATTTTAGCACTCTTACAATAGGTATATGCATACGTTCGTGTGTACGAAATAGAGAGAGGTTTCTGTGAATATTCTGACAATGGCGAAAAGTGCGCAAAAACGAACAAATTGCGCGACAGTGACGCATTGTACGGCTGCAGTCATGTGTTCAGAATTCTCAATATTTTTACTTTTTATTCGTCATTTTTGTTCTATCATGTTCCGTATACAACTTTTTGAAATGAACCATTTGCCACGAGAACTTTTGCATATGAAAAAAAGACTTCAACTGGCCAGTCGAAGTTTCAGTCGAATCCGGTATTTATTTTGATAAATGAGGGGGGAGGTTTCAGTGTTTACATCACTAATTATTTCTCTGTGCAGATATCTCGATTTCTATAAATAAGTAATTTAACGAAATTTTATTAGAGAATAGTCGAAATGTATTAAAAATTGTTGAATGTATGATTAATCTCGTTAAATTATTTTTTAATACGTAACATTAAATCTTATTGAATAATCATGAACACTTTGTTAATCCATCAATTGCTTATGCTAAACATCAGATCTCTCTCCTCAATTAATATAGTTTCGTTTTATTTACGAAATAAAAATCCAATATACAATGCAATGTACTCTGATTTTTATTCAAGGTATTGGTTCAACTTTATTTTGATGGAGCATATTTTTCTCAATATTTAACTCCAACCAACCGAACGGTCTCTCTTTGCCCCGAGAGATATGATCTGCAATACGACGAAATAAATTTAATTTTCACAAAACCCAGAGAGTCGTAAGTCAATAAAAGTGATTTCCCGTTATACCGTTTTTCATACCTGCTCTACCTCCCTCCCCTCCCGTCTTCTCTCTCGCTACTCCTCCTGTTTCTTCCCGCTGTTCTTCCTGTACCTATTACTAGCTTTTCTCTCTTACCTTCTTCGTTCTTGCGGTTATTCGCTTCTAAGGTATAGGTATATCCCTGCAGTGGCTCTTCTCTCTCTCTCTCTCTCTCTCTCTCTCTCTCTCTCTCTCTCTCTCTCTCTCTTTCTCGTCAACTCCCATCTGTCTTCTAAAGGTCTAGACATGCTTCTGCACGTAGAGCAAACGCGACGCCAGCGCTTGAAAATGCACGATAGAGTGCATTTTCATTTTTTGGGTTATTAATAACTTAGCTTTTCTTCGGAATTATGTATTGCGTTAGATAAATTTTGTTCAAATTAAAAATGTGAGATATATGTCTTTTTTATCATCTTCCACTAAATGCAATATTAAAAACACAATAACGAAATATTCGAATTTTCGTTCTTTATCTAAGACAGTGAATATTACATAGACATTTTCGTTCAAGTGATTACTTGAGTGTTTACACATACAAGCAAAATGAAAACATAGGATTCCATCTAAAACCTCACGCGAAATATTTCAGTATACTTCTCCCCCCCTACTGTAATTATCAACTAGAAGCTGGAAACTTTACAAAAGCTAACACAGATTTGCACCATTCTTAATTACAGAAGCAAAAATCTAGTTTTTCGTTCAGCAAAATAATCTCCTAACTTAAGCTTTTATTATTATCTTCTTCCTCAAAATAAAATGCAAATCTCATTACTCACGCTTGGGTATAAAAATGAATCTTCCTAGCACGTTACAAAATATATGTGTGACACGGCCTTAAGTCTGTCGCTTCGCTATAGGTATATCGCATTATACACGCTGCGGTACGCGCACCGGGTAATTACGTATAAATAGCACTTATACTAGCTCCAGGAAAAGCTTCGTTGCTCTGCAGTAGTACAACAGCAGCAGCAGCAGCAGCATCGTAGCAGCTCGATCGCCTGAACAATAGCGATGATCGTCGCGCACAGTTGTTGCACAGAAATTCCTTCTATATTTCTGAGAGAAAGAGAGATATAGAAGACTCTACTATATGTATTTTTCGTTCAAGTTTTCTAAACAATGCGCTTTGTGGTTCGTGCGCGTGCGCAAGAGACAGAGAGCGCGAGATAAGGGCAAGAGCACTCAGTTTGCGCGAACGCAAGAGCGCGGGCAAAGTAAGGGGGTGTCATATGCCGCTGCATCGCGTATTTAAACAGAGATTCGCCGTTGCCCGTGAAAACGCGCGCAACAAACGCGATTACTGAATGTGTCTGTTTTGGCGGAAGAATATACGTGTCCTTGTGCTTGCCGGATAATCGATAATTGCATGCGCTGAGATGAGAATTATGCTAACGGAGAAAGCGCGTTAATACTATTAACTTTTACACTATTTAATGAGTTTATTACGAGTTGAGAATGCTGTAATGCAAATGAATATATACCGCGAGTCGTTAACTAGTCTACTCGAGAGTTTCATTAAGGAGGGGGGGGGGGGCCTCACCATTCGATAAGATTCCTATCTTACCAACTCTGGGTACGTTACAAAGCTAATTGAATGAACTTTATAACAATAACATTGTCGATTTACGTTTTTCTTTTTAGTTGCACCGATTGGCGTAATATTAGAACGTAAACATTATTTATTTGCACTCGTGCTTCGAGCCAACTCGGCATACTCATCTTAATATACGCGTATGCAACACGCGCGTGAAGTAAACGTTCAAAAATTCATACAAAGCACGACGTGTAAAAGTTCGCGTCAAAGTTATTACGAACGTATAGGACAAATATACAGCGCGAGTAAAATATTAATTATACTTCATACGAACTGATATGGCTCATGATGTAAACGCGATACTCTGATTTTAATAACTCGAATTAAAGCTGATTAAACATTATATTATACCAAAGAGGAATTTCATCGTCTTGCGATAAAGCGAAACGTGTAAAATGAGTAATGTCAAACGTGACACGTCTGACAATTTTCTTTAAACTTCTCCATTTACTATTTTTGCATAATATTTTTTCTTTAAAGTTATTTTTATTACAAAATAATATACCAAGATTAAAACGCAAACTTTTAAAATAAATGTCATTATCACTGATCAAATTTCCTTTAAGGATGAGTCATCATAGTTCGTTTTATATCGGATGAGCTTATAATTTCAGGTGAAAACGTATATTTATTTTTGGGCTGTAAAAACAGCCCAGTGCACGTTTGCAGTTACTTCAACAGAATCTGCAAAGTGTCTTAAAAATGAAGACTTTCAAGTTAAAAAATAAGGCACGATTCCATTTTGCAAAACATACTAAATGGAAACATTGAAAGTTTATCTGTCCAAAATAAACTTCACTTCATTTTGGACTAGAAATGATAAGTCTATCAAATTATAAAGTTTGCAATGTGTTTGCATATGGTTTCGCTTCAAAGGCCGCGTGAAGAGAAATCAATCCGTTACGTATACATCGTATTCTAGTTATATGCACTATGAAAATAAAAAATAAAATTTTTTTAAACGCAAACGTATTTAAAAAAAACAGTGTATTTCTTTATTTAACTTAAGTTCATTCACTATACGAGCTGTAATTTATATACAAAGCAAGTAATCTCTAAGGTTCTTAACTTCTATTTTAAACTATATACGCAAGATATCTTTTCATTTATTGTTAACCTTGTATACAGTAATACAACTTTCAGAGCTTCAATTAGGTACTTGAAAAAAGTACAATTAAGTCTTAAACAGCAATTCGTATTTCCATAAAACTAGGATTGCTTTCTTCTCCTTAACATTCATTTCCAACGAACCCCTACAACTACTACTAACATAAATTTCAAAAATATTTTATAACATTCTCGCTATTCGCTAATCACGTTTTTACGACCCCACTATACTTACAAGATCTAATAAACTGATGTTTTGGTTATTTACGATTTGAGTAATTTGCTTTGTTAATGCGGCTCTTACGCAGTTATTGGCGAGCACAACAATGTTATACGTTCCAATAAAATATTTTCCCATAACTATTTGGCACTTTCAGCCTAGGTGAATTTAACACCGACTTTATGATTATGCTTGATAGGTTTTTATGGTACTTGTTACCTCTCAACCTCACACACGAGTATTCTTTCATTTCAACAAATTTCCACCATTGTTTCGATCACTTTTTAAAAATGAAACCATTTCTAACAAAAACAATAAATTAATTGTAATATGTATAGAGTATTTAATTATTTAGTAATTAATTGTAATATGTATTGATCAAATTATCGAAGATTTTCACCGAAGATAAAATACACCATTAATTAACTATAATGTATGTATATAGCAATTGGCCGAATGATGGTGATGGTGAATATTTTCACAAAGGATTATATACGTGAAAAGCGCCTACAAAGGTAACGATTTTTCCTCCTTTTTTTTATCTTTTTTCTCGTGCATCTCTCTTTCTCTCTCTCTTAGCGAGTAATGAGTCCGTAATTGCTGATAAATGCTATTCAGATTTTTTCAAAACCACTTCTTGTAGCCTCCACAAAGTTATTATCTACGTGAATCACGCGTCTACTTTGATGGCTCGCTCGTTTAATCGCTGTTCACATTTTGTCCCTGAATACACTTTGTTGATCGCAAAATATATCACAAAAGGTTTTATATAGAACATTCTCCGATATGAGGATTTTTACGAGAGAGCTATGCTTTGTCAACTGATACATCATCTCTTTTCTTTTAACAAACGCGCATTTATATTTTTACACGCGCGATATTGATTTCAATTGCTATATTCATATGATTTCACGTGTACTTATATAAATATATATTTATTAACGATTAGATTAGAAACATCCTGTCCGAAAAGACAGACTGTTTATGCGTATTTAATTAAACAATATACTGATGGGAATTCCAAATGAATTCTTAATTAAACACACATTCTTTATCAAAGTCTGTGTATTTCAGTACTTCGATAAGTTTTAAATTAAAAATGTTTACTTTGTTTACCAAAGCCTTTGAGTCAACATTACCATATCATTAAATTTGATATATACTCTAACTAAAATTACGTTTATAATTAAGCTAAGTTATTAGTTTTTACTAAACAATCCTAAAATTTTATCATAAAAGAGAAAATTATTATTTTAAATTTTTCCGCAAAAACGGTACTTGCAATTAGCAGTTCAATACCGCTGTCGTTGAGCGCTAACAAACTGGAATGAAAAAAATAGAAGTCGACAAGCCGCGAAATAACAATTTTTTCAAATATGGAAAGAACTCTCGGGAATGCGTGTGAAAAAAGACAAAGAAACTGCGTTAATAGCTGAACCATTTACACAACTGCATGAGCAACGAAATACGATAAGATTAAAAACAAAAGATTCGTAACTATTGTTCATTTGACTCAAAATGTAATTAGTGAACTAGCAAAGAAGATTTCTTTGTAATTATAGAGCATTACAAAAATGATTTTGAGAAAATCAAGACGAATAAAATAGTTGCATTCTAAGAGTCGTAGATTTAAAAAAGGTTTGACGCGAAGTTTCTTTTAAAACTATTCTTTCTTTCAATATTGTGTCAGAGAAATTATGATTTCATAAATCTTTAAGTGTATAAAGCTAATGTATACATTAGCTATACATTAGCTTTATACACTTCGTCTTTAAATAAATAATGAATAAAGTGAAGAACCGACTACGTTGACCTATTTTAATCGGTGGATTTTCAAAAACTCGAAAAATTTAAAAATAATATATTGTAAACCGCGAAATTTAATTAAAAAAGAACGATCGTAACCTATTATAATAAAAATATCTCAACAACAATGCAAGCAAAATGAAAAAAATCCAATAAATATTAACGAAAATCTTTGAATTAAAAAAAGCTATCCTTATACGTGCATGTTTACAGGTTTAAGACTGCGGATGGTCGAATACATAATTTATCGCGTATACCTATATAAACCCATAAGATAGCATGCGTGATTTCTGACACAAACGCTAATGTAAATATTTATTTTCTATCGGTACGATACGTATAGCCTTCGAGAAAATAGTAAGTCGCGTAAGCAATGACGAAAGCGTTAATTCGCAAAATTGCAACACACGCTCTTTCGCAGATTCCGACATGTATATATACATATATACACGTGCACAATTAAAAGAGGCTTTTTTTACACGTCTTATGTTAAATACAATTCTTCCGTTATAATGACGCATCTCGCACGGTACATTTTTTATATTTCATTTACTTGTATAATGTAGATAAAAAAGCAACTTTAATATCTTCTTACCTGCAAACATGTTTTTTTCTCTCCGCGTCCCGTTTTCCTCGAATTAACAAAGCAACCACTAGAAATGCTGTATATATATATATATATATATATAAAGCTTTGTCCGCAAGTCTTCTCTCCCAGTAATTCACATTTCACTCCACGTACACCGTAGACACTTTTCTCTTTCTGTTTCTGTTTCGAATCCAAGCCGCGTTCTCAATCCCTTGTTATTATATATGTAGAAACTCGGACGCGTTTACGATCCTCCGGCGAAAATCTCCACCTCACTACAATGTTAACAAAAAAATAATAACAATAAGAAGAGAGACGCGCACTTTCACGTACACGAGCACAGACACTGCAAAGCGCAGTAAACAAAGCCGGCGTCCAGTAACTCGCGCGCGCCTTTACTGATTCATCCTGACGAGTTCTTCTGCATGTTATATTACACCTATATATATGTGTATATACGCAGCCCCTCTCAACAGTCTCAACGCACAGGCAAAGAGCGTCTTTCTCTTTTTTCAGGCGCACACCCTCATCGATTCCAGTTCTCTCTCTCCCCTTGTACACGTATGTGTATATATATATTCGCACAAACGGACTTTCTATCCCCTCGCACACGCAGTTTTTGAGGTTAGGTAGTGGGGGTAAACACAAGCGCGTGTTTGCGATGCGTATATAACCAAGGACACCAGAATAAGGGGCTCAGCAGAAGAAGCCGGAAAAGATAGCGTCTTTCTCGCTCCCTTCGCGCGTACGTTTACCCTTCGTCGTAAAGGTCATGCTTGTGTGCGTATGGATAGGCCTATACACACATGTACCTGTCCAACCGCGCGATACTTCTGCACAAACACTGCGAAATTTTTAGAAATATATACGTTTTTGTTTTTAATTTGGAATTCCGAGAGTCCCACTGCCGCCGCCGCTGCTGCTGCTGCTGCTGCTGCTGCTGCTGCTGTTGTTGTTGTTGTTGTTGTTGCAGTAGGCAATTTGCGGGTGGGGATTTTAATGAAAAGTTCCTGTGTATATGTGCGAGTTTGTTCTTCCTTTTTTGCTACAGTTTCCCGCGCTGTTGTTTTTTTTTTCGTTCGGAGAGTAAAGTTCTCTTCGCTGTTATAGCCTTTCGGTGTCCGCTTTATTTCGGCTCGACAATGGCGCGCGATCGCAAAACTTCGCTCTCCAATTGTGCCCGCTTTATATATATACGTGGATGTATGTATACATTACATATAAAAGAAAACGATTTTCGTGTAATTTTCGTATAACAACTCGTTGTCTTGCAACTATCGTAAATTTGTTGAATTTTTAATTAGTCACCGCGTTTCAGTCGTACCGCTGCAGTCGCTGAAATTCGCTCTTTATCTCTCCTGTGTGTTTGCCTAAGGCGGCTTGCGGTTAACTTAATGAAAAGTTTTTCGCTCGAATTTGGCTTAGCGGTTTAGTATATATATATATATATATATATGTATACATATACACAGATACAAGAGAACTATAACAAAGTTTTAATCCTTTGAACGGTCACACAGAGACACTTGATCTTCTTACAGAGACGCTCTGGACACACATACATATTTATAAGAATTTGTATGTATACGTAACTGAGATTTTAGTGTGTCTTATCAAGGACTCGTCTCGTGACTCGTCTCTCGTGTTGTCTCTGATCTCTCTCGTTACGCGTCTATATTTTCTTATCAACGATATATCAGCGAAGGAATTATGATTATGATTCTTCGCTTACGGCTCGTTGTTTCCGTATCAGAGAAGCTCGTATTCAGTCAAAACAGCGTACAATGATCTTTTTTATTGTCTACTTTCGCCTCTTATCTCCAGCAATTCCGGAAGAGTTACGACTCTGCAAATCCTCTGGCCCTTTTTTTAGTTAAGGGATGCGGTTTCTCTTCCGCAGGTGCCTTGACAAATAACTGTCGCTTTTTCTCTCCACCTCGAGCAAATCAACTACTTCATTTGGGGCTGATTAATTAATTAATCGGTATACATATAACTATCGTCAATTTCTTGGGTGAAATATAATATCTCACTTCTCGACGAAAAGTAAGTCTTGGTATCGGAATGAAATGAAATAAAATTTAAAAAAATATATACATAAATATCTGTGTGTGTATATGAAAGTAATCGCACTACTCTTCTTTCACATCGAATTTATCAAATATATTTAATCTTTTCCTCGATACGCGCACTTCTTTCCCCGACACACTCACAATATTGTATTTAAAAACTTGCTTTTGAATTAGATAACTTTTGAATTCGCACCCGATCAGCGCCAATTCTCACTTTCATCTGTTGCTAATTCTTCCTTCCACGCACATTAATCAATGTAACAGTGAGCGTTAATACGTAAATATCTATATAGACGGGCGATATACTCGAAAGCTTCGCAAAATCATACAAGTATGTATTATATATTGTGTGTATTTATTGGATAGAGAGCGAATGTTAAACGTATATACATGCGCGACCGCGCGCGCAAGCAACGGTAGATGTTGCGCCCGCAGCGTCTCGCAGTCGACTGATCGGGCTTACGAACTGTACACGGCGTTGAAACCGAGCAGTTGCTTGGAGTGAGAGTAGGAAAACCGACGGTGCGCGTCGAGCGCGCGCTAGGAAAGGTGAACGGGCCACTGGCACGCGAAGAAGGGAGAAATGCCCCCTTTTCCGATGATGTATGCATGTATATATATATATATATATAGGTACATACACCTATATAGGTATACACCTGCACAGTTTTGGAGTACTAAGTTACTGAGTCGGGGTGGACGTCCTTTAAATTGCCTGCCGTATACGGATGTATATATAGGGAGAGAATCGTTCGCGTGTCTTTTTTGCGTTAAGCCAGAAAATCGCGCAAACGCGTGGCGTTTATTAGTAATGTTTCGCTCCCGGAACTGATTTCAAAGTCTGGACAATAGAATAGCCTAGTTTATTGTTATTCTTTTTTTGCTTTGACTGTCTCACCAAATGCTCGCGTTAACAACTTGTGCTTGGTCAAAGTACAAAGCTCGTGCACATTAATCATTATCCTTTTTGAAGATAATATCGTATCGTGATTTTTCAAACTATGGATATGTATATAGATCATATAATAAATATTTCCTTATTTTTCCAACGAATTTACTGAATTCCATATGATTTGAGACTAGATCTAGAGGATTTTCATAAAAATAGCATATAAATTGTCATACACATTTTGAGTACTCTCGTAATTGAAAATGCACTTTATGTGTATGCATATATATATACATATGCATACACATAAAGTGCACATACGTATGGTATTTACTTCACTGATGTATGAAAATTAAAGAATGTCTCTAGAAAATCTCATGACAAAGTACAGGAAATTTAATAAAATTTTAATTAAATTTCCATAATACAATAATTCAAATAATATATTAATGTAAAACAGGTCAAATTTAATAATTGTATATGAATTACTATCAACGGATATTTCTAATATAATGTTAAAGAATAGAGAAATTAAGAAATGGTGTCACCAATTCGTGTTGATAATATTCATATATAAATAACTCACTTGGCGTCTGCACAGGGTCTGCATTCATAATTAATTAAAATGAAAAATTAAAACATTAAGTAATCTAAAAATGAGGATGTTTCTGAATAAAATTCATTTTTCTTTGAAGCATAAATTATTTACAAAAAAACTGGTTCGTAAGAATTCTGATATCTATACAAATTGAATAATTAAGATACAACCTAAAATTTAACATTTCATTCGCTATTGATATCACCAACAGACGTATGTCTAGCAAAACTCTTGCTTGTAAATGATATGTATAATTAATTATTAATGCGAATAATTATGCTATTGCATTAAATTGAATTCATACGTGCTATAAGTAATAATATTATGCTATATTTTATATGAAATAGCGGAACAAGAGTTTTTTTTATTCTCCTTTGAAATTTCGTCCGTAAACTTATATCCAAGAATATGATGTCAACCCGAGCAGTTTCCAGTTACATAAACTCTCCGCACGAGTACACGTCCATACTTAATTGTATAAAATTGCTTATAAAGCATCCTGCGTATAAGATTCGATGCGCAGATATACGGAGCCGCGTTAGTTCAGGTGCATGTGCATGTAATAATTGTGCTGCACCGCAATAACCTTGGTCTCGCATAATACAACCGTCACTATATAGCTGTATAGGTATATACTTCGTGGCGGTAGTAGTAATAGTAGTACTATAGTAGCGACGTAGTACACAGCCTTTCTCTCGACCGTTTTGATTCAGTTATACTGAAGCTACCGCTCGCTACGACGTTTTGTACTCGATTAAATTAACAGCGGATCGAATTGGGTCAATACCGAATGTACGTATGGGCCATTCTCTCACAGATTCACCGATCAAACATTTATTCTTTTAAATATGTTTGTACTGTTCTTTGGCACTGTATGTAGCTCCAGAATTTTTTTTAGATTTTTTTTCATCGAGCTTCTCTAAGTTACAGCATGTCAAAGTTGGCATTTTTACCAATTTTCGCATTTTATGCCTGTTCCAATAAAATCTAACTCCTCGTGGAAGCATTTCTCTCGCTAAAAAGAACAAAGGCTCTTTTGTTGTGATATTAGTTAAATTTTACAAATAAAATACTTTTAAAGCTGTAGATATAAATCATAATAATCTGCAAAGTGACCAGAGTACGTACGCATAGTACTTATTTTTTGGAACACTTAACATATATAAAAAATTCAGTTTTAAGGTAATTTTTCGACTTATAACCGTTGCATTTCACTATTGATCTTGCATTGATGCGTAAGTGAATTTTCAAAGCAAATCATGAATCCTCAGTATGTAAACGTCATAATGCATCGTATACCTTATATAGCACGTATAAAGGACAAGCGCATAAATATTATACATATATATATATACATTTGCTTTGTGCGATGCGATAACTGCACATGTTCTAATCCCTGTTAAAGTGCTGTGTATATAATATGTATATACATATATGTATTTCCTAACATTACAAATGATCTATCAAACGCATATGCGCGCTTTACATGTACATTGATATATGCCAAAAAAAAAATATATATATATATATATCTATATATATACGTTATTGCACGCAGCTTATCAATTTAATAGTGAATTTCTATTTATATGTTAACAGATACTATTGCCGGTGAGTCGATACATCATTAAATTAGCAGATGAGATTTGACAAGTTCTTGCAGAAAATATCGGACTAAATTAATTAAATTACATCAACGTATACATCAACGTACATATCAACGTAAATTACATAAAAAATAGGGAGGCTTGTCATGAATTTAACAATGCATATGGTACATATATTACTTAATTATTTCAATTAATTTGAAACTCCTATAGTCGAGGATATCAGCGATATTATTATCATATTATATTTCAGATTTAAAGCTGTATTCGAAGGACCTGAATATTTATTTATTTATGCGATTTCGTAAATATGAAAAAATAACATATTTGTCTTGGAATAAAACTTGTCCACATCTGGTCTTTTGTAGTTAAGATATTGTTATGTTTATTATTCCATTATTCCATTGATCCTCCATAAAAAGCTGATTTTTAAAAGTTTCTTTTAAAAATTATGCAATCTTCTTTTCATTAAACGTGAAATTACATTAAACGTGTATATTTGTATACGCATCTATAGCTAAATCATCCGTGGAACGCGGTGTTTTCAAGTGAAGAAGAAGAAGAAGAAAAAAGAATGGTAAAATGTTTGATTAAAAGTACATTTCCTCTTTAGAGCGAAAGAAAATTCTATTTCGAGTTTGTTCCGATAGAGTGCTTACACGTGGGTGTCTTTTCGCGAAACGATCTGCATACTCACGTACACATTGGACAATGTACACACAGGACTACAGGCGGAGAATAAAGTCGCGATCGGCGCTCGTGGACACACACACGCAAAACCGAGCCCCAGGGTTGTCCTCCCATTGCTTTTTACGATGTGTCCTTTAGTTGGAGCTTGTCCTTCGTCGGGAGCGTTATAATACAAGTTTTTTCTCTCTCTCTCTCTCAACGCTGAGTCTCATCCCCGCAGCTCTTTCGGGGACATTAGGTTTTTCCATCTTTTTTGCACCGGAGATTTGTAGTTTTCGAAGCGACGTTGATTAAAGTTTCTTTTTAGAGAGCAAATTCATTCAGATATAACGAGGTGCGAAATTGCTGTATTTTTTGTCGTTATACGCGGTATCGATCGTAAGGTCCATTCTAAACGCGTCGATGAAATTTGTTCAAACTTATTTTAGATGCAATATTATTGTTATTTTCTTTCAAGCGAATGAAAATATAACACGCCGTACTCAGAATACGGAAATAAAACTTATGGAATAGAAACTCTTAGCCGTGTAATATTTTTCTACATATTTTTGCTCTACTTTACTTTTTCTTTACGTTTTCTTTACTTTTTATTTACTTTTTCTCCCAGAGGATATAAAGATATATTTATACAATGCGAATCACGCTTTTTAGTATCAAGTAGGTTTATTTTATTGTTTATCCTGAAAAGTGCGTATCTCTCCTTTTTTATTCTTTACTATTCCATTAATATGCTGTAGTTACTTTTTATATAAATGATTATGTCAGAATACATGATATCTTCGTGATTACATTAATAATAACACTTTTTTATTGCGTTTTCTATAGAGATGAGAAGTAAATTATCGAATACTACTTCATTAATTCAACAGTCTAAAATTTTATGTTTCAAGATAATTGAGTAAGCAATAGTGCTTTGAGGAAGATTGATGGGCAAATGAAAATTGTACTTTTCTGAAGACGTCAATGGTTACACTGCTTTGAATAAAGGATTAATTTAATCAAATCATTTAGACCTTACAATATTTTAAACAAGATTGATTTACATTATATTTAACATATAATTTACGAATAATTGAGTACAATCTGTATGTTAAACATTTAACGATTTAGATTTTTGTTATATAACTTTGTTACTTCAATTAACCTTGAAGTACTGAGTTTAAATCTAAATAGAATGTTATAATATCAGATGCATTTATTATCGCAGATTTCATGAAGTTTCGAACACTTATTTGAAATTTGTAGCGTTTAAATTATAAATCATAAATGTCCTTCAAAACTGTACAACGTAAACCAACAAATAGCATTTCAATTTATAGTTTTGTACAAAGAGTTAAATAACATTCTTTTTACAAACTTTGTAGTATTATTATTTACATATTATTTTTCGTTTCAAAAATATTAAATCAATAATATACTATGCTTACAGTATTTTTCATATGACAATGTGCACTAATTAGTACAATTCGATAAAAAAAAGACAAAATAAACTCTATTCAGATATCACACAGTATAAAAGTTTCAAAATAACGTGTATATATATACATAAGCCCAATCGGTATATGATTCCAATGAAAAACGTTATAAATAAATTATTAATTAAAGCAACTCCAAACGCTATATGTATAAGTTCGTGAGTCGTATTTTAATAATGCACGTACGACCCCCCCCCCCCCCACTCCGTCGAACACAGCACGCGCACAGTTTTCTCGAGTGCGAAACAATAACTTCTGCCTCGAGGGCTGATTATGGAAATTCCGATCTCTACGCGAATCGCTCCGCTACGTGCACATTCATCCTAGAACCTCTACCGCAACCATCTCCGAAGGACTTCTCACTTCTATAGCTATATCTGTACCCAGCTATTCACCCAGTTTCCAACTTGAGTATCTATAAGACGTAACTCTATCTTCCGATAAATATATTGTACATCGAAGTTCATATATATATATATATATATATATATATATATATGGACGCGCGTGTGTGTGTCTGTAGCTTTGTACAAGTATTTCTATATACATAGGCAGATTTAATCGTATAAATGATGGCGTCATACCATACGCCGCGGCAAACGTCTTGAATTGATTAGTTTCTAAATAGCGAGACTGCCGCAGTAGTCGCTCGATTAACGCAGTATAGAGCTTTATTCTTATATATCTATATACGTATGTATAGGTATTGAGCGTCTGCAAGTTCGCAGCACGTAAGCACGTTTCGAGCAAATCATGCATACCGATTACATGCTGACGGTCACGCTGACTTGCATTGTAAGGATGTGTGTACATGTATATAGGTATATAAGGTGATCTTGAGATCGTTACAGAAGTAGGTAAGGTTTTCTCGTTGTAACATTCGTTTAAAAATAGAATTATCGGTTTATAGGTGATTTATGCGTTACTATATATATCGCGAGTATTAGGAGTTTATGGATAGTTGGTGCAGTTTTGTTTTTAGTGCCGATGGATTTTAATGAAGAACGTATACATGCAAATGTTGTAGCATATATAGCCTTTTACGGACGATAAATTATTCAAATCGACAAGATCATTAGTCAGGGAATTTTCCGGTTAATTTAAATGCTTATATACATATACATATACAATTATATTTAGCGCAGAAAAAATTAGGGCTATAAAATTTCCACGGCATTAACAAAAATATGAAGCATTCTTATAATTAAATATAAGTTATTCATATTTGAATAACTCGCATTTTTATAGTTTATTTTATAAACATGGTGCGCATTGTATACATTTATGTACATGGACTATTATCTGAATGTAAAATTATTGTTTAAACAATTGATTTTCCTTTATATTTTAGGAATATTTTAACGTATTCGAATTTTTCCATTAATTTCGTTACAATTTATCCATTGCGATTATTCGTAATAAGTGTTAACATTCAAAATTTTGACATTTTTCTTGAAATGTCAAACAATCCAAATTTTATATTTACATCTTAACTTCTAGTGCTCACAATTAGAGGTGTACATATAATTTTGCAAAACTATCATATAAATTACACTGCATTTATTTTTAAATTTGATAATAAAGCATTTTTAACATATTAATTTCATCTTTTACGTTACTAATGATATCCGAAAATAAACTATAAATTTTACGATTTTCAGCATTAAGGAGGCGAAACTCTTCTAAATTGCAAGTTCAAACTTAAAAATATCTTTAACAATGTTATAATTTACACTTATTTTAATATTAGAAGATAGTTTTTTTACCTCCTTAACGGACAATTTTATACTGTTAAAAGGTATGTCTGTGAATTTGTTAGTATACCGAGTCTGTTTCTAGCTCTCAGTTTTGGAAATTTTGAAATTTAACTTGACTACTAAATTTTGAAAGTTCCTAAATAGGCTTTTCGAAGTAATTTTCTTTAAAAATCTAGACCATATAATGTAAAAGAAAGTACTCTTGTGTTTTTAATGAAATTTGCTTTCCCGAGAAACTACAAATTAATGAACACAATCTTAAAAAACTTAATAAGCCTAAAGGAATCTTTTAAATTAAACAATTTCTTATGAAAATCGGAAATAAGAAAATTCAGTTTTAATTTTTACTATATATTCATTGCGTTCTTATTTTATTTAATACTGTTATGATATGATAGCTCATACGGTATATGCTTTTAGCTGGAAATGTTACTTCATTTTGAAGGTGCGACCTTTTTATCTCGATACCAATGATCGAACTTTTTCATGAATTTACATGAACTACTACAGAACCAAAGAACAGTTTAAAAATATTTAGAATAAAAGAATGTTTGACCGTCAATCTATCAGGGAATTATTTATATATAATTTTTATAAAAATTTCACAAAAAATACAAATGTTTTAAAATTATCTAAAACCTATGTTTTATTTTTTGGGAATGTTCCGGTGCAATTTTCTGTGTCTGTCCAAAAATCACGGAAAATCAAATTTTCGAAAATCGTAATACACAAATCTGTAAAAATTTTTAAGTATTCTGGGATCAGTTATAAGATATTTTAGTTCTTAACAAATTTTAGAAAAATCCGTTAAGTTTGAAACGAAATTTTCCGAATTAGCTGCATTTTTTGTGGCATTATAGTGATTATTGTGTAACAATGAACTTTGCATATTCAAATAAATAGATTTTTACAGCATATACGTAACGGAAAAAGTTTAAAAGCGGTTTAATAGAATTTATCGAAACGTGTACCAAAATACAAAAGAAAATGAATTCAATAAATTTAGTTTTTCACATAGAATCGACCTTATATGTCGATGTAAAAATTCATCATTACAGTTCGTCACATTTGATCTTTTCGTTATCTCTCTTTATCTCTCAAAGTCTTAATTCCATCGAGTCACCTCTCTCTACCTACTTCGGAAAGACAAGATAAATGATAAATCTGAAAGACTTTCGCGCATCTATATATAATTTGAAAAAACCCTCTCTATCTCCCTCTTTCTCTCTCTCTCTCTCTCTCTCTCTCTATATATATATATATATATATATATATATATATATATATATATATATATACATGACGCATGACGCTTCTATACACCTGTATTATATTGTTGAACAGTAAGGGAGAGTAAAGTTAGGCTTCGTGTGTCACGAACCTAATTATCACGTACAGAAAGTGCGCTATACCTATATATATATATGTCGGAAATTGTTCAGCTACTCGCGCCTGTCGCGCCGCTGAAAATTCCGATCGTCATAGAGACGTGCGCACGCGAGCCTCGCGGGACACACCTAAGATGCATGAAGCAACTGTGCACAGTAACCCGTCGTCTCAACTACTCGTCATAATTATAATGTCTACATAACTTCTGCTTCGATGCATATTGCGTTTACAGTTGTATGTGCCTAAGTAAAATATATCGTATGATCTGAGTCTGAGCAGTCGAGTGGCGTTTCATACCAGTGAAAAGTATCTACGATGAAATTTTATTTTCTTTTACTCGAAGCGAATTTTCGTATCAATGCCCTACGATTCTATTGTAAAAATGAAGTCCGATTGTTTTCTTTTCCAGCTTACGACGATATAGGTATAACAGATAAAAGGTATACTTACACTTACTACAGAGTTCATCCTTTTCTCAAAGGCACATCTGTAATTATATATTTCAAACAGAGAAATATGCAGAAGTGTGATATTTTGACGTTTTCATCCGTTTTTCAAAACTTAATTATCTTAGCTATATTAAAATTAAAGTTCATCGATACATTTAGTTACGCATACCCTCATTAATTTTAGGAACAGTTTTGAAGACAAAATTTCGGTCTATCCGTATCGATGTCTGCGGGAAAGAGCCACCTACTTAAAAAATGCTTGAATAACTAGTAATTTCAATTTAATTAACCAGCCATTTCAAAATGGAGTTCAAAAATATATATAGCTATGTGATATACAGTTACAATCTACAGTTACAAATTGTATGCAAAATATAATGTAATAATTACACACAGACACGCATATGTTTATTGTATTAAATACGAATTACGTGCAACTTGATTAAATTAACATGTCAATTAAATAGATACACATAAAATTTGTATGGAAAATACGGTTCCTCTAGCGCTGGATATTTTTCCCAGGAAAGGAATGAAATGTCAAAATATTATAAAACAATTTATTGGTCACAAATAAAAGACAAGGCGATATCCAGGAGATATATGTATGTAGGTGAGTCAAAAATAATAATATATATAGAAACTGTACCAAAATGAAAGTAACCGTATAGTTATACGACGAGTTGTCAATGGCTGACAAATAGAAATATTATCTTATAATTACGTTATTGTTTTACGTGATTTTACTACTAGAAATACCACTATGGACTAGTGGACTATTTTTTTAGAATATATAATTAGTCTTTAATTGTGGAATATCTACAAAAATATCTAGATACGAGTTATTCTCTGACAGATTGAGCGAAGAAAAACTTTTTTTTTTAATTTTTAAACTATAGTTTGGAACTATTTACCTTCATCGAATGTTTTTAAATTTTATTCGGCAAGGTTTTGAAAGTTACGGGGTAATGACTGAAACTGCACTAAATATACAAATAAGGCTCTTCACTATTTGAAATTTTTTTGAAAGGTTCGATCTCATCTTGATATCCATCAATATAAAAGAATTGATGAAGATGTCTTACACTATTATACAAATATCTATTAAGGTCTAAACTTGGGAATGAAGTTGTATTTTTAATAGACCCACAAGACCTAAATGACTTTCAACAATGATTTTTTTCTGTTATTGTTACGAGATATTATTGATTGATAAGTTTGGTTCATCGTCAACCTGGACTAACTTACAAGAGTCTTATTAGTGTATTTAGTTCGGTTTAAGTCATTGCGTGTAGTATTAATATAATGTATCATAAAACTCTCATCAAATTCTAATCTTGATGGGCAGTTATGTATTGAAGGCATCTTCATAAATTTTTTCATGTTAAAACTGTGATTGAAATGCTTCCCTTTGAAGTTAGATTTTTTTTTAAATTGGCTTAAAATGTCAATTTCGGTAAAAATGCCGACATTGCCATGCTGTAATTTTGAAACAGCTACCTAACCTTGATGAATAAAATCTAAAAAAACTCATGGTAAAATAAAGATAGATACAGTGCCAAACTATAGTTTAAAATTTTTTTTTCTTCGGTCAATCTGTCAGAGAATGACTCATACACAGTATCTTATCTGTCGAGTTCAAGTCAAGTCGCAGTTTCAATTTCTCAGTGTCGGCAGAATTATATGTATAAATATATGTGTGTATATATATATATATACAAAGTTAAATTCGAGCCCTCGCATTCGAAACTGCTCAGCAAACGATATTGAATTTGTCGACTATACGTATATACAATACAGATATAGGATAAATAATTACATATATATATGATATATACAGGTATATTGGACGAATGCACACCAATGTGTATCTGTAATCTGCATGTATATGCATGAGACCGGCTTTTTTCCTTCATCGTTTGCAAAGTTTATCAGTTTCTTGGGTCCTCACGCACTTGTCAGACTTCACTGGAGAAAATGCATTTGAATTCTTATTAATTTCTCTCCTGCATGACTAGTATACGGCCGTGAGTACATTGATACAAATACATTGATCTACAAGAGCCGTACTGCAATAGTGCGACAGCAGAAGAATTTATTGATGTACCGAATAATAAGAGTGAATCATGATTCACTCTTATTATTTTTGCTCAACTGATTTGCGTATAAGATATCATTTCTGATTAACTAGTCTAGCTGTTACACTGAGTTTCGCTCTCCGCATCGTAACCAATGTCGTTTATCTCATTTTTCAACACTATATTTAATAGATCGTCGTTTTATCAATAAATACATCTTGAAAATGTGATTCAATTTAATTAAGCAGCGTGCAACTTAGATAAAAAATTACTAAAATTTTATTTGAAAATCTAGTTAATGAAGTAGTATTTTATAACTTCTTCTAGCTGGGATACAAATTATATACAATGCTAAATTTTGCATTGATTATTGACAATTATATTGTTATATTATATATTACATATGTTGAAATAAGAGCGAAATGTTTATATTAGATAGTAAAAAATAAAACATCGTATACATCTGATTAAAATACTTATCTATAAGTTAGCTAATTATAATACTGCGCACAAAAAGGTCTACAATGTGTGATTTACAGTATCTTATAAAAGAATGAATAAAATTAACACAATTTCTAGATCCGAATCATTGATTAAATTACATTTTTCACTGCTACACTTTACAAATGTTCAATTTAAAATGTTCATTTCCCACTTAAGCAGTGTCGCAAAGTTTTATTAAACTTCTGTTTATTTTAATCTATACGTAGCCGACGTTCTACCTTCAGCTTAAAAAAATAAAATATTAGAACTGAGACAAAAACGTTCTCCAAGTGCCGATTAAAATCGGATTTGGCTCAATATACGTCCGCTCGTAATGTTCCACCATCGTGGCACATCTCTTCCAATTGTAGAGTCATGCGCACTCTTTACTTTCCCATTCGATAACGCACGAAACTCGTCATTCCCGTTGGAATTCCCAGTACAATTGCTGCGCAGGTAGATTTTCAAAGGAATTTCCTATAGCCAAGTTACTATAGAAAAAAATATAGCTTATTTCTGGACGTTAGTCACGGGAAAGCTTCGACTTTAACAAAGATATCGTGGAATTCGATAATGGATGAGTCTATTGTTGCATTATTGAATTAAATATTCGAGTGCGTATGTCCCTTTTGTGTTCATACAATCGTAATTATAGAATTTCGAATGAAAACGCTGATTTTTTGTCAATGCGAGTATTACGCAGAGAGATTATACATAAATACATGGAGAATTTTAAATTAAAGCTTGCTATAAACGCGATAAGATGAAAAATGTAAAAATTTTAATGAACGCGAGTTGTAAATATAGCTGCGAAAAAGACTTTTTCTAGTACGTTAAATAATGAAAAAAAACTTTTTATACATAAAATATACCTATGTTATAAACGATTGTGCATTTTCTATGTAGGTTAAGGATAAAAAATAAATAATCCCGTTCGTGTGTTCGTATTTATCCCTGTCCCGAATTAGCGTCACTCAGCGACGCTAGGTAATTTTCATTATGACTTACCAATCTTGCGAAGTGTACTTGTGTGAATTTCATATAGTAGACAAGCCTTAATAACTTCTCATTTATTTTCAATGTTGTTATTATTAGAAAAAAAATGGTTTTTCACACTTTAAGGCTAGTATATCGTATGTGCATAAATTTTTGAATGCAAAAAAGTCCGTCATTTAAAGTTTCCCGTCGCTGAAAGAAAAGCTCATTGACTGAAAAATTATGAAAAAAAGGACCGTCCAATCGATTCCAACATTATAAAAAAGCTTGCCCACACTAGCTCAAAATAAAAAAGTAAAGGTTCAAAAAGTTCAAAAAGGACCGGATGAACTCAGTCTCTAAGCTTGAACGTACAAAGCTACTCCATCCATTCCTATCCGTGACTTCGTTTACGACGATCCCGCTGTGCGAGCTTCCAAAAATGCCTCCCGCGAATTTCCTTTGACGAGAAAAAAAAATTATGCTCCGTTCGCGTGTAAAAGCACACCGCGGCATCCGCAAAGTGCAATAGGCCCGACTGCAAGCTCTCGATCGAAAACCTTTCCTTCTACACATGTATATATATCGTGACATTAGAGAGAGAGAGAGAGAGAAAGAGATTGAGTTAATAAGAGTTAATCGTGAGTAGAGCTTAATTGCGTAGAATTAAGTGCTAGAGAGGGTGTACATGTAATTTTTATGTCACTTCCATATATATTGATGGTCCTTTAACTGACTGACTGGTAAAAACTTTTTTGCCAAATAATTTTAATTCAATTATGCTGAATAGAATAATATTTATATCGATGTAAAAATAGTTATAAAAAATATTAGTTGTCTTGTTGGGTAAGCTATAGTTAATATTTAATATGCAATTCAAAATAAGATATATGCGATTCGTATCAACGATTTGCACAGTGACGCTTTCCGTTATAAATATCAGATTTCGTATTGTGGCATGGAGAATTCGCTAGGCTGTGAGATTTTGGGGTATTCGGTTGCGCTTTTCCAAGCTCTATATAGCATTAATAAGAGTTACAGGTCTCTTGGAAGTTAATGTCGCGCGAATAAATTGATCAACGAAACGCATATAATATATATTTTTATATTTATTGCATTAACCGCAATAAGAAATTATAAACCTTTCTAAAATATACCTTAAAAACTTTAGATTATTATTTTGATTTTTATTTGTAAAATAATTGAGCAAATCGTTTAATGTACATCGTTTAATTGACATTGACATTTACATGGACATATACATACATTAATATATATTAATATTAACTAATTTATGAAAAAGGGTTATTATATAATATAATAATATATCATTCTTATTTACAACAGTGTCTTGAACTTTGAACGAATAAGATATTGAACCCCTTTAAAACAATTTTTTTATTGCTTGATTATATATTTATATTGATATGCTCGATAATTTGTCAGATAAAAAGCTGTTGTCACTTGATTCACACGTGAAATACTATAGTCTCTCTCTCTCTCTCTCTCTCTCTCTCATTTTATCCCTCACACTTCAAACTACGAAGTATATAATATATATAATACAAGTAGCACCAGCAAATAAACTTACAAGAATATTCTTCCTCGAGGTTCATTAAATTTTTATATTTACCCTTTTCGGCTGTCCGAGCGCGAGAATTGAATTCCGCGGAAATGAAGCTAGCGCACACAAAACTGTAAGAATTTTAATAAACTCTTTTCTCTCAATTTGCATATATATATATATACATATAAATGAAAAATAAACAATTTTAAAAAATAAACGCTGATTCGTAGAGGGCGAAAATATTTTTAGAGGGAGTTTTTTCTACTCCTGGTATCGTAGTTTTCTGAAGGGTAGTTCCACGATCTCATGCATTTTCACTGCCAATCTATACTATATCTATATATATACGTATAGTATAGTAGATGATTTTTATAGAACTATCATAATTTTGCCATTTTTACCGCAAAGCGAATATAAAGATTTTCATTGCGCTCACTGGGTACAAGGGATTTATGGTCTGACGAGATATTGAACATAACTAACGTTTTTAGAAATTCGATGGTGAGATATATTTTTTGCTTCACGAAGTGTATCGAGCTATTTATTTGTTTTCTGATAAATATAAATAAATGTAAGTACGGATTCTCGTACATCCCGGTACTAAGGGTCGACAGCAACGCAATACCATTCCTAAATCTTATTTTTTTAGCAGCGCAGATGCTGCAAGTTATTTTCAAGCTTTCAACTAAATACGCGGTATAATTATAAATAATATTGGCTTTTATATTACACTGTTGTTTTTCCATGTTTTTTTTTTCATGGAATTTGTTAATAAATGTGGCTTTTGTGATAAGATGTTTAAATTACATATACAGAAATTTGGATACCGTTTAAATTAGTCAGTAATACAATGTTTTAGTTTTAAATCGAATATTCGAATAAAAATTCACAATGTGTATCAATTTAATTAAATTATGTAGAGACGATATGATTTTTTTTTTCAATAATTATACATTATATGTAATAGTTTTATAAATAAAAAAATAAAAACAATTCAATTTCTCGAAACAGCTCAGTAATAGATGCTTTTATTATTCTATATATTATTATTATTATTGAATCTCTATATTATCATATTACATTTTAACTATATAATTTAATGTTAAAATACTGAAATCAAAATTAATATCTATGCGGATAAGTTTTATTTAATACTATTAAAAAAAAATTACTCGTACATTTAATTCAAAACCACCTTAAATTAAAATATGAATCTCGTCCCTGAAAATGTCTGTAAAATCACATTCAAAATGCGTGGAATTTGATATTGAATTTTTAATTAATGACAAATAAAATTTACACAACATTTGTACTAGCTTTAACAAAAATTACAAATAAAAAATGTGTACCTTGATATAAAGTTAAATTTTATTTACACAAACATAGATCCAATGTTCAAAAGATGAATCCTCATCATTTATTGAATTTTATATACTTAATTCTATATTCCCCGACTTTAAATTGTATAAAAATCAACTTACTTTAATTATCGTGTGAAAAAAATTACATTTAGAATAAGAATCTATGCTTGAAGCATGTATGAAAATTCATACTATATATTTGGAACAGTGTACGAATATCAAATGTTTAAATCAACACTAAAAGAATGTTTAAATCTAATTAAAAACGGTATACAAACTGTGGTTGCATATATGCTAATTTGAAAAATTGAAACGTTTTTTGCAATGCTTTCTATGATAGAGTTTTATTAATAAAATTAAAAAATTGAATAAAATAGTTTAATTAAATAATAAATATAAAGCAAAATTAAACAGATTAATGATTATCTTTAAAATTTCAATACGTAATTCTCCCGTCTTTAAAGTAAGCTTAAATTTCTGTATTTTTTACTTTAGTTAAAATCCTAAAATAAAATTCAGACAAAAGCGTAAAAAAGAAATCGTTACTAGGCCACTATTCCGGAAATCATCGCAATGTAGGAGAGAATCTGCAAACAACCCTTTGCAGATAACCTTTGTAACTGTGCTAAGACAGAAAAAAGACTTTCTCATTACTCGACGATTTAAAACGTGACGTTGCGCATAAAGTGCTGATTCGTTGTACAGTACGATCAATTGCTGCCAAGAAAGGATCTACTGGACAGGATGCAAATATCGCGAGAAAGATTATTTGCTTGGGTTTTTTTTGCGGCGGTGTCGGATTACCTCCGGGCATACGCTTCACTAAGCAGCTCTCTAAGCTTGGTGAGGAATAAGGATTATATTACAGATCTGTATATTAAGTCCAATCTTAACGTCAGGCAATAATTACTGTTATTTTTTATGTAGCGTTTTTTCACTAGGTATAGTTTCTTTATTCTTTATTCCTTCGTGTTAACAAAAAATAAGCAAGAATAATATAATCACATTTTGAAGAAACTTTTTCCCTTAATTAGTTATATTAACATAAATAGTATTATATTCTGTTGTAGACTGCAAGAAAACTAATTATCTGGGATGTGCTCGAGACCCTGTAATTTATAAAAACAAAAATTGATAACCTATTATATATTATATAGAGTATAGAATGTGTATCGTTAGCAGTGAATGAATTTGACAAAAAGTCAAATCTTGTAAATGCACAAAACTTTTCTTATGGTTTTATAGTTATAATAGCACAAATAATATCTTGTACAGTATTGTGTCATACAATTGTGTCCATGTTAATATAAAAAACTTATGACTTGTAAAATTTTGCATGGAAATATACATTTGGGCTAGGAAATAAGTACATACTTTCTTATAGAACCATATACTAATGCAAGTGTAATAATTTACTATTTTAACGAATACATTTGTATGGCCTCTAAAATAGTAAATAAAAAATACTTACATTCTGGGTGTACGAATCCCCAGCCAAGCGATTATCTCTTTCAATGTAATTACGTTCCCAAACCTCGAATGTTAATCTACGGTAAGGCTGTAAAATATAAAATATAATTCATTCAATCATCAAGAAATAAAATGCATTAAAAGGCATTAAAAAATATCCATTTGATTAAAGCAATATAAACTGTGGTAATCCTTATTTGAAGAAAACTCCGAACTATACCTAACCTTAAAATGTTACGTAAAACACTGTTTACTTACATTTCCATAAAAAGCCTTCGTTATTAAAGCACTGCCAACTTGATAAGAAGTCATAAGTGTTCCGATGATCAAGAGGGGTGGCAAAGCCTCATACCACATCTTGGCTTATTTGTAATAATTAAGAAAATGTAACAATATTTATAAACGTAATTCGCTCTTGATGTTTTGGAGCATCGGAGTAAAAAGTAGGCAGATTGGCACCAGCTGGCACTACTGACGTACTGACAACGGTAAAGTCATCACTACCAGTGTCACTATACTAGCATCTCTGCTAGCATCTCTAGCAGACAGGCGCCGCCTCGCAAAGTTGCAATGCCGCAAACCTCACGATCTTTTCGACTGCGCATGCCTCGCGGTTTCATGCAGTTTTTCAAATAATTCATTTTCATAAAAAATAAACTATTTTTAATTAAATTATTTATCTACATATACGTCTAAATTAGCATTAACATCGACACTTTCATTCAAAACCTATACTATTGTATATTTTTAGCAACTATCCGAAAATCTGTTAAATTGAATTTGTTAAAGATGAAATAAAAACAAAAAAAACTACAACAATTGATTGTAGCTCGAAGATTATACATATAACCCTACCTTGGAAACTTCAGAAAATAAGAAGAACGCCTACTTATAATATACTGCAATTGTGCGATACAATTTGTATGCGATACAATCTCTCCGATCAGCTGTTCAACGTGTGGTTTCATCGTTTCGCTAAGCTTTTTTTTTAATTATCTATCAAAAAGGAAGAGAGAAAGTCTCATCGGTCAGTGAGAACGAATAAATTTGGTATTTATCGACGATCGAAGTAGGGAAAATAAATTTTTGCCGGCACCGAAAAACACGAAGCTAGGACTGTAGACTGTAGGAAGTTCTTATTCTACGTGTCTATGTGTGTATAATTTTTATTATTGTCTTATGTGTGATTACAGACAAGTAGAGACTAGACGACTGACGAGTGTAATCTCGCTGTTACTGTTTGTATTCGTTAGAGAAGGAATCATGAGGAAATTTTCATGTCTTTATGCTTTTGAGTCTACAATATTCCAAATATTAACTTTATTTATAATTCTTTCGTTTCTGTGTGTGTTTGAAGTTTTTATTTGATGATTTCATTACTTACGTAATTTTTGGACCAACTTGTGTTGATAATCTTAAAATCAGTGTATTGTTCATTTTTATGATTAGATAATGATTATTAATATTGTAGAACGGTTTTTTATAAACTTACTTTTTCTTTGTGCAGACATCTATGTAAAGTTTGTCTCTATGTAAATCTGGGATAATAAATGCTGTCAACCGTAGAAGAATATCGTAGAAACTGTCCACTTACATATATACTCTTGATTTTGGTTTGGATATATATTAAATGATTGACTCAGTACAGAAGTGTAAGATTAATCAAGTCTAGCCTTCGTCAAAGAATGGTTAGTAACATCTAACTATGAAGCACTTTTAAATTCTACTTAAATGTTGCACTCATCTAGTTGCACTTATGTTTTTGTAGTGTGCAAATATTTTCTGCTAATATAACATTTTTACAAGTATATAATTATTTATAAATAATAATAATTTTATTTTAGGCCAATTTTAAGCAATTTCAACCACCAAAGATGTTACTCAGACTGTATTCTTTGATAGTGCTTGCAGTAGACCTTGGAACATTGCTTATAGGTATTTGGTTTGCACTTCTTCTTGCGGTATACCGAGTATTTAGGCCACCATCTCTTAGGAATGTTCATGGTGAAGTAGCAATGGTATGTGAAATAAATGTCTATTTATTAAAGAAATTTTCGTGAGACTTATTTATAAATTTTTTGTACAACAATGTTTCAGGTAATTGGTGCTGGTCGTGGTGTAGGCAAAGAAATAGCTGTGCAACTGTCTCAACTTGGTGTAAGTGTAGCCTGTGTTGATATGAATATTGAGACTTGTCAAGCGACTGTACATAGAGCACTGCAGCTATCTGGTAATGCAAAATCATATATGTGTGATGTAACAAATGAGAAACAAGTAGCAACAACAGTTCAGGCTATTAGAATAGAATTAGGAGAAGTGACAATGATGTTTCACTGTTGTGGAGTACCTAGTCCTCGAACTTTGGAACAGGATTCAGTTGAAATTAAGGCTACAATGGACTTGGCTATTTTAAGTCATTTTTGGGTAAGTATTTAAACTGTATAATGATTTAATTTTATGTATTAATTTTAATGTATTAATTTTTAAAGTTAATAACTTAAATGAAAATGCATACTCAGCTTTTAGATGCTGTTCTACCTGGAATGCAAAGACTTAATAAAGGTCATATTGTTGTTTTGTCATCAGTAGCTGGATTATCTGGGGGAACAAGTCGTGGGTTACGTATTCCTTTGTCAACTGCTCAGTTTGCAGTACAAGGATTTGCACAATCATTGCAGAGCCAGTTAAGACATGCTGATAGCAATATATTAATAACTTTAGTTCATGTATATCCATTTATTATTGGAGCTGAAGCTGCTAAAGATATTCGATTTAGGTAAAATAAAAAAAATAGAATTTCACTAATTTAATAGATTACAATAATAATGTATATTTCAGAATACCTAGTTACTTTGGTACTATACAAGCTAATGAGGCTGCCAAAAGGATATTAGATGGAGTACGAAGAAACTATGCTGAATTTAGTGTGCCTGGATATCTTTTATACTTAGGTCACGTACTGAGGTAACAAATTTAAAAAATTAATTAATTCTCTGTACAAAAAACGACATTTTATATTTAAATTAAAAAATTATTCAATTTCAGAATACTACCAAAGAAAGCATCATTTATGTTACGAGATTTATTAGATACTGGTGTTGACTTTGCATGACTTTGGAAAAAACATTAAAGTTTTATACTCTTATATATTATATTTTCGTATTAATATGCAATAAAATTCTTTCAATTTTTCTTTCAATCATATTACGATTGTTAAACGACGAAATTTATTACGACATCCGTAAATTTTGTGTATTGTTTATTTAATTTATACATATGAAACTATATTTATTTATACAGTTCATTTATTATCTATATAGATTTACATGACGTTATTTGAAAATATGACCTTAATTAATCGTTATATTCGTCAATAAATATTAAATCATATATACTTATTATAAATATAAATTTGAAATTGAGAAAAAATAATTAATAAACAATTTATATTTAAAAAAGGCCATACTCTCAAAAAATGAATTTTTTATCCTTAACGCTGATAAAATATAAAGAACTAGTTATAAAGAAGTGTAGGTTTTTAATCTAAGCCAGGTGGAGCTGGTTCTATATTTTCTATATCAGCTGCATCTTGCCGGTCGACCGGAAAATCACCAGGTGGTGCCTACAAATATTAGGCGTTACAGATTTAAAAAATTAGAAATACTCTATAAACATTTTACTAAATCCTAGTTTAACTTACGATATCAAAATCGTCGTGAACCATATTAGGTGGTTTTCCTTTAATAACGTCCATAATTGATTGCGGAATAACGGCTTTCTGAAAGCCGAAATAAACGAACTCATCAACATTTATTTCGAACCATGTTAAACTTTTTTTTATAGTAATTTAGAATTATATTTGCATATAATTATTATTAACTGTAACACACATTATTATTAATAGTTTATTTTAAAAATGAATATTATATTTCTTAATGTAATTCGATAATATCTTATAAATAAACAAAAACAGTATGCTTATAGAGCAAAATATTGACTTTGAAATGTTCTTATTTACATTTATGTACTTAAAAAAACTTGAATTAACTTATAATTGTTATACCTGATTTTCGGCAAAAGCTTCCACATGTTCAACGAGGGGTGCCCGCATATTTGGTGCCATTTTTAGGGCTTCGATTAGTTGGGCAGGAGGCAACTGCAGTACAACAGCGAAACTCTGTGGTTGAGTCCGTTCACAACACTTAATAAAACCTTCCCACACTTTGGACTGTTTCCAGACTTGCTTCAGTATTAATCGTTGCAGAATATTCATAACAAATCCAATTAATCGCGGATATAATGTTAAGCTTTGTATCACAGTTCGCATTAACAATGTTGGCAAAGGAGTCATATCCATGAGTTGTTGCATCACCACTGCTACCGTTTCTTGAGTGAATATTGTTTTTTCCGCGAAGCACAATGACGTTGCTAAAATCGCATATCATAAAAGTTAGCTATTATTCTTTGAATATAGACTTTAAAAGTACGAACCTTTTATAACAGTTTTAAGCTCAGCTTTACTGGGCTCTATATTATGAAGAGCAATTAAAAGTTCAGCAGGTGTTACTGGTGAATTATGGGGTACTCCGCTGTCGTTGTTATGTGTACCTAGTAATCTATTAAATACCTCCTTCACAGCCACAGGATTCAATTTAATTAATTTTGGCAAAGCTGTAATTACTTCTTTTTTCGTTAGACCATTAAGCACAGGTATGAGAAATCGTACGTCGGATACTTTCGTCTGATAAAGTTCCCGAACTTTGGCTACCAATTCGGGACTAGGTGTAGCTACAATAGATAATTATTTATTAGTTAAATTACAATTAAAAATTTCTGTTTTATTTACATGATATCTTAGAGAATCGCTCGTATATTTGGTTATTCTAATCGCCGTTTCAATAATTTATTTTCCTTAAAATTCCTAAGCATCAATTAAATTATGCATCAGTTATGGAACAGTATTTAACTAATAAAAATTCCTCGGAATAAGTTATACGAATAAAGTATATGCACGATCAAGTATTTAAAACAATTTCAAGACAATAATTATTAAATTTGAAATGTTGTAGAATTCGTCTCATCTGCTCTTCGTGTTATTTTGAGCAATTATTTGAATAAAATATTTTTATAATAACATTCTGATAAGAAATCACCCCATTACCTTTTTCGGTAAGAATATGAAGAATCTTATTAATAAGCGTTTCAGCTCCTTTTGGACAATTTTCTACCAATTCCAGCATTTGTGGACTTGCCATCCCTAAACTTTTAACAGGTGTTTCCACCAATCTCAAAACAATTCTCTTAACCTCTGCAGTCATAGATGTATAAACTCGTGCCAATTCGTGTATCAAACTTTGATTTTCTGTTAAAAGAGCCAGATACAAACTGAGACAAGCACGAGTCGTTGACTCTGTCCAATTCTCTTCATTCTGGGATCTACCTCTGTCTTGACCAAAAACAATTTCTGGAGGACTTTTTAGGCGCAAGAATCCCAGATACAATTCTGCATATTCTTCTATCAGTTTACTAAGGTCAGGGCGTGAATAAAGCTCAACTACTAATTGGATTGCATTTTCACGGATCTATAAAAAAATCGATAGTTTAAAAAAATTGAGTTAACAAAATATCAAATTATTCCGATGAAGTGTATTTACCATATTTTTTTCATGACCTGTATGGCATAAGAGTACATTAAGGAAAATCAATTGTTTTGTTGGCCTCCTAATTACAAGATCTTTCAGTAATTGTAAAGGTGTTAATCCTCTCGATTCCTCTGATGAAATACTCTTTAATGCTTCGACGGCGTCTTCGGTAATAAGCGGTGCTTCGAGATAAAGTCTAGCAAGTAATACATCTCGATCTTTACCCTGAATATTATCGATGGCCGATACCAAAGTGCACAATAAAAAATTGTACGCTTGGTGAGGTGCTTCTTTTGGTTTCGAGCATAAAATCGTCCGACGTTGAAAACCTTGAAGTAACGCGTATTCCTCGTACAACCAACAGAGCGCCAGCTCAAGACGTGTTCGCAAATCTTCAGTTATGTGGCGTAGAATTGCTTCTTTTACATAGGGATTGAATGTCGCTGCTAAAGTTGTTAGAATTTTCATTCTGTGAAAAACAATTAATTACAACAAAATTACATTGATTTTAAATGTACTTAAGCGAGGAATAGATATGCTACTGGATATATTACCTAACATTGGTGACACCTCCAAGTATAACACTCTTTTCGGTTCCGAGAATCCTGTTGACTGCCATAAGTAACATTTTATCTCTTGTATCTTTGAGTAGAGGTTTAGTGACCTCTGAAAGTTTTAAAGACTTTAAACGACTCCTTGCTTTAGCCAAGGATTTTTCATGTGCTTCTAATGAAGCTTTAGCCTGCTGTTCCTTTTCTCTGTCTTTTTCGCGTTTTCTCTCTCGTTTAACTTCTGCGACACTAATAGTGGGGTTCTTTATCAGATCTTCCATAACAATGTCAACTTCTTTATCTTTTGTAATCTTCAGTTTCTTTTCCTTTGCCTGCTTAATTTGAACAGCTAACAATTTTGCTATGACTTGTCGCTGCTTTGTAATATCAGTTGTAGCTGTTGGTTGATATTCTCTTGAGAAAACTGATGTCATGATGTCCGGTACCCAGGCCTATAAAGAATTTCCTCGTTAAATAACAATATTTAGATTTTTATTATTGATATCCCTGTTGAAAAATAATTAGTAAAAACTTACCATGCTGTCCATTACTAATTCAGTGGCAATTTCAACGCTAAGTCTCTCAGCAATAAAATTTTCAGAGAGTTCTATTAAATCGGGTACCTTTGGTGGAGGTACTGGTAGAGGTACTGGTTCTTCTTCCATTGGTATAACAGGTATTTCAACCCTAGCTTTTTTAGCAGCAAGAGCTGCTGCATTTTCTTGTTGTCTTTTTTTCACTCTTCTGATATCCTCAGGCTTTGGGAAAAACTTGAGAATTTCATTCTCTTTGCAACCCAGTTGTGTAAGTTGTCTAGCAATTAACTGAGCGTACTCTATACTAGCTGGATGCTTTAGAAGACCAAACAATGTGAGTTTCAGCTGTTTTTGCACACTCGTTACTTGAGAATCTGATAGCGTTGGTGGCAAATCACTTTGTAATCTTTGCATAGCTTGAATGACATTAGGCATAAACTGTGGCCTCATTTTTGCAATTAATGATAAAGATCCCATACATGTTATCAAATTCACACTACTAACATGCGGAGATCCAAAAAACTTGATCAAAAGATCCATGACATGATTTGCTTCTTCTTCTAATTTTCTTCTACGAGCTATTTTCAGTGTTAAAGGTACATCTTCGAGAGAAAAATCATCTGGTTTCTTTGGTGAATCTGGATCTGGATACGTTTGTATCAAAACCACTCCTTCAAGAAATTTTAATGCCTGTGTTCGAATGCTACAATCAAACCATGAAATAATTACTTCTATTCCATCATAGTTATATTTTAATATTAATATTATTTTAAAAGTGTTAAGTTACCCATCATTATCACTGTCAATCATATTTATAATTTGAATTTTTAAGTTACTAATTTGTGCCCAAGCATTTTCCATATCTAGGCTGACAACTTGAGCACTAGCTGCCCATTTCAAAGTAGCCCTGAGAATTCTTCCACTTGCTCTTAAAGCACGTTTAGCGACAACTGGTGCGGAATCAGTTATAAGTCTTAGCAGAACTAGAATAATTTTTGGAATAGTATCCGGCTTCTTTCCTCTACAAAATGATAATAATTTATAAGTATACCGATTAAATCAATATTATCTACTTTAGATCTGTACATAAAAAATCATACCCTGCATCTTCGATAAAACCAGCTATGGTCTTTCTAACTTCGGCATTCCTATCTATTGCAAATTGCAATATTTCATCAAGATATACGTTCAACAACAATTGTTCCTTGTTTATTAAAATTTCTTGTACTTTGCACAAATTTTGTACTTTAACTGATTCACTGGTACTCATGGAGGCTTCGTTAAGCCACTCCACAATCTAAAAGAAAAGTAACAAAGATCTATTAGAATTTAATCACGCCAATAATATATAATTTATTGCACTTAAATGAAAAATTTTATAAACAATGCACACAACACAAGATCTCATAGGTTATACAAAACTTACAATATCTCCGGAGCTTTTTTCCGGTTCGGTGCGACGATGAATCCGAGGATCCATTTTATGAGCTAAATAAAGTCTATAAACTAATTAAATTAAAATATTAAGAAAAAATATTACGATTGTAAAGAAACTTTAACGATGAATCCGTTTATTCGGCATAATTTAAGGTTATGTTAAGCGTCAAATTGCTTTCCTCTATATTATTCTTATTATATCTATACATAGATATAGATATAGATATATTTCAAAGACATAGATGAGATTATGAGAATTGAGGAGAGAGATCGCCGATGAAATTTTAAAAATGCTTGGCGAATTCAATCATGACACCGCCGTACGGGAGACAGTACACAGCCGAATTATGCGCATCTACCATCGTGCAATCGTTCCTCAACGTCTCCGTCTTAGTCCAGTAACTATACGTTTTTTTTGGAACAATCTGCCACCACTGAGATTTTTGTGCGAAGTTGTTCGGAAGCATGTTAGAATATAAAATACCATAAAACAGCTAAAAAGTTGGGAAAATTGTTTAAACAACGATGTAAATTTATGAAAACATGGTTTTTTAACTTTTGCGGAAAAACTATTAGTGCTAGCGAAAAAAAGTTTAAACAAAAAATATAGATATTTTCAAAACCTATAAAATGAACTATGTTATGTCAAATTCCAATAATTAGTTTAACAGCAAAGCGGCATGAAAGCCGGATATTGGCCATTTTTACAATTGTCAAAACTAATGTAATATTTGTCGTAGATGATTGTAACAAAGCACTTTTTAAAGGTATCCATGCTTGTAATAGCTGGTAAAAATTTGAACTTTAAATGTTTATTAGTTTGCTGTCAAATCTATTTGTTATGTAAAAAGATAGACGTAGACATTAATTTTCCCAGCTCACAGCTACGGTACAGTCTCAATTAGGTACTCATTTTACTCCTTAAGAGTTGTATTTTTATGTACAAATAATGGAATAAGTGGAAACTCACCGTTAAAGAGATAAATAAATTTCTTTATTTACGATTATTAGTATTATAAAATGTAAACTATCAAAAAGAGACATTTTAAACTATATCCAAAATTTCCCACCCAATAAGCACAGACACACATATCGATCTAGCAAATTTTAACCACAGTAATTACCGAATTTTCCATTTCCTAAATTACCATCTCATTATCCACACTAAACATACCTCAAATTCTATTGAATTTTCCAATATAAAATTTTGAAATTTAAACCACAAGCAGACTAAGAAAAGCAAAATTTTATAACAGCACATTTTTCATAAAATCATACATGTATACATTTTACAGCATACGTAGAGCGGAAATGCGAGTTAAGTAAACATTTTTCAGCCTGAAATATTTTATAGTTTTTTTTTTATTTTTCTTTTGTTTTTACTTCAACAATTTCAAAGCGTGAAGTTTTATCGACTTTGAAAAATACTGGAAAATACATTTTTATATATCTTAAACTTAATATTATTACATTGAAGTTATCATTTTTCATTCTAACTCTCATTAAAAATATAAATATAGTAATAGTAACAATAAATGCAATCTACAATGGAATATGAATAATGAGAAAATTTCATTATGTCGAATAAAGGACTGGCCGTTGTGCTGTCTTACGACCCGCGGCGGAACTATATGCGCAAAGTCATGACTCGACCGCTGGGTGGCGCCGGGCGAACTTTTCGTATCCCAATATCAAAGTAGCGCACTAAAGTGAATAAACGCCGCGTAAACGTAAGCAACAGCATCGCTTCTCGGCCTTATTGGCTTTGATCAAAGTGTAGATCATGTGCCGCTCAAGACGAGTTATGCGCGAGTGATTTCTCCTGTGTCGGCATAGCCGAAGTGAGGAGGTCGCTCGTGGCCTCGTATCTCGTGTTGGGCATACATTGGAATGAAAAGTGTCCGAGGAGGTGGTAAGTGTTTTGCTGCGTGTGTATATTCTAGGTCAGCACCGAAGCACCGAACTCATGGCTTCGCCGCCTACCATCAAGGCGATCAGAGGAGGAGGACTCCATCAGTATCCTCCTTCCCCAGAGCGAAGACGAGACGATCAACTGCCCCCTCTGTGTGGGGTGCGGGGAGTATCGCGGGAAGACGCGGGTGGAGAATCTTGCACGTCATGTCAAGGCTCACCACCCTGGTATGACCATCACGTACCGATGCTGGCAGGTGCGGCTTCATGGCTCCCGAGGGTAAAGCTTATCCTCGGAAAGTCGTGACGCAACACTGCTCCAGCTGCGTCCCCAACATCTCTTCCGCCCCGTACAGCAGGGCGACGACGGAGAGGAGAGCCAACATCCGGCGAGAGCTGGGTGTTGCCGCACCCGTTCGGCGCTCGCGTCGCAACGCGGTTGCATCTCCTCCGGGCGGGCACAACATCGGCCCGGCACCGACACTTCTGGAGCCCCCCAGGGCGCTCATAACCCCAGAAGTGGAGGCGCCGGGGGAGTCCTCGGACGACGATATTTTTCGTTCACCCGAGGGTTCCCCCCACCAAAGCCCGGAGAGGGCGACACTCCAGTTGGAGCCGTCCTCCTCGACGTCAGCAGTTTCTGCCAGGCCGTCACACAACAACTCGACGGCCCGGTCGTCAACCAACACCTCGACGACCAGCCCGGCCCACAACACCTTGGCCGGGCCCCCGACGCAGCCTACGACCACCCAGGCTGCCGGTCCAGCGACCGCCACCACAGCTGGACCCTCCACCGGCTCAGCGCCCACCACCACAGCTGAGCCCGCTGCCGCCTCGGCAAATTCCACCTTAGCCGAGGCCACCCCTCCGCCACAACATCTTGCGGACGCGGCTGGTCATGCCGCTACCATCCACGACGGTCGAGCCACCGCCGCCTCCCGGTCGACTTCCCACTCGACGAACCCCGACGTCAGACCAACGACGTCTCATAGGGGTCCTCGAGCTGGTGACTACCAGGAACAGCTGAACGAGGAATTACCTCAGATCATGCAGTTCCTGGCCCGATCGACCGAGAGACGGCCAGTCGCTCGACCGTTCGGCCAGAATCGCGGCGAATAGTTGCGAATGCGCCGGCCCCCGACCGAATTCAGCAGGCCAAGTCCTCTCCAGCGCCTCTACAGAACATCAAAGAAGCGGGCAGTCCAGAGGGTTCTGGCAGAGTCGAATACACTCTGTCAGATCCCCAAAGACACCATCCAAGCCCACTTTGTGGAGCTGGCTGCCCGCCGAGATGGCGAGAGATCTTGGCCCGACGTGTTCGGAGGGAAGAGCCCAGTGCAGTGAGCGACGAGGTCCTCTGTGCCCCTATCACTAGGGAGGAGGTATTCCGTCGGTTAAAGGGGAGGAGTAACACCTCTCCTGGACCCGACGGGATTACCTACAGGGACCTCGTCAAGGCCGATCCAGGGGCCCACCTGCTCACTGCGCTGTTAAACACCATATGGCGCATCGAGGCGACGCCCTCCTTGTGGGGAGAGTCAAATACGACCCTCATATACAAGAAGGGCGACCGCCCTTAACATCAGCAACTGGAGGCCTATCTCCCTAGGGGATACGGTCCCCAAGTTATTCGCCGCGATCCTGGCCGACCGCGTGAAGAAATGGGCCGTGGCCAACAAGCGCTACAGTGCCTCCCAGAAAGGCTTCCTGGAGTACGAAGGCTGTTACGAGCATAACTTCGTACTACAGGAGGCCATCAGAGAGGCAAACAAACGGTGATAAGGAGTTGGTGGTCGCCTGGCTAGACTTTAGCCAGTGCGTTTACTTCGGTCCCCCACTCCTCTATCCACCGCGCGCTTGAGGGTCACGGCCTGCCTAGTAGAGCGAGAAACATCATCTCCTCGCTCTACAGCGGCATGACCACCCGCGTCCGCACCGCGGAGGGTTTCACCGACCCTATCCTCATCGAGTCGGGGGTCAGACAGGGTTGCCCGTTAAGCCCGGACGTGTTTAACCTTACCCTGGAAGTTGTACTCCGTACGATGCAACTTACAGGGGAAGGTTACACGATCGGAGGCGTACGCATTCCAACTTAGCGTACGCTGACGACGTGGCAATCTTGGCTGACTCCCCGGCGGCGATGAGGAGACTGCTCATGGCAGCTGAACGGGCGCTAGGTCTGTCGGCCTCTCCTTTAACCCTGCAAAATGCGCATCATGCACATTGCAGGCAGAGAGGACGTCAGACCTACCGAGTTCTCCGTTCAGGGGTCGCCTATCCGTGCCCTTGGGTCCTGGGGATGCCTACGAACATCTAGGCATCCCCTACAGGCTATCAGGTGAAAGCAGAAGTCCCCACTAACACCATAAAGGGACCTTCATCAAGACACCAGATCCATCGATCAATCTCTGCTGGCTCCCTGGCAGAAGCTCGACGCCGTGGGCACCTTTTTGTTGCCCCGGCTAGACTTCAGCTATGCAGGGAGCCAGCATCGAGAAGGACTGTTAATCGGAGGCAGATAGGTACATCAAGAGAGCCGCTAAGAACTGGCTCGTCTCTTCCTCAGAGGGCGAGTGCGGAGCTCGTATATCTCCCCCCTCTCAAGGAGGTGGCGGATTGCTCCCAGCTCGGCGATCCTCTACGACCTGCTCACGGTCGCTCATGGGTACAAGATGTTGTACTCGAGCGACAAGACCGTGAGCGCGTAGCAGAGTCCATCCTGAGGAAGACAGTCTCCGAGAGGTTAGTAAAGCGGGCGTCGAACATCGATGTCGCCCGTTACCTCTCGGGAGACCTTGATCTGCCCCCGTCGACCGGAAGAACATCTTTCTGGTCGAAAGTCCGCAGCGCGACCCTGAGAATTAAGACCAAAGCTCGGGTTGCGCTGGATCTGGTGTCAGGGATGAGGAAGTACCTGCGGATAGCCTGTGGGGATCGTCAACGATCCCAGGACCCTTGTCTCGCCGCAGACCAAAAAACAGCTGGTCTCGAGATTGCGGAGCCGCCTTAACATCTTTCTACGCGGAGAGTCTCCTTGCCAAAAAAGATCAAGGCAAGGTCTTCGAAGCTACCAGGAAGAGTGGTTCCTTCGAACCACTTCCTCCGTAACGGTAGGCTTCACCCGCTTCTGCGACTGGCGCTTCATCCATCGCGCCCGTCTCGACGTCCTCCCTCTCAACTGCTTGTAAGCGTTGGCAAAGAGGGACGGACAAGAGATGTCGCAGATGCGGGGAAGGGCCTTGAGACTCTCCCGCATGTCCTCGGACATTGCGGCCCTGCACTCGGCGGCGAGACAAAGCGAGCACAACAACGATCCAAGGATAGGCTAGTGAAGGCAGCGATCAAGGATGCCCCGGGACCATCTACAGTCAACCAGCACCGTCCGGGGAGTCCACGGGCCTGATGCGGCACTTAAGACCCTGATATCGTCGTTCGCGACGATGTCAATCGCCGGCATCACCATCGTTGACGTGCACCGTGCCCTTCGAGAACCGCCTATGCGGCTCATCGAAGAGGCCTCGCGAGGCCAAGATAGCCAAATATTCATCTCTGGCTAGGCAACTCGCGAGCACGGCTACGACGTCACGGTGGAGGCCTTCCTCGTGGGCGCCCTGGGCGCGTGGGACCCCGCAAATGAAGCGGGTCCTGAGTCCCCTCAACATGTCAGTCGCTATTATGCGACGCTTGATGAGGAGGCTCATGGTCAGCGATACCATCCGATGGTCCCGGGACATCTACGTGGAGCATGTCTCGGGGATTAGGCAGTACGATAAGGGGGCCGCTAAGCAACATCTGGTAGCCCCCCATCCGCTCCCGTTTGTATCGTCCGTATTCCGTCCTTATCCCTGAAATTTTTCGGGACACATTAATGTTTGTACCCGTGTGATTGTCCCGTTCCCTGTCCCACTTCCCGCCTTCCCCATATACAGTAAGTGGGGCTTACTTTTAATTAAGCCCACTTTCCTGCTTCTATTTGTTAAGTTTTCACATCGTTAAGTTTTATTATTAGTATCCTTTGTGTTTATCAATTTATGAGATTTTTATTTTATTGTATTTATTTAATATTTTAATTTATTTATTTTATAATTTATTTAACTTATTTATTTATTTTATTTATTTATATTTATTTAATGGGATTTAAGTCCGGATTTTATTAATTATTTAAATTTATTTTAATTTATTGTTCTTCTTTTTTTTTTAAGTTTTAAGTTTTACGCTGATAGGAACAGAGGTCAAACCATAGAAAATAAGCATGGTCAAGCAGGCCAAGCGCCGTGTTATCACCCCGTTTTAGGGGTAGTTACTAATATTGCAAGAATTCCTCTGTTCTTATCAGCTTGATATCTGATACGGTCCTCATTGAGGACCCAGAATATCGAACTGATTTTTGGAAATTGGCGAGGTGTCCGGGGCTTGCTCCGACCTCGCCGCGAGTCGACCTTGCATTGCATTACCGCAAGGAACGGCTCACTTAAGTAATTCAAACATAATATAATCATTTTCAAAGATACCAAGAATTTAAAAAAAAAATTTGGTACCAAAACCCATATATGGTGGTACCAAAACCCATATATGGTGGTACCAAAACCCATATATGGTGGTACCAAAACCCATATATGGTGGTACCAAAACCCATATATGGTGGTACCAAAACCCATATATGGTGGTACCAAAACCCATATATGGTGGTACCAAAACCCATATATGGTGGTACCCACTTACGTACCCACTTACGGTGCAGTATTACTCTGTATCTTCCTGTGTCGGCATAGCCGAGTGAGGAAGATTTCGGAGGAGTCTGCGCTTTCCGTACGTTTAAGCGATGACCGATCAACCACACTTAGGTGGTTGATATGGACCTGCCCCGTTCGACCGGAAGAACATCTTTCTGGTCGAAAGTCCGCAGCGCGACCCTGAGACTTAACACCAAGCTCGGGTTGCGCTGGATCTGGTGTCGGGATGAGGAGTACCTGAGAATAGCCTGTGGGGATGTCAACGCCCCCAGGACCCTTGCCTCGCCGGAGACCAAAAAACAGCTGGTCTCGGCCCTGCGGAGCCGCATTAACATCTTTTACGCGGAGAGTCTCCTTGCCAAAAAAGACCAAGGCAAGGTCCTCGAAGCTACCAGGAAGAGTGGTTCTTCGAACCACTTCCTCCGTAACGGTAGCTTCACCCGCTTCTGCGACTGGCGCTTCATCCATCGCGCCCGTCTCGACGTCCTCCCTCTCAACGCTTGTAAGCGTTGGCAAAGAGGGATGGACAAGAGATGTCGCAGATGCGGGGAGGGCCTAGAGACTCTCCCGCATGTCCTTGGACATTGCGGCCCGCACGCGGCGGCGAGGCAAAAGAGGCACAATAACATCCAGGATAGGCTGGTGAAAGCAGCGAGTAGGTGTCCCGGAACCATCACTGTAAACCACACCGTCCGGGGTGTCCACGGGCCTGATGCGGCTTTAAGACCTGACATCGTCGTTCGCGATGATGTCAACCGCCGCATCACCATCGTCGACGTGGCCGTTCCCTTCGAAAACCGCTATGCGGCTATCGAAGAGGCTCGCGAGGCCAAAATAGCTAAATATACATCCTTGGCTAGGCAACTCGCGAGCAACGGCTACGACGTCACGGTGGAGGCCTTCCTCGTGGGCGCCCTGGGCGCGTGGGACCCCGCAACGAAAGGTCCTGGTCTCCTCAATGTCAGCGCTATGGCGAATGATAGGAGACTCATGGTCAGTGATACCATCCGATTGGTCAACGGACATCGACGGGAGAGTCTGGGGATGGGGCATTCATAGGGGGCTAAAACATCGGAGCCCCCCATGCCATTCTTGTATCGTCTTTCGTCCTATTCAAAAAAATTTTTAAATAATTATGTACTGTGCATTCGTCTCCGGTCAGCGTAAATTACTTTAAGTAAGCCCCTGTTTTATCCTATTTTAGGTTTTATATTTATGTATTTAATTTATTTTATTCATCGCTTCTCGGCCTTATTGGCTTTGATCAAAGTGTCAGATCATGTGCCGCTCAAGACTGAGTTATGCGCGAGGATTTCTCCTGTGTCGGCATAGCCGAGTGAGGAGGTCGCTCGCTGCCTCTATCTCGTGCTTGGGCATTGAATAAGTGTCCGAGGAGGTAAGTGTTTCTGAGTGTTTGTAATTAGTCCAGCACCGAAGCACCGACTTAATGGCTTCGCCGCCTACGATCAAGGCGATCAGGGAGGAGGACTCCATCGTTATCCTCCTTCCCCAGAGCGAAGACGAGACGATCAACTGCCCCCTCTGTGTGGGGTGCGGGGAGTATCGCGGGAAGACGCGGGTGGAGAATCTTGCACGTCATGTCAAGACTCACCACCCTGGTATGACCATCACGTACCGATGCTGGCGGTGCGGCTTCATGGCTCCCGAGGGTAAAGCTTATCCTCGGAAAGTCGTGACGCAACACTGCTCCAGCTGCGTCCCCAACATCTCTTCCGCCCCGTACAGCAGGGCAACGACGGAGAGGAGAGCCAACATCCGGCGAGAGCTGGGTGTTGCCGCACCCGTTCGGCGCTCGCGTCGCAACGCGGTTGCATCTCCTCCGGGCGGGCACAACATCGGCCCGGCACCGACACTTCTGGAGCCCCCCAGGGCGCTCATAACCCCAGAAGTGGAGGCGCCGGGGGAGTCCTCGGACGACGATATTTTTCGTTCACCCGAGGGTTCCCCCCACCCAAGCCCGGAGAGGGCGACACTCCAGTTGGAGCCGTCCTCCTCGACGTCAGCAGTTTCTGCCAGGCCGTCACACAACAACTCGACGGCCCGGTCGTCAACCAACACCTCGACGACCAGCCCGGCCCACAACACCTTGGCCGGGCCCCCGACGCAGCCTACGACCACCCAGGCTGCCGGTCCAGCGACCGCCACCACAGCTGGACCCTCCACCGGCTCAGCGCCCACCACCACAGCTGAGCCCGCTGCCGCCTCGGCAAATTCCACCTTAGCCGAGGCCACCCCTCCGCCACAACATCTTGCGGACGCGGCTGGTCATGCCGCTACCATCACGACGGTCGAGCCACCGCCGCCTCCCGGTCGACTTCCCACTCGACGAACCCCGACGTCAGACCAACGACGTCTCATAGGGGTCCTCGAGCTGGTGACCAGCCAGGAACAGCTGAACGAGGAATTACCTCAGATCATGCAGTTCCTGGCCCGATCGACCGAGAGACGGCCAGTCGCTCGACCAGCTCGGCCAGAACCGCGGCGAATAGTTGCCGATGCGCCGGCCCCCGACCGAATTCAGCAGGCCAAGTCTCTCCAACGCCTCTACCGAAGATCAAAGAAGCGGGCAGTCCAGAGGGTTCTGGCAGAGTCGAATACACTCTGTCAGATCCCCAAAAACACCATCCAAGCCCACTTTGTGGAGCTGGCTGCCCGCCGAGATGGCGAGAGATCTTGGCCCGACGTGTTCGGGAGGGAAGAGCCCAGTGCAGTGAGCGACGAGGGTCCTCTGTGCCCCTATCACTAGGGAGGAGGTATTTCGTCGGTTAAAGGGGAGGAGTAACACCTCTCCTGGACCCGACGGGATTACCTACAGGGACCTCGTCAAGGCCGATCCAGGGGCCCACCTGCTCACTGCGCTGTTTAACACCATATGGCGCATCGAGGCGACGCCCTCCTTGTGGGGAGAGTCAAATACGACCCTCATATACAAGAAGGGCGACGCCCTTAACATCAGCAACTGGAGGCCTATCTCCCTAGGGGATACGGTCCCCAAGTTATTCGCCGCGATCCTGGCCGACCGCGTGAAGAAATGGGCCGTGGCCAACAAGCGCTACAGTGCCTCCCAGAAAGGCTTCCTGGAGTACGAAGGCTGTTACGAGCATAACTTCGTACTACAGGAGGCCATCAGAGAGGCAACAAACGGTGATAAGGAGTTGGTGGTCGCCTGGCTAGACTTAGCCAGTGCGTTTACTTCGGTCCCCCACTCCTCTATCCACCGCGCGCTTGAGGGTCACGGCCTGCCTAGTAGAGCGAGAAAACGTCATCTCCTCGCTCTACAGCGGCATGACCACCCGCGTCCGCACCGCGGAGGGTTTCACCGACCCTATCCTCATCGAGTCGGGGGTCAGACAGGGTTGCCCGTTAAGCCCGGACGTGTTTAACCTTACCCTGGAAGTTGTACTCCGTACGATGCAACTTACAGGGGAAGGTTACACGATCGGAGGCGTACGCATTTCCAACTTGGCGTACGCTGACGACGTGGCAATCTTGGCTGACTCCCCGGCGGCGATGAGGAGACTGCTTATGGCAGCTGAACGGGGCGCTAGGTCTGTCGGCCTCTCCTTCAATCCTGCAAAGTGCGCGTCACTGCACATCGCGGGAAGAGAGGACGTCAGACCTACCGAGTTCTCCGTTCAGGGGTCGCCTATCCGTGCCTTGGGCCCTGGTGATGCCTATGAACATCTAGGCATTCCCACAGGCTACCAAATTAAGCAGGACCCCACCAACACCCTTCGGGGCCTCATAGCTGACACACACACCATCGATCAATCTCTGCTGGCTCCCTGGCAGAAGCTCGACGCCGTGGGCACCTTTTTGTTGCCCCGGCTAGACTTCGCCATGCAGGGGGCCAGTATCGAGAAGGGACTTTTAACGGAGGCAGATCGGAACATCAAGCGAGCCGCTAAGAACTGGCTCGGTCTTCCTCAGAGGGCGAGTGCGGAGCTAGCTTATCTCCCCCCATCTCAAGGAGGTGGCGGGCTGCTCCCACTCGCGGACCTCTACGACCTGCTCACGGTCGCTCATGGGTACAAGATGTTGTACTCGAGCGACAAGACCGTGAGCGGCGTAGCTGAGTCCATCCTGAGGAAGACAGTCTCCAAGAGGTTACGTAAACGGGCGTCGAACATCGATGTCGCCCGTTACCTCTCTGGAGACCTTGATCTGCCCCCGTCGACCGGAAGAACATCTTTCTGGTCGAAAGTCCGCAGCGCGACCCTGAGATTGAAGACCAAACTCGGGTTGCGCTGGATCTGGTGTCAGGATGAGGAAGTCCTGCGGGTAGCCTGTGGTGATCGTAACGAATCCCAGGACCCTTGTCTCGCCGCAGACCAAGCAAACAACTGGTCTCGAGATTGCGGAGCCGCCTGAACATCTTTTACGCGGAGAGTCTCCTTGCCAAAAAAGACCAAGGCAAGGTCTTCGAAGCTACCAGGAAGAGTGGTTCCTCGAACCACTTCCTCCGTAACGGTAGCTTCACCCGCTTCTGCGACTGGCGCTTCATCCATCGCGCCCGTCTCGACGTCCTCCCTCTCAATGCTTGTAAGCGTTGGCAAAGAGGGACGGACAAGAGATGTCGCAGATGCGGGGAAGGCCTGGAGACCTCTCCCGCATGTCCTTCGGACATTGCGGCCCGCACTCGGCGGCGAGACAACTACGGCACAACAACATCCAGGATAGGCTGGTGAAAGCAGCAAGTAGATGTCACGGGACCATCACCGTGAACCAGACCGTCCAGGGAGTCCACGGGCCTGACGCGGCATTAAGACCTGACATCGTCGTTCGCGACGATGTCAACCGCCGCGTCACCATCGTCGACGTCACTGTAC